>CM039734.1:4473710-4990626 GCA_022539455.1 Dendrobium nobile
CCCTTTTTCTCGGGCTTCTAACCTCTTTCGTCTCTCCGCAAGTGCCGCTCCACCTGTATCCTTCTTCTCTAAGTGAAGCAACTTTAGGGTGTCTTTAAATTCGAGTCGAGTTGTAAGTCGTTGTAATTTTGTTTTTAATTTCTGAGTCGATCTTAGATTTGAAATGTAAGAGTTTGTTCTTCTTATTTCTCATTTTTAATCATTTCGTTGGAAGTCTTTGTTGTGTCGGTGTCAGTTTCTTTTTGTGATAAAAAAATATAGGGTCCCCTATATTTTTTGATCGCATCAAAAGTAAAGATGGGTTTGAAGATGAATATGTAAGGGAAGGCCGAGAGACATAGGGAGAACAACACACTTGGGAAAGGGAAAACTATGGAGGAATACAGAGAATAGGGGAGATCCGAAGGTAAAGAAGTTGAAGATGCCAATTTTTGAAGGTGAGGATGCTTATAGATCGATCTACAAAGTGGAAAGGTATTTCACCATCAATGGGTTGACGGATGAGAAAAAATTGACAGTAGTGGGCCTATGTCCAAAAGAAAAGGCGTTGTCATGGTACCAATGGAGGGACCAAAGGTGGCCTATACAAAACTGGAGAGCGTTCAAAGACTGTTTATTAGAACGTTTCCAAACCGATGGGGCAGGAGACTTCTATGAACAGTTTTTCACACTGGTGCAGAAAGGATCAGTGGAAAATTACCGGGAGCAGTTTGAACACCTCGCCAGTCGGGTGAAGCGATTATCAGAATCATCTTTAGAGGAGAATTTCATGAAGGGGCTCAAGGCAGATATCAGTGCAGTAAAAGTCATGATACCTCGTGACTTGGGAGAGGCTATGAAGTTAGCCCAGCAAGTAGAAATTCTGAAGAATCTAAAGAGTGGAGTCAGGGTCAGTAGTTCAGGAGGCACGGACCGGATGATGACTACTCACTTAGCACCCAAGGGTCCTATAGCAGGAGGGGTTCGTGAGGCCTCCAGGGAGAAGACAGTAGGAGGTGGAAATGGGGGCAATTTCAAGAGGCTGACGGAGAAGGAGATGCAGGAGAAAAGGGCTAAGGGGTTGTGCTTCAGGTGTGATGAGAAGTACACTCTAGGGCATAGGTGTAGGGATCAAACTATTCAAATTCTCACCGTCTGTGATTACGAGGAAATTGAGGAGGGACACGAAGGGGAATTAGAGGAGAAAGAGGAGCAGAAACTGCATCTGGATCTGGCAGAGATTTTCCTGAACTCTGTGGTATGATTCACTACGAATCATATCATGAAGGTGAAGGAGGAGATATAGGGCAAGGAGGTGGTGGTTTTCATTAATAGTAGGGCTACCCACAATTTCCTTTCCACTCAAGTCTTCGACCAATTGAGAGTGAAATTGGTGGACACCCGTTGTTATGGGGTGATGATGGGTACTAAGAAGGTGGAGAAAGGCCAGGAGATCTGCAGAGGACTGGTGTTGACCATCCAGGGCATTTAGATGAGGGAGGATTTTCTCCCACTGGAGCTAGGGAGTATAGATGTCATCCTGGGGATAAAGTGGTTACAGACTTTGGGGGACACGAAGGTTAATTGGGGAGCCCTCATGATGGAGCTGATGGTGGATGGAAGGAAGGTGATGATGCAGGGTTATCCAGATCCATGGTGTCTCTCAAAACCATGGTAAGGAATATCAAAGAGCTGGGGGAAGGCTATTTGGTGGAGCTGCACATGTTGGAGGGAGTTAGACTGGAGGGAGGGCAGATACCCCTCTCCATACAGTTGTTGATACAACCGTTTTTTGAGGTGTTTCAGCCGCCTCAGGGATTGCCAGGACCGAGGGAGCAGGAGCATACTATCACTCTGAGGGAGGGTGTGTCACCCATTAGCGTCAGGCCCTACCGATATCCTCAATTTCAACAGGATAAGATTGAGAAGCTGATTAGAGAGATGCCGGAGGCAGGTATTATCAAACCCAATATCAGTCCTTTTTCTAGTCCTTTGTTACTAGTGAAGAAAAATGATGACAGCTGGAGGTTTTATATGGACTACAGGGTAATCAACAAGAAAACTGTGCCAGACAAGTTTCTTGTACCAGTGATTCATGAATTGCTGGATGAATTGAGTGGGGCGGTGATGTTCATCAAGATAGATATGAAATTAGGATATCATCAGATTAGAATGAAGAAGGAAGATGTGTCAAAAGCTACTTTCAGAACTCGCGAGGGGCATTATGAGTTCCTAGTGATGCCTTTTGGCCTCACTAACGCTCTAGCCACATTTTAGTCACTTATAAATAAGGTTTTCAAACCTTATCTCCGACGGTTTGTCTTGGTGTTTTTTGATGATATCCTAGTTTACAGCAGGACAAAGGGTAGCACTGGGAGCATTTGAGAGTGTTAGAGCTATTACAGGAGCATCAATTGAGGGGCAATCTGAAGAAGTCTGCTTTGCCCAGACAAGTGTGGAGTATTTGGGCCATGTTGTGTCCAAGGAGGGGGTGGCAGCCGATCAGTCAAAAATTAAGGCTATGTTTAGATGACCATTACCAAAGAACCTGAAGGAGATGAGAGGTTTATTAGGATTGACGGGGTACTACAGGAGATTCATAAAAGGGTACAACACTATAGCATGACCAGTGACAAAACAACTGAAGAATGATGGCTTCTTATGGAGCGAGGAGGCCACAATAGCATTTGAGAGGCTGAAGAGAGCTATGACTACTGTGTCATTCTTAGCCTTACCAAACTTCACTCAGGTCTTCGTAGTGGAGACAGATGCTTCAGGGTATGGACTGGGAAAAATACTCATGCAGAGTCGCTAACCGATTGCCTTTTTCAGTTAGGTGTTGACAACTAGATCCAGGTTGAAATCAGTATATGAGCGGGATTTAATTGCCATCATCTTAGTCATCTAGAAGTGGCGGCCTTACCTGCTAGAGTGCTAGATAGACACTTCATTGTCAGGACAGACCAACGAAGCTTGAAATCTTTATTGGAGTAGTGGATGGTGACAGAGGAACATTAGAGATTGCTATCCAAATTATTGGGGTATGATTTTGAAATCCAATATAGGCCAGGAGTGGAGAACAAAGCAGCAGATGCCTTGTCCAGATGCATGAGAGAGCTGCAAGTGATGACAGTATCGATTCCATTGATGTTAGATTGGGAGGCCATCAAGGAGGAGAGTGCTAAGGATGAGGAGTTGGGGAAGAACAGGGTCGATTTACTGAGGGAAGGGAATAGCCACCCTGGTATTCATTGAAGGGGGATCGACTGCTGTATCAATGGAGGTTTGTGACACCCCAGACCTCCGTACACATTCCATTCTTAGTCCAGGAGTTCCATGGGAGTGCTGTGGGGAGTCATTCAGGGGTGCAAAAGACATACAAGAGGCTAGCCTCAGAGCTGTACTGGAAGGGGATGCATAAAGATGTGGAGGAGATGGTGGCCAGATGTGAGATCTGCCAGAGAAACAAATACTTGGCAATGTCGCCATGAGGACTACTACAGCCGTTGGCTTTACCAGGGTGGGTATGAGAAGAGGTATCCATGGAATTCATAGATGGGATGTCCCGTTTAAAAGGATTCACAGTGATTTTTGTTGTAGTGGACAAATTGAGCAAGTCTGCTCATTTCATTCCTGTACCAGAGGCGATAGTATTAAACAGAGATAAGGTGTTCCTCAACCATTTCTGGAGAGAGTTGTTCAGATTACAAGGGACAGTTCTTAAGAGGAGCACTGTCTGTTAGCCACAAACAGATGGTCAAACAGAAGTGGTCAACTGAAGCTTGGAGACCTACCTCCGATGTTTTGTGTCGGAGATGCCCAAGTTATGGGCCAAGTGACTATCTTGGGTGAAGCATTGGTACAACACCTCATATCATTCGGCTTCACATATGACACCCTTCAAGGTGTTGTACGGAGGGGACTCACCTCACTTAGTGCACTTTGGACAGAGCAACACTCCAGTTTTGTCAGTAGAGGAGTACTTAGAGGAGAGGGACAAAATGTCGGAAGAATTAAAAAGATATTCTCTAAGAGCTCAGCAAATCATGAAGAAATAGGCTGATAGACATAGAAGGGACATCCAGTTTGAGGTAGGGGAAAGGGTGTTTTTGAAGTTCAGACCGTATAGGAAAAAATCAGTCGCTAGCAGGAGAAATGATAAGCTTGCCCCAAGATACTTTGGACATATGAGGTATTGGAGAAGATTGGAGCAGTTGCGTATTGGCTGAAGCTACCAGCAATGGAGACTATACACCCTGTTTTTCATGTATCCCAGTTCAGAAGGGAAATTGGAGATTATGCAGCCAGCTCGGAGTTATCGATGACACTGACGGAGGATTTAGAGGTGATTTTGGAACCCTTAGAGCTGATGGGGATTTGTCAGAGGGAAGATGGAGCTAAAGAAGTGCTGATCAAGTGGAAAAGCCTTTCAGACTACGATGCCACATGAGAACCTTATGAGAGCCTTATGGAGCTAAAGAAGTGCTGATCAAGTGGAAAAGCCTTTCGGACTACGATGCCACATGAGAACCTTATGAGAGGGTTATGGAGCTAAAGAAGTGCTGATCAAGTGGAAAAGCCTTTCGGACTACGATGCCACATGAAAATCTTATGAGAGCCTGATGGAGCTAAAGAAGTGTTGATCAAGTGGAAAAGCCTTTCGGACTATGATGCCACATGAGAACCTTATGAGAACCTTATGGAGCTAAAGAAGTGCTGATCAAGTGGAAAAGCCTTTCGGACTACGATGCCACATGAGAACCTTATGAGAGAGAGAAACATCAGTTTCCCAGTTTTCACCTTGAGGACAAGGTTGTTCTTTGGGAGGGGGGTATTGTTACGATTCTCCCTGAACTAGCCAAACCGCCCCAACCTGGGCCGGTGCACTTCTATAGGAGGCAGGCTAAGCCACCTCCTTAGAAGTTGCCGCCCAAGCATATGCCCCCCCCCGGGGAGGCAAATAGAGAGTGGGATGGGGTGGCTAAAGCACATGGAGGCTATTTTGAATTTGGTTTATTTTAGGAAGCTTTTGATTAGGAAGATATGTATTTAAAGATGATGAGAGGTTAGGGTTAGGGCATGCTTGATTATTGTTTCTGTTGGAGTCTAGAGATTGGAAGAGAACGATTCTCCTCTCGAATTGAGGATCAATTGTATCTTTGCTTTGTGCTTGCTTTGATTTGATTCCTATAATACAATCTACTGTTTTGGATTGTTTTCACCGTAGTTCTTGAATTTTTCTCACTTTTTTTACCAATTATTGTTAGGTTTACTTGTGAACTCAAGTATTTCCTATCAGCATTGAAAATGGTAAAATGTAACAATTGAAAGTCTGAAACCTTTACTAGAGGAAATAAGATAGGATTATCACATGCAGAACATCTTAATTATAATATGCTTGGGGATTAGTATGCCATTTATTACCTTATAATTTCTGTTTGCTTTTGTTGCTTTCCACTACCAAGTTACTTTTTCCTGTAAGTAGTACCATGGGTCTACCGTCTTTTAGGCTTTTTGGCCCTTTTCCTGCAAAAGGAAATTCCTGCCTTTGTGGAGCTTATATATTGGCTCATAGTTTATGCTAAGAAGGAGATGAATATGATATTTTGCTTTTGAGATTATTGTTTGTTCTCTCGTTGGTTCTTGCATCCCGTTCTTCCACAGATTACCTCCATCAAGATGCTACTTTTAATTATTAATTTCACACGCCTATTTATGAATTTATATATGCATTTATATACACATTTATATGTATACGCCAGCTATAAAACTTCAGCTTGGCTAGCTAAATCATATAGATACTAGTATTGGGTTGTAGAAGTCATTAATAGTTAAGTTGAGTTGGAAGATAAAGGAAAATGTTAAGATAGGAATTTTGACAAAATAGGGAGAATAAATTAGTGAGCGGTTATATTAGTAATAAGGTAGTTGAAAGTTAACTTAGGTGATTTGGACGTGTACAATGTAAGGTAGAAAATGCATATATTAGACAAGTAGACAATGGTGAAGTCATAGTTATTTATCTGCCGGGACACAAATTTCTAATTTGAAAAATATCGTTAATAGATCTTTCCCATAACAAGCTACATTATATAAACTTAAAAATGATAATATTTATCAGGAAGAATCCCGGATTCATAGTCTTTACAAAGAGGAGGCTGTAAAGTGCATTGTAAAAGCTCTCGAGTGCTGTCTGTTTGACAAGATGTTTATACCGAACTGCCGAAGGGCCCTTCTCATGCTCGGCGGCCATTTCTCTTTTTCTGGAGAGATTATAACCGAGACTATGTTATTGAAGAAAGCTGGATACAATTGCAATACTTACAATGATGAGGATGATCAAACAATATCAGAGGTATCTTACTACCTTTTTCCCAAACTTCAATGAATTTCATCTATATACAAAACTATTTTGCCTAATCCAGGAAGAGTCAAGGATGAGAGAAGATTGGTTGAAGAGCGTGGCTCTGATCCTTCTTCAATATGGGAAGAAGTCGTTCCAGGTTACTCTTTCCAAGTGCTGGATGCTGGGAAAGCCAGATCTAGTAAGCGCTTGCGTTGTCACAACTGCATGGCTAAGCCATGCACTTACTTATCTCTCTGTTCCTGCACTACAGCGCTCTGCTTTTTCAGCTTTCATGCCAAGGCTGAAAGAATGCTTGAAATTTGATCTGGATATAAAGCTCAAGGTACTTGCTTCCTTGAGTCTTCTCAACTTCAGCAAAATTTTGGGTAAGCTTCTAAGCAGAATTATATAATTTACTGGATGTCTAATTGAATAAAAGACACTTTCTTCCCATATCTCAATCTCTTATGTTCGACTTTACTTGGGGCGGCTTTCTTTCTGCTTCTTAAAGCAGCTTTTTAGTACAAGATTAAATTTTTTTTACTAAAAAGCTGCTTTAAGAAGCAGAAAAAAGCCGTCCCAAACGAAGCCTATATTTAGAATGATAAGCTGAACGATATCTTTTCTGTATTTTTGAATGCAGAATGTAGGATCCCTCTGATAAGCTATGCAGATGAGATCCATGATCCTCTCAAGAGCCTTAGAGAGGTAACTTGGACGGCCAAGCATCTTTTTCATGACATCTTTGAGGAAAGCTCATGATATATATGGAAGAAGCACTTCTCATTCGGTAGCAGATTCGTTTGTAAATTTCGAGCATATTTTTTCAGTGCAATATGAATAAGATAAATGTTCAGGAGCACATATAACAGGTAACACTATTACCTTGTTCGATTATTGTATAGCAAAAAAATCCTATCTTGCATACTTTGAGTAACTATCCATTTTCACTCTTATGGTTTCCTTCGGGTTTCGTTTGGGACAGCTTCTTTACTATTTTTTTATAGCGGTTTTTTAGTAAAAAATTTTAAATTTTTTACTAAGAAAACAGTTTTAAGAAGCAATAAGAAAGCTGTCCCAAACGAAATCTTAGTCTAGTAATAATGCTGAAACACACAATCCAACCTTTTACTCTTATGTTTCATTTGAGAAAACTTTCTTACTATTTTTAAAGTAGCTTTTTTGTATAATTTTTTTTTTTTCAAAAAATTTTATACTAAAAAATTATTTTAAAAGGTAACAAGAAAGTTGTCTCAAAGTGAAGCCTTAGTTGTAAGATGTATAGAGAATTGGAAGACTGTTCATAATACTTTCCTTGGAATGTTAAAAGAAGATCGATAGCTCGCAACCCGAGTTTCAGGCTTTATTTATAGTTTGCTAAAGTAACTTTTTATCATAAAAATTTCTTGACAACAACGAAAAAATAGTGACGAAAAATTGTCCCAAACAAAACCTCAGTGACGATGTTGCTATATTGCTATATGATCCATAAAAAGAGAGTCTATGGTAGATTTATGGACAAATTTTTCGAAATCAATAAATATAGATTATCAAGCTAATTTACTTTCACCAAGTTTTATAGTGTTTCAGTTGATAGATTTATAAGGAGGAGAGGTTTTTTTTTATTATTATAATTGCAAACCATTACTTCTCTAGAAGGACTTTAGAGAAGATTGAGGAGATGTTAAAAAGGAATGTTTGGATCAAGAGAAGTAAAAGGTCTTCCTCAATAGGATTATAATGATTCGAGAGAGGAGATAAGGAAGAGGATGGTGAGCATAGGCAGGGGTATATTTGAGCCAAGCCAACACTCGAGTTAGCTCGAGATCTGACTCGTTTATGGGTTTGTGAGCCGAGCTTAGCAAGCTCACGAATCGAGCTCAAGCTCAAATTCAAACTTGTTTATTAATGAGCTCGGGTTCGAGCTTAATTGAGGATAGGCTCGTGAGCTCATGAGCCGCTTGATTCACTATTATGATTTCTAAGATACTTTTTATTTTTAAAACACTTGCCTGATGCCAGCATAATCCTGCCTAATCACGCCTATTTGAGGCGAGCAGTCGCGTGGCTTGAGGAGGTCGCGTTAGTCATGCATCAAGCTCAGATGGCAGGACGACGTGTAAGCGGACCAACAAATTTGACTTGGACGATGCGGGATGTCGAGATGGCGGGATGATTATCATTCTTCAATCAAATTTAAGAAACACACTCATCTATTTACCTCGATTATCATTATATTGAGTAATACCTATGATTTATTTTATATTTACACTCTAAGTTCATTTTTTATCTTTTGGGGAGGAAAATTAATTATAAATTTATAAATTTGGTTATAGATTTTTTAATTTATTATTGATATGTATATTGAAGTCGTTTATAATCCTTTTTTTTATCAATGTATTGATTTAATGTGGCTCTCTTATCCAATTTAACATTTTGTTTGGGGTTATTTTTTTGATGCTTTCTAAAGCAGTTTTTTTTTTATAATTTTTTTTTTTTGAATTAGAGATTTTTTACTAGAAAGTCATTTTAGAAAGTAGTAAAAATGTTGTCACAAACGAGAAAAATTATTGTGCGGATATCGAACTCCATTCGGAGATCAATCAGAATGCATCACGTCACTCCTTCACTCGGTATCAAGGCTCGGTACTACTGACGTGACGCATTCCGGCTGGTCTCCAAACTCGATGCCGTTGACGTGACTCAATGTGGTTGGTCTTCCACCAATATTCTGCGGCAGGGCTCTTCACGAAGCCTAAATCATCAACGTGCCAACTTGGCCGTGGGGCCCGGCTATCCAAGTCAGCGCCGACGCAATTGGGCAATGTTGGGTCCCACTATTTCGTAGGAAGACTTGTTTAAAGCTGTGTTCTCACTAACTGCCGTCTCTATAAAGGAGAGTTATTAAAGCCGCCAACCGCTTTTCCCGCAAGAAAACGGCCAATTATCTACCTTAATCCTTACTTAATGACTAATCACCGTACTAATCATAATTAGCAAAATCCAAGTTACGGCAGCCGCCACGTTTACCAAATAAATCGCAGCCGTTGAAATGTCTATGGACGGTGTCCATAGAGCCTGCGAAGTACAGAAAGTTCGTGGAATCGAGACATGGAGAAAATCCCACGTTGGAATAGTTAGTCAGCACTCGCTCAGTCGCGCAGCCCCTTTGTCGCTCTCTTCGCCGGAGCTGGAGATAGAAAATTTTTTCAATCCTCTATAAAACGGCATGATTGGCTATCTTCCAGCTCGGTCTTCGATTCCCTGGTCTTTGCCACTTTCTCTCTCCTTTTTTTTTGGTTTAATTAGGGCTTCGAGTACTTCGAAAACCCTAGATTTGTATGGTTTCTGCTTGGCTGACTTCTGAGTTCTTGGATTGTCTTATTGGTTGTGATTAGGGTTCAGATCTACCGAAGCCTGATTTGTCAAATCGGAGGATCAATGCGATTGGTTCATGGGCAATACATGCCGTGGATTATTCGGAAGCAAGTACTTCCAGGGATACGCGGAGCCGACGAAACGTTCGAGATCTGATCGGATATCTTCTTCCTTTTCCTCCGACAAGGCGCCGGAAGAGGCGCCGAAGCAATCGGTGAAGGTGGAACAGGTGATTGCTGTTGGCGGGGGTTTGGCGGAGGTGGAGGGTGGCGGCTTCATGATTCGGGGCATGGATCCGCAGTGGAACTTGGTGCTCGGTCACAAGACGGCTAATATCCACGATCTTTATACTCTTGGTCGGAAATTGGGGCAGGGGCAGTTCGGGACGACGTATCTTTGCACGGAGATCGCCACCGGGGTCCAGTACGCCTGCAAGTCGATTTTAAAGAGGAAGCTGATCGCTAGGGAGGATGTGGAGGATGTCCGCCGGGAGATTCAGATAATGCATCATCTCTCAGGCCACAGGAACGTGGTCCAGATAAAGGGCGCTTACGAGGATTCTCTCTATGTACACATCGTCATGGAGCTCTGTGCGGGAGGGGAGCTATTTGATCGTATCATTCATAGGGGGCATTACAGCGAGAGGAAGGCTGCTGAGCTCACAAAGATTATTGTCGGAGTTGTAGAGGCTTGTCATTCTCTCGGGGTCATGCATAGGGACCTTAAACCGGAGAATTTCCTGCTTGCTAATAGAGATGATGACTTGTCGCTTAAAGCCATCGATTTCGGGCTTTCCGTGTTCTTCAAGCCAGGTAAGGATCTTTGTAAAGCAAAATTGTTCTTTTTGTACGGATTAAAGTGCATTAAATTGTGCGGATAAAACTCATATGTTGGATGCGGTTTGGTCAATGGACTTCTCTTTCCACCTTATCCGGAAGTTCACAATCTTCTTCCATGTGCTTTTGCTTTTTATTTTAAAAGAAATAGCTATTTATATTAGAAAAAAATATGTTTGGTTGCCTTTTTTTCTAGAAATATATATTGTGTATTTAAGAAATTCTGAAAACACCATCATAGTTGTTTCCCAAAATGTCCACTCTGAAACATGCCTCCTTTTCAAAGATATGAAATCCAGACAAGTTTTTTTTTTTGTGCGCGGGGTGGTTGGTGTATACAAGTGAGTGATGGAACATTGGTCCGATGGAAATTTCTTTAGCCAAACACTTGGCCACCACTTCTCATACTAGATTCTCTTATATTCACTTGGTGCGAAGATTTATGGGTCTCTGTATTTGGCTATTAGATCATCGTGACTATTGGTATTTTTCTTATCCTAATATTAAAAGTGTACCTTGATAGCCTTTATACTCATTTATTACTGTCGCACTTGGTACGACTTGTAGTCTATGAATCTTATTTGTAAAATGAACAAGTTAATCGTCAAGTTTATATTATGTGGCCCCATGGCTCTTCCTAATCCACCAAACATCGTCTTCTTTTCTTTGGATATTGAAATATCCTTCATACTAAGTCCTTGTTTTATTTCAATTATGTTTATCTCCTTGGATTCAACACCTACCTTTTCTGATTTGGTTACACAAGTGAGTGAAGTGAGTGATGGAATGTCGGTCTGACGATAATTTCATTGAACACTTGGCCACTGTTTCTCCTATTGGATTCTTTTATATTCACTTGGGGGAGTTATTGGTCTCCGTAGTTGGCTATTAAATCATCATGATTATTGGTATTTTCCTTATCCAAATATTTAAAGTGCACTTTGATGTCTTTCCTATTCATTTATTATTGCAGCACTTGATATGACTTGTAGATTGTTAATCTTATTTGCAGACTCAAAAAGTTAATCATCAAGTTTATGTTATGTCGCCCTATAACTCTTTCTAATCCATCGAACATAATCTGCTTACTTTGGATAGTGAAATATCCTTAATACTAAGTCCTTGTTTTATTTCAGTTATGTTTATCTCCATAGACTCAACACCCAGGCTTTTTCTGATTTGATTGGCAAATTAAATGGTGAAACTTTTTGGAATGTCTTACCATATCATATAGTGAGGCTTCATCTAGATTCGCTATAAGTCATCATTGTGATAGAATTGAGTGATGGAACGTAGGTCCGGGAATAATTTCTTTAGCCAAACACCAGTCACCACTTCTTCTACTGGATTCTCTTTATATTCACTTTGTGCGAAGATTTATGGGTCTTTGTATTTGGCTATTAGGTCATCGTGACTATTGGCATTTTCCTTATCCTAATATTAAAAGCGTACTTTGATATATTTTCTACTCATTTATTATTGTTGTACTTGGTATGACTTGAGTCTGTAAATCTTATCTGTAGAATGAACAAATAAATCATCAAGCTTATATTATGTCACCCCATGGCTCTTTCTAATCCACCAAACATCAGGTTAGTGAAATATCCTTCATATGAAGTCCTTGTTTTATTTCAGTTATGTTCATCTCCTTGGATTCAACACTCATGCCTTTTCTGATTTGGTTGTGCTAGTGAGTGAAGTGAGTGTTGGAATGTCGATCTGGCAATAATTTTTGTAAACATTGGGTCATCGTTTCTCCCATTGGATTCTCTTATATTCACTTGGTGCGAAGATTTATGGGTCTCCGTAGTTGGCTATTAGGTCTTCATAACCGTTGGTATTTTCCTCATCCTAATATTTAATATGTACTTTGATGTCTTTTCTATTCATTTATTACTACACTTGGTATGGCTTGTAATATGTGAATCTTATTTGCATACTCAACAAGTTAATTACCAAGTATATATTATGTAGCCCTATAGCTCTTCCTAATCCATCGAACATCATATTCGTACTTTGGATAGTGAAATATCCTTCATACGAAATCCTTGCTTTATTTTAGTTATGTTTATCTCATTGGATTCAACACCCTTGCCTTTTCTGATTTCAAATCTTCATTTGTCATGAGTATTTTTGTCTTGTCTTTTTCACTTATTGTCACAAGCATTTTTTGAACGCCGCATGATCACGGTCACCTAACTTTTTGGATAAGAGATCTAGGCTTCTTGGCCCCTGAAAGCCTAATACTTTTTGAGCCATCTAGCTTTTTGATATTGAACTTTGTTGCCATTTGTACTCCTTATGTATAACCTTAGCTCGGATATCAATTGTTAGAGAAGAGAGTGCATCTAACTTAAATTGTGTGAGCATCAATTTTAAGAGCGAATCTAATCGACGGTAAGAAATTATAAAATTGATCAAGCAGCCAAAAAATGCAATAAGATTTATGTGTTTTAGCATTAATTGAGCTTACATTCACAACCATATGAAGATCAAATAATTTCTACTAAGCTGCAAAGAGATACATAATGGTATTTCTTCATATACAGAGACATGTTTTTATTAAATGTATTTTTTTCCTCTCCTATCTCTATTAAAGGTTGCACCCTATATATAATATATATATATATATATATATATAGTAATTACAAGGCTATGACTAGATACGGTTATTAAGGAATAAATGGATGCTAAACAATAATAAAGATGGAGGGAGAAGATTTATGAGTTGTTATATTAATAACTACCTCCTAAATGCGATGTATATTGTTTTAAAACGCCATCTGAATAATAATATTGATAATGTGATGAGAGACTATGGTTTATTAAACATGGTCCTCCAGTTGGATGTGCGGTGCACATATGACCGGCAGAAGTTTATGGATTCAATTGATGACGTTGTCACAAACGAAATGGGAGACTGATCTTTATATATGTTTTGTTCGTTCATGGCAGATGAGGTTTTGTCAATGATGGCGGCTTGATGGTCACAACATAGCAAGGTAGGAGCAGATAGGCATCGAATTGAGCGAGTAATTTGCTTAGTCAGGTGAGTTTGGTGATAGTGGACTAATGATTAGGATCTTGTGTGTTATTTCTTTGCCTTCCATGAAATGAGGGAATCGCCTAGAAGAATGCAACAATCCAGTGATGGAGTGTCTTGTGTCTGGTCTTGACCACCATTCTGCATCGAAAAATCTTTTAGTTGAAGAATAGAAGCAGTAGGAAAGAAAATACCTTGACAAGGTGGTGCTTTGAGATATCTGAGAATGGATGATGTGGCAACCAGGTGTAGTGTTTGTGGGTGAGCAAGATATTGGTTTTAGCTTGTGAATGGTGAATGTGATGTCTGGTCGGGACAGAATAAGGTAAATAAGTCAACCCCACAAGTCGTCTGTATTTAAAGCATCATGCAATGGATCATGTTGGAAGCATTAAGAGAAGTTTTGGGATCCATGGATGTGCTGCTGGTTTGGTCCAATAAATCTGCTGTTCTTGAACAATTGAAGAGTATAATGGGGCTGGGATAAGGTTATACCAGATGTGAATCGAGCTAACTCAAGTTTTGTAAAGTATTTCAATGTGCCCAAATCCTTGAGTTATATTTTGTATGCAAAAAACAATATCGCCAAAGGAAATATGGAAATATTTGTGACTTGTGTTTTGATTCATCAACACATACTACAAGACAAAAAGTTTAGAATCATTTCCTTTTGTAGTTGGTTACAATGAAAGTCACTTAGATATGACGGCGGCATGGTGGTTTCAATGGATCGATGAAGGAGTTGAGGAACAGTATTAGTGGTGTTGAATGTAAGAGGGTAGTTTAAGATGAACCCGATTAGAATCTAGAAGTTCATTTTGGCTGGATGAGGATATTTTGGGTATAGATTGGGTAAAACTAATTTGGAAAGGTTCTATATTACTAGTGGAAGGATTGATTGAATGAAAGGGAAATAGGTCCTCATGAAAGACAATGTCACGCGAGATAAAATTTGTTTATTATGGATATCGTATAATTGGAAGCTTTCATCCTTGTGGTTAGCCTAAAAAAATGCATGTTTGAGCTCATGATGAATTTGTGTTCTATGCCCAGTGAGGGTAGAAAAAAATGCTTGACAATCGAAAAAACAAAAATTGGAATTATCGACCGGTGCATTTTATGGTAGTTCACATGCATTTATGTTGAGGGAGAGAGGAAGGGGTTCGAATTATGATGAATGTAGCTATAAGAATGCAATCACTCCAAAATTTAATGTTAATTTTAAATTTTGTTGTTACCCATGCTGCTCTTGCTGGAACTTCCTGGAATTAAAATGATCGTGAAAGTATATAATTCTAAAGATTATCTATAAGAAAAGCAAAGATTAAAATTTAAATATAAATGAAAATACATTATGTGATGTAAAGTGAATTTAATCTAATGTCTCCACATAAGGTAACAAGAATTTGCAATTTTGTTAGGTAAATTACGGTGGTATGAGGTATATTTCGCCATTGAGTAAATTGATTGATATTAGAACATATGTGTGTTGACGCTCGAATCAATGACCCAATGTCGAAAAGGTGATAAAGTTGAAATTAACATCATATAAAAAGCACATACATGTCAAGTGGGTTGATTGTTCATTACTTTTTGCTTGTAAGTATGGAGACAAAACTCATCGATTGGTCAGCTATTGCTGATCGAGCTATGAAGAACTTTGGTATTGAGTTAGTATCATTGTAAGTACTACTTTGCCTACAAAAACTTGATTGATGAAGGTGTTTTTTTCTTGAATGTTGCATGTTCTTGAATCGGTTCCCCATTGGTTACTCGTAAATCTTGCAACATTTTTCCTTTCATATTGGTCGTGTTATTGCAATGTGACAATAACAACCAATTCCTTCTTGTAAATATGTTGTTCTTGAATTTGTTATTTGATCACTGTTAATTGTTATTGGTCTTGACTATAAGGCTGCTTCGAACTCGTTGTTCTAGTTTCGGTTTGGCCGACTTTTCTTTGATGTTCTTCTTGAGAAATTAAGAAAAAAGCATGCATTGATAGAAGGATATGATGCATCGACAACTTTCTCCATTAAAAGAGCCATGCAGAATTTGACACGTATCCGACGCGACATGTGGTCCGAGACAACCTTCAACACGTCTCAACAATCGAAAATGTGTCCATTAAAAAATATATAAAATACATATGGATACGTGTGTCCGACATGCTCGTCTTAAATATTTTATGATTTTTTAAAATATATTCTTATTTTGAAAATTTTAATCATTTTAAAATATAGAACTAAATTTCTTATTTCATATCCAAACACCAAATCAATCGACCGCACTCAATATCTGTTTCATCTGATATTCTCATTTTCATCTCTGTTTGGCGGTCACAATTATGATTTCACAACAATGCTCTATTGTCATCTCAACACAATGTCTGACATTGTTACAACATCAACATTTTCAAACCATCTCAACAATCAAAGTCTAACCTTTCTTGACATTGATGCTCTGATGCTAGCAATTATAACCCCCACCACTTGACAGCTCATCTTTGTTTGATGCGTCTTAACATGAACGAACCAACACCCTCTCAACATTTTAGACATATGCTCTCTTGACATTGACGTATGATATTAACTACGTAACATTAATGTCTGACTCTCGATAGCATTATTGTCTCCTCTCTCGATGCCTAATACAAAACCATCGATGTCTAGCTCTCAAATTTCTAATATTAATCATTTTAAGTACAAATCTAGTAAATGAAATTATTATTTTAAAATTTTTTAATATAAATAATTATTCAATTTTATACCTTATTTTAAAAATATAAAAATTATAAAAGCCGTGTCCAGCCCGTGTCTGTGTCCTATATTTTCAATATTGATATATCCCGTGTCCATGTTGTTCGAATATGTGTCGTCTGTTTCTGCACCCTAGATAGAGGGTAGGGATCTATAAACCAAAATTTGTCCCCAGCAGAGATAAAGTATTACTGAGGCCCATTAAAAAAGTCATTAACATACTACATCTTGTGATAGGCAATCATCTATTTGACTCCATTGCAATCACATTTGTCAAGTACAAATGGCCTCTAATTGTTGATTTTCTTCCACAGCATTTAAAGTTTAGAGAAATAATGACTACAATATTTGTTTTGCTTGTGGTTGATCAACTCGCGTTAAGTGGAAAATCTTAGGCCGGTTTGTTTTCTGATACCTTCTCGCATTAGTCCAAATCTCACTAGCAATGTTGGAATATACAGGCTTGCTGAAATTTATTTGCACACTAGTTCAAGATTGCAAGAGATGATGATTTTGCGATTCCAAGAATGGATAAGTTTAGACCGTTCCATCCGCTGGAGATCGAACCAACGATGGCTAAGCTTATATCTTGGTGTGGACAGCAATCACCATAGTGTGAATCTATAATGTGTAGTTTTATTCAATTAGGTATGCGTAGACCAAGAGATACCTTGTTATTAGAATGATGGAAGTAGAAAGGGCTTTGCAATGTCATCGATGGCAAGATTTATATTATTGTAAGAAAAAATCGACCGGCATTCCTATGGAGAGAGATTACAAAGCAATAAGTGAACCGTCAAACGCTTCTTTTAGGCTAATGGGAAGACCGATACCTCTTTGATACCATCTTGCGAGAAAGAGAAAAAGTAAAAGACAGAAAAAGTGACATTGTTTTTTATATTTTCCTCTCTATCTTTATAACAGGTTGCACCTATATATATATAAAAAATATAAATATATATATATATATAGATTACAAGGCTATACCAGACATGGTAATTAAGGAAATAAATGGCTGCTATACAAATAATAAGATGGAGGGAGAGATGTATGGTTTATATATTAATACTTAATGTCATGATGCAACCTATCACAAAATACAATATTATTTTTAACTTCAAAAAATGCTTTTAATCTAATCGTTATCCTGATTTACATGTAATAATAGATGTCTTGTGTCTAATGCTATCTATCTCATTGCTTAATAATGCTCAGTTTCATTTCCTTTTTCTTTCTGCTGGAATTCATGCCAGATAATTACCTTATTCTTCTTTAATATAGCTTTTATTTGTCCTTCCAAGTATTTAGATTAGAGTTATAAGGGTTATCTTCCTGAATATGAGGACGTTTGGTATGCCAACAGAAGGATGGCCATCACTTCTTTCGTGAGTGATTGAGAACAGAAGATATTGGTAACACCAAGCGTGAGCTTCTTTGTGTGCTTAAAGAGCTCGTTTCCTGAAGAAAGATTCCTTGTTGCGGTTTCTTCTTAACATCTTGATTATATGGTACGCTTTCCTTTATTTGATCTCACTGATTGTACTCAATCGTTAATTCTTTGCCTCCCTCACCACCAAGAATTCTGAAAGTTGTATATACAAACGAAATTTTGGGAAGTAACTTTGTGTTAATTTTACAAACCAATATAAATACATTTGTGAAAATTCAGAAAAGGTTACTGGCCTCCAATAACATTTATTATTAAAAATAATTTGGCTATATTGTCTAATTTACATCATTTTCATCTACAAGCCCATTTGGTTGGTTGTTTTTACATTGCATTACTTTTAAAGCCACGTGGAAGTATCAATCTTGTCAATTGGTTACATGCACTATGGACTACACTGGCGCCTGAGATATGCTAACACCCTAGAATCTCTTATTTATTTAATGTTCAATGGCTGATCTATCCAAGCTTATAAAAATCGAACATATTTTAAGAAAAAGGTTATGGAATGAGAATTTTTAATTTCTCTTCCCTCTTATTCTTTTGGAGTCTTACACCTACTCCTAAAGTTGTCCTTTCTTCTGGATCTAATGAAGCTTATCAAATAATGTTCTTGTTGCACGAATCTCAAGCCACTACAAGATCTTTCTCCCCTACAATTTTTCCAGCATGGGCATGTAGCAGCCCACAAGAATATGTTAGGAAATACTTGATTATATTCAAGTAAATCCTAACAAGAGATAAGAAAACAGCAAACGATTCACAAAATCTGATGTCTAAACATCATCAACAGTAGTATTAATTGTTGGAATCAAATCAACGGAAAACAAGATACAATTGATCCTCAATTCGAGAGGAGGATTGTTCTCTCCCAAATCCTGGATGAATCAAGGCTCAAGAACACAAGCACAAGAACCCCTAAAGCTCCACAAAATAAAGCATAAACCCTAATCCATAATTCCTCCCTCATATTAAAGCATACAATTAAATCATTAAAAGCCAAAAGCAGATTAGCCCTTGTCGCCCCCTCCTTTGGCTCCAATCTTGAATTTGAATCTCTAGTGGACCCCATGTCCTTCTCTCTCTCTCTCTTGCAGCCGCCCCTTCTTTTTGTAACCTGAACCAGCCCATATAAAGGGCCGGTTGGGGCTGGGCCGAGCCGGCCTAACAGAATCCCCTTCACAACCCTCCTCCACCTTGCCTAGCAAACTCCACCAACCAACAGATTTCAGCCCAGAAGAAAAACCATTATAACTTCGTTTTCAACAGATTTCAACCCACCAAATCACCATTCCAAATGCAAATATGTTCATTCCTGTTTCAACCTCACATCATCTCTTCAAGTACTGCAGTTTGCAAGACCTTTCAGACATGGATTCTTGCATCAGCCGTGCCTACACCCTTCCACATAACAACTGCGACCACCTGATCCAAGCAAATTTCAGTCATCTTACAGTTTTATCTTTTCTTAAATCAATGAAAATTGAACTTCCTTGTGAAATGGATCTGATGTCGAAACATCGACCTTTAGGCACAATAATACTTAGATTTTACACAATACTCCGATTGTCATCGCATTACAATTGCCTCATTTCTCATCTTGAAGGTCCGATAGCTTCTCATAAGCAATGGTAAGCATGAAGGCCATTTAGAATTTCTTTTATCTTTGCAACATTGTTTGGAATTTCTCCTTATGAAGATCTATATGGCAATCTTTCCAAAATTAACTAAAAAAAAAAATCAGTTCTGAAATACCAAACTTCATTTGAAAAAAACTTGCTTTTAAAGTTTCAAATTTATCTGAATCCACTCTCATCAATACTTTATTTCCGAATTTGAAACAACACTTATGTCAATGAGCTTTACTTGCATGATCTGCTACTCTTTATGATGCCATAGAATTAGCTAGGCACCATTAATCCAAAATCTAGAATTCTTTATTCCATCATTTCGCTTTGCACAAAACTTTCCTCAAAACCACAAAAATCTATACAGACGCCTACTTCGATACAAACCTTTTTCCCAATCTTCCATTCACCCTATCAAATCTCCAAACTCTAAACCCCAAACCTTTCAATCCACAAACTCTCACCAACTAAAATTCAATTTCGTGTGAAAAAGATCTTTGTTTCAATTGTGATGCTAAATTTGGTCCTCAACATCATTGTCAGATTAATTTTTAACCTTTTAATAGGCACAAACGATCAAGATATGGTAGATAACCTCCTCCCCTCTTTACCTATGATGAGGATCAACCAAGATCCGCATCCTAAAATAAGCCTGAATGTTTTTGCTTGCAATTCAATTCTCGTTCTTTCTGATTAATCGGTCATTAACAAACACGACGTATATATCTAATTTACAGTGTTAGTACTCATAATTCATTCAGGAAATTTAATCAAAAATTAGGTCTTCACCAACCTGTTTAAAGAATTCAAATTTTCAATTGGAAATGGTAACTTTATTAGTTATTATTATGTAAGCTTAATGTCCCAAAGTCAACATTACTATGCAAGACTATCAGGTACTTTTAGACATATTGTTCTCTTAATTCAAGCTGTTAGTATAGTTTTTTTGGATGTGCAATGTTTTCAAACCCGTGGACTTGTTTTGCATAACAACAAAATCTCACATATATATTTACCATCAAAATCAAACTATCACACTTCATGTGAACCTCAATAACAACCCGATCCTATATCTTTTAATCAATCACATGCCTTGATATCTCCTACACCCACCATTCAATCTTTACCAACAATCACAAGATTAGATGGAAAACTTACATCATATACTAATCTTCTCGACGATTACTTGCCAACCTCACACATCTTGTATCGATCTCCATTTCCATCGTATTCAAACACTTTTGACATTTAATTTCCAACAATTCAAATAAAAGTCTGTCGTAAGTCACCACTTTCTAAATTAAGTAAACGATATTTTGGACCTTTCCCTATTCAAGATGTTATTAGCTCGGCACCTACCGCCTAACTCTCCCTCCCAAAAGCAAAATTTATCCTATTTTTCATATTTCTCTCTTGAAACATGTAAAGGAACTCACTCCACTAAAACTCTTCACATTTACTAAGTTTTCAGTTATAACAACCAACAGTCTTGGTACCTTATGCCATTTAGCTCACGCAATTGCGTGACAGCACTCACATCAGGTATTTGCAATGGAAATTAAATATGCCTATAAATCACAAGGGAAAATTTTTCAGCCCTCTCTTGTTAGTTCCTCTCTCAACCTTGAGGACAAGGTTATTTTTTATGGCGACGGGAGTATTAGACTCAACAAATGGTACAATCAAATTGTGAACATAGACACAAAACATGGCAGGCCAACCTACATGCATAAAAATCTACTAAAGAAGGAAATAAAAAATATTCCACATTGTCACTCAACAAGCAAAGGAAACAATAAATCATTGGGCAAATGAAGTACAAAAGTACAAACTAAATATTTTATATGTATGTAAAATACTAGTTTATTTCTTTTATTCTATTTTATTTTGTGTTAGATAAACCAGTTCTAATATTAAATTTGATCTACTCAAACATTATAAATACCAACTACTCTAAAGGTGCCCCTTTCCTTGGATGCAAAAAACGTATCACCCTTGCTCATAAACTTAAGCCTTTAGGTTAAACATTATTTTCCTAGCACTTATCCATCTATTATTGAGATGTTGAGATAGTTGTTCCTTACCAACTTTAACTGTAAAGTTTAAAAATCTTCATTTCCTTATTGTTTTATGTATTCCTATAAACTTTAATTTAATATCTACAAGTATGTTATCTAATAGTTGAATGCCATCTATCTAATTTCTACAAAATTGTTACCTTCACGCTCTAAGCGTTATATTGGAGGATGAATAAATAGTGTTCATGACCATGTCTCTTCGTCTCCTTTATTTAATCAAGTGTAAGAGGTGAAGGAAGAGTGTTGGTGTTACTAAATCAAAATGTAGTAATTATCTTGGTCAGTGCATGCAAAAAGATCATTTTTTTGGGTGGTCAACAACAAGCATTTGTTTACGGTTCTCCCTAAACCGACCAAACCGGCCCAACTTGGGCCGTTCACTCTATAGGAGGTGGGCTAAGCACTCCTTAGAAGTTGCTGCCAAGCATGCCCCCCCCCCCCCCCCCCCCCCCCCCCCCAGGCCAGCAAACAGAGAGAGGGAAGGGTGGCTAAAAGTACATGGAGGCTATTGAATTTGATTTATTTTTAGGAAGATTTTGATTTGGAAGATATGTATTTAAGAGGATAGGAGGTTAGGGGTTAGGACATGCTTATTATTGTTTCCTTGGGAGTTCTCTTTGGTGTCTTGGCTCTAAAATCATTATCTAGAGATTAGGAGAGAAACGATCCTCCTCTCGAATTGAGGATCAATTGTATCTTTGCTTTGTACTTGCTTTGATTGATTCCTATAAATGCAATTTACTGTCTTTGGATTGTTTTCACCGAAGTTCATGAGTTTTTTCCGCTATTTTTTTACTAATTATTGTTTGGTTTGCTTGCGAACTCAAGTATTTCCCGTTAGGATTACTTACGAACTCAGTATTTCCTATCAAATTGTATCAGAGCAATTCCTGGACCGTTGTGGGCTGATTTTTCTAAAAATTCAGAGGCGAATTTCTGATCAGAAGGAGGATCTTACTGAATTTTGATCGAATATCTAGAATTTTTATGGCGGCCAAAAAGTTGATGCTTGGAAGAACGATTTGAAGGTAAAGGCAGCCAGATAAAAACTATGATGGAAGATCGATCTCTCGTTGTAGAAGACAAGGTTTCATCCGTGAAGAAAAGATTTCGTCAAAGTGGAAGACAAATTCTTCTTTCATCACTGATGGTAAAAAAGATCTTGGACAATCAAATATCAAATAGCGACATCGGAGGCAAAGGGACCGATGGGGAAGAACTATGAATTCTGATTTTTCGTAGAAGGAAAGCGATTGAGAAATCATGGAGAAGAAAGGGGGCAAGGTATGTAGAGGGACGTGAGAATAGGGAAGATAGGGTAAGGGGGTTTGTTGGGAGAAAAAAAAGGGCAATTATGAAGGAGGGGTGTTGATTTTGGAGAAAAGAGGGAAGAAAGTTGATGTAGACGAAGGGGGTCAACTCATGTCAAAAATAATTAGATTTTTGGCTTCCTTGAGTCTACTAGCTCAAATAAATTGAGCTGAAATTTTAGCTCATTTAAGCGGCTTTAGTTCAATATTGAACTAAGGGTTAGTTTATTATTAGCTAACATTTTAGTCATTTATTATCTTTAATTAATGTACTTTATTTTTTTATGCTATTATTTTAATTATGTAGGTTCTCTTGGAATTCCAAACCGCTTTTGGAATTTCCAAGAATTGTCTTTTCCCAAGCGGTGGCGTATCCTTGGTTTCCTCCCTTGGGCTGCCGTTTCCGTTCCTTGCCTTCTTGGATTTCGGCCGCTGCTGGTTTTCCCGTGCCTGGCTTTTTCCGTGAACGTGCCCCTTGGTTCCCGCGCGGCCTCCTTGGCTCCCGCGTCTGCCACTTCGGTTCCTTGGCTTGGGCGTTTTCCGTGAGAACATTTGGGTTTAATGCTTTTGATGCTTAGTTTTTTGTATTAAATTTAATGTTATGTGTCTCTTTGTATTCCCTTTCATACCTATATATAATGGGGTATTTGTAATGTTTGAAAGTGAAGTATGAAATGTAATTTTTGGAAAGCTATAACATGCGGGTTTGCTTTGGAAATCCGCGGGCTCTCTTTCCACTATTCTTTCTCATCCCTTCGGAAATCCTGCGGGCTCTTTCCACCCTTTTCTCTCGGGCTTCTAACTCTTTCGTCTCTCCGCAAGTGCCCTCCACCCTGTATCCTTTCTTCTCTAAGTGAAGCAACTTAGGGTGTCTTTAAATTCGAGTCGAGTTGTAAGTCGTTGTAATTTTGTTTTTAATTTCTGAGTCGATCTTAGATTTGAAATGTAAGAGTTTGTTCTTCTTATTTCTCATTTTTTAATCATTTCGTTGGAAGTCTTGTTTGTGTCGTGTCAGTTTCTTTTTGTGATAAAAAAATATAGGCCCCTATATTTTTTGATCGCATCAAAAGTAAAGATGGGTTTGAAGATGAATATTAGTAAGGGAAGGCCGAGAGACATAGGGAGAACAACACACTTGGGAAAGGGAAAACTATGGAGGAATACAGAGAATATGGGAGATCCGAAGAGAAAGAAGTTGAAGATGCAATTTTTGAAGGTAGAGATGCTTATAGATCGATCTACAAAGTGGAAAGGTTATTTCACCATCAATGTGTTACGGATGAGAAAAAAATTGACAGTAGTGGCCTATGTCCAAAAGAAAAGGCGTTGTCATGGTACCAATGGAGGGACCAAGGTGGCCTATACAAAACTGGAGAGCGTTCAAAGACAGTTTTAAAGAACGATTTCCAAACCGATGGGGCAGGAGACTTCTATGAACAGTTTTTCACCACGGTGCGAAAGGATCAGTGGAAAATTAACCGGGAGCAGTTTGAACACCTCGCCTAGTCGGTGAAGCGATTACAGAATCATCTTTAGAGGAGAATTTCATGAAGGGGCTCAAGTGCAGATATCAGTGCAGTAAAAGTCATTATACCTCGTGACTTGGGAGAGGCTATGAAGTTAACCCAGCAAGTAGAAATTATGAAGAATCTAAAGAGTGGATTCAGGTCAGTAGTTCAGGAGGCACGACCGGATGTACTACTCACTTATGCACCCAAGGGTCCTATAGCAGGAGGGTTACGTGAGGCCTCCAGGGAGAAGTACAGTAGAGAGTGGAAATGGGGGGCAATTTCAAGAGAGCTGACGGAGAAGGAGATGCAGGAGAAAAGGGCTAAGGGGTAGTGCTGTCAGGTGTTGATGGAAGTACACTCCAGGGCATAGGGAGGGATCAAACTATTCAAATTCTCACCGTCTGTGATTACGAGGAAATTGAGGAGGGACACGAAGGGGAATAGAGGAGAAAGAGGAGCAAAAGTGCATCTGGATCGGCAGAGATTTTCCTGAACTCTGTGGTATGATTCACTACGAATCATATCATGAAGGTGGAAGGAGGAGATATAGGGCAAGGAGTGGTGGTTTTCATTTAATAGTAGGGCTACCCACAATTTCCTTCTCCACTCAAGTCTCGACCATTGAGAGTGAAATGTTGGACACCCCGTTGTTATGGGGTGATAGATGGGTACAAGAAGGTGGAGAGCCCAGGCGATCTGCAGAGGACTGGTGTTTGACCATCCAGGCATTTAGATGAGGGAGGATTTTCGCTCCACTGGAGCTAGGGGAGTATAGATGACATCCTGGGGATAAAGGTTCCAGACTTTGGGGGACACGAAGGTTAATTGGGGAGCCCTCATGATGGAGCCTGAGTGGATGGAAGGAAGGTGATGATGCAGGGTTATCCAGATCCATGGTGTCTCTCAAAACCATGGTAAGGAATATCCAAAAGCTGGGGGAAGGCTATTTTGGTGGACTGTCACAGTGGAGGAGTTAGACTGGAGGGAGGGCAGATACCCCTCACCCATACAGATTTTTGATACAACCGTTTTTGAGTGTTTTTCAGCCGCCTCAGGGATTGCCAGGACCGAGGGAGCAGAGCATACTATCACTCTGAGGGAGGGTGTGTCACCCATTAGCGTCAGGCCCTACGATATCCTCAATTTCCACAGGATAAGATTGAGAAGCTGATTAGAGAGATGCCGAGGCAGGTATTAATCAAACCCATATCAGTCCTTTTTCTACGTCTTGTTACTAGTGAAGAAAAAATGATGACAGCTGGAGGTTTTATATGGACTACAGGTAATCAACAAGAAAACTGTGCCAGACAAGTTTCTTGTACCAGTGATTCAGAATTGCTGGGATGAATTGAGTGGGCTGAGTGTTCATCAAGATAGATAGAAATTAGGATATCATCAGATAAGAAATGAAGAAGGAAATGTGTCAAAAGCTACTTTCAAACTCGCGAGGGCATTATATGAGTTCCTAGTGATGCCTTTGGCCTCACTAAACGCTCTAGCCACATTTTAGTCACTTAATAAATAAGGTTTCAAACCTTATCTCCGACGGTTTGTCTTGGTGTTTTTTGATGATATCCTAGTTTACAGCAGGACAAAGGGTAGCACTGGAGCATTTGAGAGTGTTAGAGCTATTACAGGAGCATCAATTGAGGGCAATCTGAAGAAGTTGCTTTGCCCAGACAAGTGTGGAGTATTGGGCCATGTGTGTCCCAAGGAGGGGGTGGCAGCCGATCAGTCAAAATTAAGGCTATGTTTTAGATGACCATTACCAAAGAACCTGAAGGAGATGAGAGGTTTATTAGGATTGACGGGTACACAGGATTCATAAAAGGGTCAACACTATATGCATGACCAGTGACAAACAACAGACGAAGATGATGGCTTCTTAATGGAGTCGAGGAGGCCACAATACGCATTTGAGAGGCTGAAGAGAGCTATGACTACTGTGTCAATCTTAGCCTTACCAAACTCACTCAGTCTTCGTAGTGGAGTACAGATGCTTCAGGGTATGGACTGGGAAAAATACCATGCAGAGTCGCTATCCGATTGGCCTTTTTCAGTTAGGTGTTGACAACTATGACCAGGTTGAAATCAGTATATAGCGGGATTTAATTGCATCATCTTAGTCATCTAGAAGTGGCGGCCTTACCTGCTAGAGACTAGATAGACACTTCATTGTCAGGACAGACCAACGAAGCATGAAAATCTTTATTGGATAGTATGGAGACAAGGACGAACATTAGAGATCTATCCAAATTATTCGGTATGATTTTGAAATCCAATATAGGCCAGGAGTGGAGAACAAAGCAGCAGATGCCTTGTCCAGATGCAAGAGAGAGCTGCAAGTGATGACATATCGATCCATTGATGTTAGATTGGGAGGCCATCAAGGAGGAGAGCTAAGGATGAGGAGTTGGGGAAGAACAGGGTCGATTTTACGAGGGAAGGAATAGCCACCCTGGTATTCATTGAAGGGATCGACGCTGTATCAATGGAGGTTTGTGACACCCAGACCTCCGTACACATTCCATTCTTATCCAGGAGTTCCATGGGGAGTGCTGTGGGGTAGTCATTCAGGGCGCAAAGACATACAAAGAGGCTAGCCTCAGAGCTGGTACTGGAAGGGGATGCATAAAGATGTGAGGAGATGTGGCCAGATGTGAGATCTCCAGAGAAACAAATACTTGGGCAATGTCGCCATGAGACTCTATACAGCCGTTGCTTTACCATGGGGAGGTGGGTATATGGAAAGAGGTATCCATGGAATCATAGATGGGATGTCCCGTTAAAGGATTCACAGTGTTTTTTTTTGTAGTGGACAAATTGAGCAGTCTGCTCATTTCATTCCTGTACCAGAGGCGATAGTAATTAAACAGAATAAGGTTGTCCTCACCATTTCTGGAGAGAGTTGTTCAGATTACAAGGGACAGTTCTTAAGAGGAGCACTGTCTGTTAGCCACAAACAGATGGTCAATACAGAAGTGGTCAACTGAAGCTGGAGACCTACCTCCGATGTTTTGTGCGGAGATGCCCAAGTTAATGGGCCAAGTGACTATCTTGGGTGAAGCATTGTACAACACCTCATATCATTCGGCTTCACATATGACACCCTTCAAGGTGTTGACGGAGGGGACTCACCTCACTTAGTGCACTTTGACAGAGCAACACTCCAGTTTTGACAGTAGAGGAGTACTTATGAGGAGAGAGGGACAAAATGTCGTAAGAAATAAAAAGATATTCTGCTAAGAGCTCACAAATCATGAAGAAATAGGCTGATAGACCATAGAAGGGACATCCAGTTATGAGGTAGGGGAAAGGGTGTTTTTGAAGTTCAGACCGTATAGGAAAAAATCATTCGCTAGCAGGAGAAATGATAATCTGCCCCAAGATACTTTTGGACATATGAGGTATTGGAGAAGATTGGAGCAGTTGCGTATTGGCTGAAGCTACCAGCAATGGAGGACTATACACCCTGTTTTTCATGTATCCCAGTCAGAAGGAAATTGGAGATTATGCAGCCAGCTCGGATTTATCGATGACACTGACGGAGATTTAGAGTGATTTTGGAACCCTTAGAGCTGATGGGGATTTGTCAAGGGAAGATGGAGCTAAAGAAGTGCTGATCAAGTGAAAAGGCCTTTCAGCAACGATTCCACATGAAACCCTTATGAGAGCCTATGGAGCTAAAGAAGTGCTGATCAAGTGGAAAAGCCTTTCGGACTACGATGGCCACATGAGAACCTTTATGAGAGGGTTATGGAGCTAAAGAAGTGCTGATCAAGTGGAGAAAGCCTTTCGGACTACGATGCCACATGAAAAACTTATGAGAGCCTGATGGGCTAAAGAAGTGTTGATCAAGTGAAAAGCCTTTCGGCCTATGATGCCACTGAGAACCTTATGAGAACCTTATGGCTAAAGAAGTGCTGATCAAGTGGAAAAGCCTTTCGACTACGATGCCACATGAGAACCTTATGAGAGAGAGAAACATCATTTTTCCCAGTTTTCACCTTGAGACAAGGTTGTCTCTTTGAGGGGGGGTTTGTAACGATTCTCCGAACTAGCCAAACCGCCCCAACCTGGGCCGTTGCACTTCTATAGGAGGCAGGCTAACCCCCTCCTTAGAATGTCCGGCCCAAGCATATAGCCCCCCCCCACCCCCCCCTCCCCCGGGGAGCAAATAGAGAGTGGGATGGTTGGCAAAGCACATGGTGGCTATTTTGAATTTGTTTATTTTAGGAAGCTTTTGATTAGGAAGATATGTATTTAAAGATGATGAGAGTTAGGGTAGGGCATGCTTGATTATTGTTTTCGGTTGGAGTCTAGATATGGAAAGAACGATTCCCTTCGAATTGAGGATCAATTGATCTTTGCTTTGTTCTTGCTTTGATTTGATTCCTATAATACATATCTACTGTTTTGGATATGTTTTCACCGTAAGTTCTTGAATTTTCTCATACTTTTTTACCAATAATTGTTATGTTACTTGTGAACTCAATTATTTCCTATCAGCATTGAAAATGGTAAAATGTAACAATTGAAAGTCTGAAACCTTTACTAAGGAAATAAGATAGATTATCACATGCAGAACATCTTAATTATAATATGCTTGGGATTAGTAATGCCAGTTTATACCTTATAATTTCTGTTTGCTTTTGTTGCTTTCCACACCAAGTTCTTTTTCCTGTAAGTAGAACCATGGGTCTACGTCTTTTAGGCTTTTTGGCCCTTTTCCTGCAAAAGGAAATTCCTGCCTTTGTGAGCTTATATATTGGCTCCATAGTTATGCTAAGAAGGAGATGATTATGATATTTTGCTTTTGAGATTATTGTTTGTTCCCTCGTTGGTTCTTGCACCCGTTCTTTCCACAATTACCTCCATCAAGATGCTACTTTTAATTATTAATTTCACACGTGCCTATTTATGAATTTATATATGCATTTATATACACATATATATGTATACGCCAGACTAAAAACTTCAGCTTGGCTAGCTAAATCATATAGATACTATATTGGGTTGTAGAAGTCATAATATAGTTAAGTTTGAGTTGGAAAGATAAAGGAAAATGTTAAGTAGGAATTTTTGACAAAATAGGGAGAATAAATTAGTGAGCGGTTATATTATAATATGAGGTAGTTGAAGTTAACTTAGGTGATTTGACGTGTACAATGTAAGGTAAAAATGCTATATTAGACAAGTGACAATGGTGAAGTCATAGTTATTTATCTGCCGGACACAAATTTCTCTAATTTGAAAATATACGTAAATAATCTTTCCCATAACAATCTACATTATATAAACTTAAAAATGATAATATTTATCAGGAAGAATCCCGGATTCATAGTCTTTACAAAGAGGAGGCTGTAAATGCATTGTAAAAGCTCTCGAGTGCTGTCTGTTTGACAAGAAGTTTATACCGAACTGCCGAAGGGCCCTTCTCATGCTCGGCGGCCATTTCTCTTTTTCTGGAGAGATTAAACCGAGACTATGTTATTGAAGAAAGCTGGATCACATTGCAATACTTACAATGATGAGGATGATCAAACAATATCAAGGTATCTACAACCTTTTTCCCAAACTTCAATGATTCATCTATATACAAACTATTTTGCCTAATCCAGAAGAGTCAAGGATGGAGAGATGGTTGAAGAGCGTGGCACTGATCCTTCTTCAATATGGAAGAAGTCGTCCAGGTTACATCTTTCCAAGTGCTGGATGCTGGGAAAGCCAGCATCAGTAAGCGCTGCGTTGTCACAACTGCATGGCTAAGCCATGCACTTACTTATCTCTCTGTTCCGCACTACAGCGCTCTGCTTTTTACAGCTTTCAATGCCAAGGCTGAAAGAATGCTTGAAATTTGATCTGGATAAAAGCATCAAGGTACTTGCTTCCTTGAGTCCTCTCCAACTTCAGCAAAATTTTGGGTAAGCTTCTAAGCAGAATTATATAATTTACTGAGTCTAATTGAATAAAAGACACTTTCTCCCATATCTCATCTCTTATGTTCGACTTTACTTGGGGCGGCTTTCTTTCTGCGTCTTAAAGCAGCTTTTTAACAAGATATAAATTTTCTGCTTTAAGAAGCAGAAAAAAGCCGTCCCAAACGAAGCCATATATTTAGAATGATAAGCTGAACGATATCTTTTCTGTATTTTTGAATGCAGAATGTAGGATCCCTCTGATAAGCTAATGCAGATGAGATCCAGATCCTCTCAAGAGCCTTAGAGAGGTAACTTGGACGGCCAAGCATCTTTTCATGACATCCTTTGAGGAAAGCTCATGATATATATGGAAGAAGCACTTCTCATTCGTAGCAGATTCGTTTGTAAATTTCGAGCATATTTTTTTCAGTGCAATATGATAATAAGAAAAATGACCGGAGCACATATAACAGGTAACACTATTACCTTGTTCGATTATTGTATAGCAAAAAAATCCTATCTGCATACTTTGAGTAACTATCCATTTTCACTTCTTATGGTTTCCTTCGGTTTCGTTTGGGACAGCTTCTTTACTATTTTTTTTAAAGCGTGGTTTTATAGTAAAAAATTTTAAATTTTTTACTAAGAAAACATTTTTAAGAAGCAATAAGAAAGCTGTCCCAAACGAAATCTTAGTCAGTATAATGCAAACACACAAACAACCTTTTACTTCTTATGTTTCATTTGAGAAACACTTCTTACTATTTTTAAAGTAGGCTTTTTTTGTATAATTTTTTTTTTTTCAAAAAATTTTATAAAAAAATTATTTTAAAAGGTAAACAAGAAAGTTGCTCAAAGTGAAGCCTTAGTTGTAAGATGTATAGGAATTGGAAGACTGTTCATAATACTTTCCTTGGAATGTTAAAAGAAGATCGAATAGCTCCGCAACCCAGTTTTCAGGCTTTATTTATAGTTTGCTAAAGTAACTTTTTTATCATAAAAATTTCTTTGACAACAACGAAAAATAGTGAAAAAAATTGTCCCAAACAAACCTCAGTGACGATGTTGCTATATTGCTATAGATCCATAAAAAGAGAGTCTATGGTAGATTTATGGACAATTTTCGAAATCAATAAATATAGATTATCAAAGCTAATTTACTTTCACCAAGTTTTATAGTGTTCAGTTGATAGATTTATAAGGTAGGAGAGGTTTTTTTTATTATATAATTGCAAACCATTACTTCTCTAAAGGACTTTAGGAAGATTGAGGAGATGTTAAAAAGGAATGTTTGGATCAAGAGAAGTAAAAGGTCTTCCTCATAGGATTATATGATTCGAGAGAGGAGATAAGAAGAGGATGGATGAGCATAGGCAGGGGTATATTTGAGCCAAGCCAACACTCCGAGTTAGCTCGAGAACTGACTCGTTTATGGTTGTGAGCCGAGCTTAGCAAGCTCACGAAGTCGAGCCTCAAGCTCAAATTCAAACTGTTTATTAATGAGCCGGGTTCGAGCTTAATTGAGGATAGCTCGTGAGCTCATGAGCCGCTTTGATTCCTATTATGATTTCTAAGATACTTTTATTTTAAAACACTTGCCTGAAGCCAGCATAATCCTGCCTAATCACGCCTATTTGAGGGCGAGCAGTCGCGTGGCTTGAGGAGGCGCGTTAGTCATGCATCAAGCTCAGATGGCAGGACGACGTGTAAGCGGACCAACAAATTTGACTTGGACGATGCGGGATTCGAGATGGCGGATGATTACATTCTTCAATCAAATTTAAAGAAACACACTCATCTATTTTACCTCGATTATCATTATATTGAGTAATACCTATGATTATTTTATATTTACACTCAAGATTCATTTTTTATCTTTTGGGGATGAAAATTAATTATAAATTTATAAATTTGGTTATAGATTTTTTAATTTATTATTGATATGTATATTGAAGTCGTTTATAATCCTTTTTTTTTATCCATGTATTGATTTATAATGCTCTCTATTCCAATTATACTTTTGTTGGGGTTATTTTTTTGATGCTTTCTAAAGCAGTTTTTTTTTATTTATTATAATTTTTTTTTGAATAGAGATTTTTTACTAGAAAGTCATTTTAGAAAGTAGTAAAAATGTTGTCACAAACGAGAAAATTATTGTGCGGATATCGAACATCCATTCGAGATCAATCAGAATGCATCACGTCACTCTTTCACTCGTATCAAGGCTCGTACTAACTGACGTGACGCATTCCGGCTGGTCTCCAAACTCGATGCCGTGACGTGACTCAATGTGGTTGGTCTTCCCCAATATTCGCGGCAGGCGCTCTTCCAGAAGCCTAAATCATCAACGTGCCAACTTGGCCGGGGGCCCGCTATCCAAGTCAGCGCCGACGCAATTTGGGCAATGTGGGTCCCACTATTTCGTAGGAAGACTTGTTTAAAGCTGTTTCTCACTAACTGCCGTCTCTATAAAGGAGAGTTATTAAAGCCGCCAACCGCTTTTTCCGCAAGAAAACGGCCATTACTACCTTAATCCTTACTAATGACAAATCAACCGTACTAATCATAATTAGAAAAATCCAAGTTACGGCAGCCGCCACGTTTACCAAAAAATCGCAGCCGTGAAATGTCTATGGACGGTGTCCTAGAGCCTGCGAAGTACAGAAAGTTCGTGGAATCGAGACATGGAGAAAAATCCCACGTTGGATATTAGTCAGCACTCTCGCTCCAGTCGCGCAGCCCCTTGTCGCTCTCTCGCCGGAGCTGGAGATAGAAAATTTTTCAATCCTCTATAAAACGGCATGATTGGCTATCTTCCAGCTCGGTCTTCGATTCCCTGGTCTTTGCCACTTTCTCAGTTCCTTATTTTTTGGTTAATTAGGGCTTCGAGTACTTCGAAAACCCTAGATTTGATGGTTTCTGCTTGGCTGAACTTCTGAGTTCTTGGATTGTCTTATTGTTTGATTAGGGTATCAGATCTACCGAAGCCTGATATGTCAAATCGGAGATCATGCGAATTGGTTCATGGCAATACATGCCGTGGATTATTCCGGAAGCAAGTACTTCCAGGATACGCGGAGCCGACGAAACGTTCGAGATCTGATCGGATATCTTCTCCTTTTCCTCCGACAAGGCGCCGGAAGAGGCGCCGAAGCAATCGGTGAAGGTGGAACAGGTGATTGCTGTTGGCGGGGTTGGCGTGGGTGGAGGTGCGCTTCATGATTCGGGCATGATCCGCAGTGGAACTTGGTGCTCGGTCACAAGACGGACTAATATCCACGATCTTTATACCTTGGTCGGAAATTGGGGCAGGGGCAGTTTCGGGACGACGTATCTTTGCACGGGAATCGCCACCGGGGTCCAGTACGCCGCAAGTCGATTTTAAAGAGGAAGCTGATCGCTAAGGGAGGTATGTGGAGGATGTCCGCCGGGAGATTCAGAAATGCTCATCTCTCATGCCACAGGAACGTGGTCCAGATAAAGGGCGCTTACGAGGATTCTCTCTATGTACACATCGTCATGGAGCTCTGTGCGGGAGGGGAGCTATTTGATCGTATCATTCATAGGGGGCAATACAGCGAGAGGAAGGCTGCTGAGCTCACAAAGATTATTGTCGGAGTGTAAGGCTTGTCATTCTCTCGGGGTCATGCTAGGGACCTAAACCGGAGAATTCCGCTGCTAATAGAGATGATGACTTGTCGCTAAAGCCATCGATTTCGGGCTTTCCGTGTTCTTCAAGCCAGGTAAGATCTTTGTAAAGCAAAATTGTTCTTTTGTACGATTAAATGGCATTAAATTGTGCGATAAAACTCATATGTTTATAACTCAAACGACTAACCGAGAGCTTGAAATCCACCAGCAGCAGCTGTCGGGTATTGCAAATCACCCTCCTCGGGCTTCTCCTCTCATAAACTCACTAGAGATCAAAACGAAGAACATAAAATTTTCGTTCAACAATTCATCCTCCAGTACAATGCAAGAGGCCTCCTATAAATAGGTCAAAATGAAACAAAACTAGAAGACACAAATGCCCTCAGGGCTACAATAGCGACTCAATACCCATAGGGGTAAACTAGGAAAATAAAATGCGAGAACAAATAAATAAAATACAAAATAGATTAGAAATAAAGGCTCTGGATCGTGGCCGTTGATTTGCGTCTCCGACGACGTACACACAGTCGAAACCTGATGTCCTCATCACTAATCAAGTCAAAATGATTCTGCCATTCAAAATTACAATAAGAATTTAATGTCCTAGATAATTCTTATCAATAAAATATAATAACTTTCTACTGCAGGTCAAATTATGAGGAAAAAAGGCAAAGATCTTTCCTTTATGATTAGGCAGCATAGACCTAGATGTTTTGATTGGATTGTTGGGATTTTAGTGAATAGGTAATGTGAGAAGATGCTTCATTATTTCCTTCACAAAAATAGATCCTGGAATCAATGGTTCAGACCCTGGAAATTGAGGACTTCATAATTAATGGGATTGGTATTGAAGGTTTTTCTTCTTATTATTTTCTTAATCATTTGTGAATGAATAGTTTTGAGCACCAATCTCATCAATGATCCCTTGCACAAAGTTGAATTTGTGTTATCATTGCTTAGACCCTGTACAAATTACTTGAAATTTAGAACTTGAGAAAACAGACAATAGTTGGCAGATAAAATAATCAACAAAAAAAATTTAAGGTCCCATCTTTAGTGCAATTGCGATAAAGCACTTCTCAGATTCTTAGAGAGTTTGATAAAGCATGGCACAAAATTTTGCTTGATTTTGAGCTCAATTTAAAGCAACCTTACGTGAATTGTCACTCCTCTCCTCGTTTCTTTTTTGCACCATTATCGATATTATTTCTTTATTAGTCCACTTGAAAGCAACCAATTTTTAATTAGCGCCTGATTTCATTACAATATTGTTGTCAGATTACACCAGAAATTGACAAGATAAAAGGAAACTATTGTTGCTCACAAGCACCTCAAGCATCCTTGAAGCTGAAGAAATCAAAATATGAAGTAAAATGGTTACCAAAAGACATTTTCATGTAGAAAGTGTGATCCACAAGAAAATGAAATTAGGCTTAAACTCGAAAAATTGGCTAAAGCAGCCTCACAATTGCGGGTAGCTGATGATCATTCTGATGATGCAAATACCTATAGCCCAAAGCAAACCTTTTTGATTCTCCAGTGTGCTATTCAGAACAAGATGAGGTTTTAAGGTTTTCAATATGTTTCCTTTTGCCAAAGTAGGTCAACATGCCATTGTTATTAACTAAATTAAGCTTTTTTTTATTTTTTATTTTGACCTTAAGATGACAGAAGTAAGACGTACAAAACTTGTGGTTGATGAAACTGATGGCACCAATGGACTTTTTGATTCATGCTCATTGAAGGAAAGCCCAGGTGGGCCTACTGACATGAGCCATACTTTTGAAACGATTTTTCTTGCATGCTTAGTGATTAATTTTTCATAAATGGTTTATCTCACCTCCTTCTTTTTGTTCTTCTTTCTGTTCTTCCTTCTAAGTGAGATTCTGTTAGGGCACCTTGAAGACAATTACCAAGATTCTTTGTTTTTCAAGAATTCCAGGAGAGTTTTATATGTCCTTTGACTGGCCAGTTATTTATGGAGCCTGTGACATTGGAGAGTGGGCATACGTTCGAGCTAGTGGCAATCAAAGACAGATTTAATCAAGGCAATAGAACCTGTCCTGTGACTGGACAAACATTGAAGTGTTCCCTTATTCCAGATACTAATATGGTGTTAAAACATGTGATCCATGGATGGGTGGAAAATTGCTTTAGGAGCTCCATCTCTCTTGCCTCAAAGAGCACATTCAGCCCATTGAAACAAATACGCAACTACAAATTTGTATTGTCTGTATTAATCATTGAGCAGATACTGACTGGCTTTAGCTTAAAGGAAGGAAGGAAATCATTGAGCATCTTATTTCTCTTGGAGGTCTGCAATTTCTCACAAAAATGTTGGAAATTGGGAATTTGGAAGAGAAATCACGAGCAGCTGAACCTTTTGGCTATGTGCATACAGGCTGATGGATGCTGTAGGAATCACTTGGCCATGAAAATCAGCAAGTCTTCTCTCCTTGATCTCATCCATAGTAAGCAAGTTCATGCAAGAAACCTGTGCAGTGTCGCTTTTGATTGAATTAATCTGTCTACACAGGTTTGTAAGTTATATTTTCCTTTAATTCGAAAATATTTAATAGGTAAAAATCTTCCTGTTGGACAAATAGGTTTTTTTTTTTAAATACTTTCTTAACGTTGCGAGTAAGAGATAAAAGGGTAAAAATACAGGAAAGGAGACATGTTTTTATTATATATTCCTCTCTATCTCTATTAAAGGTTGCACCTATATATATATAATATATATTATATATATATATAGGTATAACAAGGCTATGACTAGATACGGTTATTAAGGAAATAAATGGATGAAACTAAAAAGATATAATAATGATGAGTTTATATTAATACTCCTAAAATGCGATGTATATGTTTTTAAAGGCCATCTGAATAATAATATTGATAATGTGATGAGAGACTATGGTTTATTAAACATGTCTCCAAGTTGATGTGCGGTGCACATATGACCGGCAGAAGTTTATGGATTCATTGATGACGTTGTCACAAACGAAATGGTGACTGATCTTTATATATGTTTTGTTCGTTCATGGCAGATGAGGTTTTTGTCAATATGGATGGCGGCTTGATGGTCAAAAATAGCAAGGTAGGAGCAGATAGGCATCGAATGAGCGAGTAATTTGCTTAGTCAGGTGAGTTTTGGTGATAGTGGTAGCTAATGATTAGGATCTTGTGTGTTATTTCTTTGCCTTCCATGAAATGAGGGAATCGCCTAGGAAGATGCACAATCCTGTGATGGAGTGTCTTGTGTCTGGTCTTGACCACCATTCTGCATCTGAAAAATCTTTTAGTTGAAGAATAGAAGCAGTAGGAAAGAAAATACCTTGACAAGGTGTTGCTTTGAGATATCTGAGAATGTGATGAGTGGCAACCAGGTGTAGTGTTTGTGGGTGAGCAAGATATTGGTTTTAGCTTGTGAATGGTGAATGTGATGTCTGGTCGGGACAGAATAAGGTAAATAAGTCAACCCACAAGTCGTCTGTATTGAGAAGCATCAGGCAATGGATCATTGTTGGAAGCATTAAGAGAAGTTTTGGGATCCATGGATGTGCTTGCTGGTTTGGTCCCAATAAATCTGCTGTCGTTGAACAATTGAAGAGTATAATGGGGCTGGGATAAGGTTATACCAGATGTGAATCGAGCTAACTCAAGTTTGTAAAAGTATTTCAATGTGCCCAAATCCTTGAGTTTATATTTTGTATGCAAAAAACAATATGCGCAAAGAATATGGAAATATTTGGACTTGTGATTTTGATTTCATCAACACATACTAACAAGACAATAAAGTTAGAATCATTTCCTTTGTAGTTGGTTACAATGAAAGTCACTTAGATATGACGGCGGCATGGTGGTTTCAATGGATCGATGAAGGAGTTGAGGTACTGTATTAGTGGTGTTGATGGTAAGAGGGGATGTTTAGACTGAACCCGATTAGAATCTAGAAGTTCATTTTGGCTGGATGAGGATATTTTGGGTATAGGATTGGGTAAAACTAATTTGGAAAGGGTTCTATATTACTAGTGGAAGGATTGATTGAATGAAAGGGAAATTGGTCCTCATGAAAGACAATGTCACGCGAGATAAAAATTTGTTTATTATGGATATCGTATAATTTGGAAGCTTTCATGCCTTGTGGGTAGCCTAAAAAAATGCATGTTTGAGCTCATGGTTGAATTTGGTTCTATGCCCAGTGAGGGTAGAATAAAATGCTTGACATTCGAAAAAACAAAAATTGGAATTATCGACGGTGCATTTTATGGTAGTTCACATGCATTTTATGTTGAGGGAGAGAGGAAGGGGTTCGATTTATGATGAATGTAGCTATAAGAATGCAATCACTCCAAAAATTTAATGTTAATTTTAATTTTGTTTGTTACCCATGCTGCTCTTGCTGTGAACTTCCTGGATATTAAAATGATCGTGAAAGAATATAATTCTAAAGAATTATCTATAAGAAAAGCAAAGATTAAAATTTAAATATGAAATGAAAAATACATTATGTGAGTGTAAATGTGAATTTAATCTAATGTCTCCACATAAGGTAACAAGAATTTGCATTTTTGTTAGGTAAGATTACGGTGGTATGAGGTATATTTCGCATTGATGTAAATTGATTGATATTAGAACATATGTGTGTTGACGCCTCGGAATCAATGACCCAATGTCGAAAAGGTGATAAAGTTGAAATTAACATCATATAAAAGCACATACATGTCAAGTGGGTTGATTGTTCATTACCTTTTGCTTGTAAGTGATGGAGACTAAACTCATCGATTGGTCAAGCTATTGCTGATCGAGGCTATTGAAGAACTTTGGTATTGAGTTAGTATCATTGTAAGTACTACTGTTGCCTACAAAAACTTGATTGATGAAGGGTGTTTTTTTCTTGAATGTGCATTGTTCTTGAATCGGTTCCCCAGTGGTTACTCGTAAATCTTGCAACATTTTTCCTTCATATGGTCGGTGTTATTGCAATGTGGACAATAACACCAATCCTTCTTGTGAAATATGTTGTTCTTGAATTTGTTATTTGATCACTGTTAATTGTTATTGGTCTTGACTATAAGGGCTGCTTCGACTATGCTGTTGTTTCTAAGTTTCGGTTGGCCGACTTTTCTTTGATGTTCTTCTTGAGAAATTAAAGAAAAAGCATGATTGATAGAAGGATATGATGCATCGACACTTCTCCTAAAAGAGCCATGCAGAATTTGACACGTATCCGACGCGACATGTGTCCGAGACACCTTCAACACGTCTCAGACAAATCGAAAATGTGTCCGATTAAAAAATATATAAAATACAATTGGATACGTGTGTCCGACATGCTCGTCTTAAATATTTTATGATTTTTTTAAAATATAATTTCTTATTTTTGAAAATTTTAATTCATTTAAAATATAGAACTAAATTTCTTATTTCATATCCATAACACCAAATCAATCGTCCGCACTCAATATCTGTTTCATTGATATTCTCATTTTCATCTCTGTTTGGCGGGTCACAATTATGATTTCACAACAATGCTCATTGTCATCTCAACAACAATGTCTGACATTGTTACAACATCAACATTTTAAAACCATCTCAACATCAAAGTCTAACACTTTCTTGACATTGATGCTCGATGCTAGCAATTTATACCCCCACCACTTGACAGCTCATCTTTGTTTGATGCGTCTTAACATGAACGACCAACACCCTCTCAACATTTATGACATATGCTCTCTTGACATTGACGTATGATATTAACTACGTAACATTAATGTCTGACTCTCGATAGCATTATTGTCTCCTCTCTCGATGCCTAATACAAAACATCGATGTCTAGCTCTCAATATTCTAATATTAATCATTTTAAGTACAAATTCTAGTTAAATGAATTATTATTTTAAAATTATTTTTAATATTATAATTATTCAATTTTATACCTTTATTTTTAAAATATAAAAATTATAATGCCGTGTCCAGCCCGTGTCTGTGTCCTATATTTTCAATAATTGATATATCCCGTGTCCATGTTGTGTCGTATATGTGTCGTCGTGTCTGTGCACCCTAGATAGAGGGTAGGGGATCTATAAACAAAATTTGTCCCAAGCTAGAGATAAAGTATTACTGAGGCCCATTAAAAAAGTCATTACATACTACATCTTGTGATAGGCAATCATCTATTTGACTCCATTGCAATCACATTTTTGGCAAGTACAAAATGGCCTCTAATTGTTGATTTTCTTCCACAGCATTTAAAGTTTAGAGAAATAATGACTTACAATTATTTGATTTTGCTTGTGGTTGATCAACTCGCGTTTAAGGTGGAAAATCTTAGGCCGGTTTGTTTTCTGAATACCTTCTCGCAATTTGTCCAAATCTCACTAGCAATGTTGGAATATACAGGCTTGCTGAAATTTATTTGCACACTAAGTTCAAGATTCAAGAGATGATGATTTTGCGATTCCAAGAATGGATAAGGTTTAGACCTGTTCCATCCGGCTTGGAGATCGAACCATCGATGAGGCTAAGCTTATTCTTGGTGGACAAGGCAATCACCATAGTGTGAATCTATAATGTGTAGTTTTATTCATTTAGGGTATGCGAGACCAAAGAGATACCTGGTTTATTAGAATGATGGAAGTAGAAAGGGCTTTGCATGTCATCGATGGCAAGATTTATATTCATTGTAGAAAAAGATCGACCGGCATTCCTATGGAGAGAGATTACAAAGCAATAAGTGAACCGTCAACGCTTCTTTTAGGCTAATGGGAAGACCGATACTTGCTTTGATACCATCTTGCGAGAAAGAGAAAAAGGTATATAGACAGAAAAAGTGACATTGTTTTTATTATATTTTCCTCTCTATCTTTATTACAGGTTGCACCTATATATATATATATATATATATATATATATATATATTACAAGGCTATGACCAGACATGGTAATTAAGGAAATAAATGGCTGCTATACAAATAATAAAGATGGAGGGAGAAGATGTATGGTTTATTATATTAATACTTAATGTCATGATGCAACCTTCACAAAATACAATATTTTTTTTAACTTCAAAAAATGCTTTTAATCTAATCGTTATCTGATTTACTGTAATAAATAGATGTCTTGTGTCTATGCTATCTATCTCATTGCTTTATAATGCTCAGTTTCATTTCCTTTTCTTTCTGCTGGAATTCATGCCAGATAATTACCTTATTCTTCTTTAATATTAGCTTTTATTTGGTCCTTCCAAGTATTTAGATTTAGAGTTATAAGGGTTATCTTCCTGAATATGTGGACGTTTGGATGCCAACAGAAGGATGGACATCACTTCTTTCGTGAGTGGATTGAGAACAGAAGATATTGGTAACACCAAGCGTGAGCTTCTTTTGTGCCTTAAGAGCTCGTTTCCTGAAGAAAGAGTCCTTGTTGCGGTTCTTCTTATACATCTTGATTATATGGTACGCTTTCTTTATTTGATCTCACTGATTGTACTCAATCGTTAATTCTTTGCCTCCCTCACCACCAAGAATATCTGAAAGTTGTATTAAACAAACAGAAATTTTGGGAAGTAACTTTGTGTGTTAAATTTACAAACCTATATAAATACATTTGGAAAATTCAGAAAAGGTTTACTGGCCTCCAATAATACATTTATTATTAAAAATAATTTGGCTATATTGTCATAATTTACATCATTTTCATCTACAAGCCCATTTGGTTGGTTGTTTTTACATTGCATACTTTTAAAGCCACGTGGAAGTATCAATCTTGTCAATTGGTTACATGCACTATGGACTACACGTGGAGCCTGAAGTATGCTAACCCCTAGAATCTTATTTATTTATTTATGTTCAATGGCTGATCTATCCAAGCATTATAAATATCGAACATATTTTAAGAAAAGGTTATGGAATGAAGAATTTTTAATTTCTCTTCTCCTCTTATTCTTTTGGAGTCTTACACCTACTCTAAAGTTGTCCTTTCTTCTTGGATGCTAAGAAGCTTATCAAATAATGTTCTTGTTGCACGAATCTCAAGCCACTACAAGATCTTTCTCCTCCTACAATTCTTTCCAGCAGTGGCATGTAGCAGCCCACAAGAATATGTTAGGAAATACTTGATTATTTCAAGTAAATCCTAACAAGAGATAAGAAAAACAGCAAACGATTCACAAAATCTGATGTCTAAACATCTCAACAGTAGTATTAATTGTTGGAATCAAATCAACGGAAAACAAGATACAATTGATCCTCAATTCGAGAGGAGGATTGTTCTCTCCCAAATCCTGGATGAATCTAGGGCTCAAGACACAAGCACAAGAACCCCTAAAGCTGCCACAAAATAAAGCATAACCCTAATCCTAATTCCTCCCTCATACTTAAAGCATACAATTAAATCATTAAAGCCAAAAGACAGATTAGCCCTTGTCGCCCCCTCCTTTGGCTCCAAATCTTTGAATTTGAATCTCTAGTGGACCCCATGTCCTTCTCTCTCTCTCTCTTGCAGCCGCCCCTTCTTTTGTAAACCTGAACCAGCCCATATAAAGGGGCCGGTTGGGGCTGGGCCTGAGCCGGCCTAACAGAATCCCCTTCACAACCCTCCTTCCACCTTGCCTAGCAAACTTCCACCAACCAACAGATTTCAGCCCAGAAGAAAAACCATTATACTTCTGTTTTCAACAGATTTCAACCCACCATATCACCATTCCAATTGCAAATATGTTCATTCCTGTTTCAACACTCACATCATTCTCTTCAAGTACTGCAGTTTGCAAGACCTTCAAGACATGGATTCTTGCCATCAGCCGTGCCTACACCCTTCCACTTAACAACTGCGACCACCTGATCCAAGCAAATTTCAGTCATCTTACAGTTTTTCTTTTCTTAAATCAATGAAAATTGAACTTCCTTGTTGTAATGGATCTGATGTCGAAACATCGACCTTTAAGGCACAATAATACTTAGATTTTCACAATACTCCTGATTGTCATCGCATTACAATTGCCTCATTTCATCTTGAAGGTCCGATAGCTTCTCCATAGCAATGGTAATGCATGAAAGGCCATTTAGAATTTCTTTTATCTTTGCAACAATGTTTTGGAATTTCTCCTTATGAAGATCTATATGGCAATCTTTCCAAATTAACTAAAAAAAAAAATCAGTTATGAAATACCAAACTTCATTTGAAAAACTTGCTTTTAAAGTTTCAAATTTATCTGAATCCACTCTCATCAATTACTTTATTTCCGAATTTGAACAACAATTATGTCAATGAGCTTTACTTGCATGATCTGCTACCCTTTATGATGCCATTGAATTAGCTAGGCACCATTAATCCAAAATCTAAGAATTCTTTATTCCATCATTCGCTTGGCACAAAACTTTTCCTCAAAACCACAAAAATCTTATACAGACGCCTACTTCGATACAACCTTTTTCCCAATCTTCCATTCACCCTATCAAATCTCCACAACTCTAAACCTCCAAACCTTTCAATCCACAAACTCTCACCAACTAAAATTCAATTTCGTTGTGAAAAAGATCTTTGTTTCAATTGTGATGCTAAATTTGGTCCTCAACATCATTGTCTAGATTAATTTTACCTTTTAATAGGCACAAACGATCAAGATATGGTAGATAACCTCCTCCCCTCTTTTACCTATGATGAGGATAACCAAGATCCGCATCCTAAAATTAGCCTGAATGTTTTTGCTTGCCAATTCAATTCTCGTTCTTTCTGATTAATCGGGTCTATTAACAATCACGACGTATATATCTTAATTTACAGTGTTAGTACTCATAATTTCATTCAGGATAATTTAATTCAAAAATTAGGTCTTCACCAACCTGTTAAAGAATTCAAATTTTCAATTGGAAATGGTAACTTATTAGTTATTATTATGTAAGGCTTAATGTCCCAAAGTCAACATTACTATGCAAGACTATCAGGTACTTTTAGACTTATTTGTTCTCTTAATTCAAGCTGTTAGTATAGTTTTTGGTATGCAATGGTTTCAACCCGTAGGACTTGTTTTGCATAACTATCAAAATCTCACCATATAATTTACCAATCAAAATCAAACTATCACACTTTCAGGTGAACCTCAATTAACACCCGATCCTATATCTTTTAATCAATCACATGCCTTGATATCTCCTACACCCACCATTCAAATCTTTACCATTCAATCACAAGATTTAGATGGAAATCTTACATCATATACTAATCTTCTCGACGATTATCTTGCCAACCTCACACATCTTGTATCGATCTCCATTTCCATCGTATTCAAACACTTTTGACATTTATTTCAACAATTCAAATAAAAGTCTGTCGTAAGTCACACACATTCTAAATTAAGTAAACGATATTTTGGACCTTTCCCTATTCAAGATGTTATTAGCTCGGCAGCCTACCGCCTAACTCTCCCTCCCAAAAGCAAAATTTATCCTATTTTTCATATTTCTCTTCTTGAAACATGTAAAGGAACTCCTCCACTAAACTCTTCACATTTACTAAGTTTCAGTTATAACAACCAACCAGTCTTGGTACCTTATGCCATTTTAGCTTCACGCATTTGCGGACAGCCTCACTGTCAGGTATTATTGCAATGGAAATTAAATATGCCTAATAATGCCACATGGGAAAATTTTTCAGCCCTCTCTTTGTTAGTTCCTTCTCTCAACCTTGAGGACAAGGTTATTTTTTATGGCGACGGGAGTATTAGACATCAACAAATGGTACAATCAAATTGTGAAGCATAGACGACAAACATGGCAGGCCAACCTACATGCATAAAAATCTACTAAAGAAGGAATAAAAAATATTCCACATTGTCACTACAACAAGCAAAGGACAACAATAAATCTTTGGGCAAATGAAGTACAAAGTACAAACTAAATAATTTATATGTATGTAATAAATACTAGTTTATTTCTTTTATTCTATTTTATGTTTGTGTTAGATAAACCAGTTCTATATTATAAATTTGATCTACTCAAACATTATAAATACCAACTACTCTAAAGGTGCCCTTTCCTTGGATGCAAAGAAACGTATCACCCTTGCTCATAAACTTAAGCCTTTAGGTTAAAAATTATTTTCCTAGCACTTATCCATCTATTATTGAGATGTTGAGATAGTTTCCTTACCAACTTTAACTGTAAAGTTAAAATCTTCATTTCCTTATGTTTTATGTATTCCTATAAACTTTATTTAATATCTACAAGTATGTTATCTAATAGTGAATGCCATCTATCTAATTTCTACAAAATTGTTACCTTCAAGCTCTAAGCGTTATATTGGAGGATGAATAAATAGTGTTCATGACCATGTCTCATTCGTCTCCTTTATTTAATCAAGTGTAGAGGTGAAGGAAGAGTGGTTGGTGTACTAATCAAATGTTAGTAATTATCTTGGTCAGTGCCTTGCAAAAAGATTCATTTTTGGGTGGTCAACAACAAGCATTTGTTACGGTTCTCCCTAAACCGACCAAACCGGCCCAACTTGGGCCGGTTCACTTCTATAGGAGGTGGGCTAAGCCACCTCCTTAGAAGTTGCTGCCAAAGCATGCCCCCCCCCCCCCCCCCCCCCCCCCTAGGGCAGCAAATAGAGAGAGGGAATGGGTGGCTAAAGTACATGGAGGCTATTTTGAATTTGATTTATTTTAGGAAGATTTTGATTTGGAAGATATGTATTTAAAGAGGATGAGAGGTTAGGGTTAGGACATGCTTGATTATTGTTTCTCTTGGAGTTCTCTTTGGTGTCTTGGGCTCTAAAATCATTATCTAGAGATTAGGAGAGAACGATCCTCCTCTCGAATTGAGGATCAATTGTATCTTTGCTTTGTACTTGCTTTGATTTGATTCCTATAATGCAATTTACTGTTTTGGATTGTTTTCACCGAAGTTCTTGAGTTTTTCTCGCTATTTTTTTACTAATTATTGTTTGGTTTGCTTGCGAACTCAAGTATTTCCCATTAGGATTACTTACGAACTCAGGTATTTCCTATCAAATTGGTATCAGAGCAATTCCTGGACCGTTGTGGGCTGATTTTTCTAAAAATTCAGAGGCGAATTTCTGATCAGAAGGAGGGATCTTACTGAATTTTGGATCGAATATCTAGAATTTTTATGGCGGCCAAGAAAGTTGATGCATTGGAAGAACGATTTGAAGGGGAAAGGAGCCAGATAAAAACTATGATGGAAGATCGACTCTCGTTTGTAGAAGACAAGGTTTCATCCGTGGAAGAAAAGATTTCGTCAATGGAAGACAAATTCTTCTATCTTCATCTGATGGTAAAGAAGATCTTGGACAATCAAATTCAAATAGCGACATCGGAGGCAAAGGGACCGATGGGGAAGAACTATGAATTCTGATTTTCGTAGAAGGGAAAGCGATGGAGAAATCATGGAGAAGAAAGGGGCAAGGTATGTAGAGGGACGTGAGAATAGGGAAGATAGGGTAAGGGGGGTTTGTTGGGAGAAAAAAAGAGGGCAATTATGGAAGGAGGGGTGTTGATTTTGGAGAAAAGAGGGAAGAAAGTTGATGTAGACGAAGGGGGGTCAACTCATGTCAAAAATAATTAGATTTTTGGCTTCCCTTGAGTCTACTAGCTCAAATAAATTTGAGCTGAAATTTTAGCTCATTTATGAGCTGGTCTTTAGTTCAATTATTGAACTAAGGGTTAGTTTATTATTAGCTAACATTTTAGTTCATTTATTATCTTTAATTAATGTACTTTTTATGCTTTTTATGTTTTTAATTATGTAGGTCTCTTGGAATTCCAAACCGGCTTTTGGAATTCCAAGAATTGTCTTTTCCCAAGCGGTGGCTCCTTGGTTTCCTCCCTTGGGCTGCCGTTTTCCGTTCCTTGCCTTCTTGGATTTCGGCCGGCTGCTGGTTTCCCGTGCCTGGGCTTTTTCCGTGAACGTGGCCCCTTGGTTCCCGCGCGGCCTCCTTGGCTCCCGCGTCTGCCACTTCGGTTCCTTGGCTTGGGCTGTTTTTCCGTGAGAAGCATTTGGGTTTAATGCTTTTGATGCTTAGTTTTTTGTATTAAATTTAATGTTATGTGTCTCTTTGTATTCCCTTTCATACCTATATATATGGGGTATTTGTAATGTTTGAAAGTGAAGTTATGAAATGTGATTTTTGGAAAGCTATAACATGCGGGTTTGCTTTGGAAATCCTGCGGGCTCTTTCCACTATTCTTTCTCATCCCCTTCGGAAATCCTGCGGGCTCTTTCCACCCTTTTTCTCGGGCTTCTAACCTCTTTCGTCTCTCCGCAAGTGCCGCTCCACCTGTATCCTTCTTCTCTAAGTGAAGCAACTTTAGGGTGTCTTTAAATTCGAGTCGAGTTGTAAGTCGTTGTAATTTTGTTTTTAATTTCTGAGTCGATCTTAGATTTGAAATGTAAGAGTTTGTTCTTCTTATTTCTCATTTTTAATCATTTCGTTGGAAGTCTTTGTTGTGTCGGTGTCAGTTTCTTTTTGTGATAAAAAAATATAGGGTCCCCTATATTTTTTGATCGCATCAAAAGTAAAGATGGGTTTGAAGATGAATATGTAAGGGAAGGCCGAGAGACATAGGGAGAACAACACACTTGGGAAAGGGAAAACTATGGAGGAATACAGAGAATAGGGGAGATCCGAAGGTAAAGAAGTTGAAGATGCCAATTTTTGAAGGTGAGGATGCTTATAGATCGATCTACAAAGTGGAAAGGTATTTCACCATCAATGGGTTGACGGATGAGAAAAAATTGACAGTAGTGGGCCTATGTCCAAAAGAAAAGGCGTTGTCATGGTACCAATGGAGGGACCAAAGGTGGCCTATACAAAACTGGAGAGCGTTCAAAGACTGTTTATTAGAACGTTTCCAAACCGATGGGGCAGGAGACTTCTATGAACAGTTTTTCACACTGGTGCAGAAAGGATCAGTGGAAAATTACCGGGAGCAGTTTGAACACCTCGCCAGTCGGGTGAAGCGATTATCAGAATCATCTTTAGAGGAGAATTTCATGAAGGGGCTCAAGGCAGATATCAGTGCAGTAAAAGTCATGATACCTCGTGACTTGGGAGAGGCTATGAAGTTAGCCCAGCAAGTAGAAATTATGAAGAATCTAAAGAGTGGATTCAGGGTCAGTAGTTCAGGAGGCACGGACCGGATGATGACTACTCACTTAGCACCCAAGGGTCCTATAGCAGGAGGGGTTCGTGAGGCCTCCAGGGAGAAGACAGTAGGAGGTGGAAATGGGGGCAATTTCAAGAGGCTGACGGAGAAGGAGATGCAGGAGAAAAGGGCTAAGGGGTTGTGCTTCAGGTGTGATGAGAAGTACACTCCAGGGCATAGGTGTAGGGATCAAACTATTCAAATTCTCACCGTCTGTGATTACGAGGAAATTGAGGAGGGACACGAAGGGGAATTAGAGGAGAAAGAGGAGCAAAAGTGCATCTGGATCTGGCAGAGATTTTCCTGAACTCTGTGGTATGATTCACTACGAATCATATCATGAAGGTGAAGGAGGAGATATAGGGCAAGGAGGTGGTGGTTTTCATTAATAGTAGGGCTACCCACAATTTCCTTTCCACTCAAGTCTTCGACCAATTGAGAGTGAAATTGGTGGACACCCGTTGTTATGGGGTGATGATGGGTACTAAGAAGGTGGAGAAAGGCCAGGAGATCTGCAGAGGACTGGTGTTGACCATCCAGGGCATTTAGATGAGGGAGGATTTTCTCCCACTGGAGCTAGGGAGTATAGATGTCATCCTGGGGATAAAGTGGTTACAGACTTTGGGGGACACGAAGGTTAATTGGGGAGCCCTCATGATGGAGCTGATGGTGGATGGAAGGAAGGTGATGATGCAGGGTTATCCAGATCCATGGTGTCTCTCAAAACCATGGTAAGGAATATCAAAGAGCTGGGGGAAGGCTATTTGGTGGAGCTGCACATGTTGGAGGGAGTTAGACTGGAGGGAGGGCAGATACCCCTCTCCATACAGTTGTTGATACAACCGTTTTTTGAGGTGTTTCAGCCGCCTCAGGGATTGCCAGGACCGAGGGAGCAGGAGCATACTATCACTCTGAGGGAGGGTGTGTCACCCATTAGCGTCAGGCCCTACCGATATCCTCAATTTCAACAGGATAAGATTGAGAAGCTGATTAGAGAGATGCCGGAGGCAGGTATTATCAAACCCAATATCAGTCCTTTTTCTAGTCCTTTGTTACTAGTGAAGAAAAATGATGACAGCTGGAGGTTTTATATGGACTACAGGGTAATCAACAAGAAAACTGTGCCAGACAAGTTTCTTGTACCAGTGATTCATGAATTGCTGGATGAATTGAGTGGGGCGGTGATGTTCATCAAGATAGATATGAAATTAGGATATCATCAGATTAGAATGAAGAAGGAAGATGTGTCAAAAGCTACTTTCAGAACTCGCGAGGGGCATTATGAGTTCCTAGTGATGCCTTTTGGCCTCACTAACGCTCTAGCCACATTTTAGTCACTTATAAATAAGGTTTTCAAACCTTATCTCCGACGGTTTGTCTTGGTGTTTTTTGATGATATCCTAGTTTACAGCAGGACAAAGGGTAGCACTGGGAGCATTTGAGAGTGTTAGAGCTATTACAGGAGCATCAATTGAGGGGCAATCTGAAGAAGTCTGCTTTGCCCAGACAAGTGTGGAGTATTTGGGCCATGTTGTGTCCAAGGAGGGGGTGGCAGCCGATCAGTCAAAAATTAAGGCTATGTTTAGATGACCATTACCAAAGAACCTGAAGGAGATGAGAGGTTTATTAGGATTGACGGGGTACTACAGGAGATTCATAAAAGGGTACAACACTATAGCATGACCAGTGACAAAACAACTGAAGAATGATGGCTTCTTATGGAGCGAGGAGGCCACAATAGCATTTGAGAGGCTGAAGAGAGCTATGACTACTGTGTCATTCTTAGCCTTACCAAACTTCACTCAGGTCTTCGTAGTGGAGACAGATGCTTCAGGGTATGGACTGGGAAAAATACTCATGCAGAGTCGCTAACCGATTGCCTTTTTCAGTTAGGTGTTGACAACTAGATCCAGGTTGAAATCAGTATATGAGCGGGATTTAATTGCCATCATCTTAGTCATCTAGAAGTGGCGGCCTTACCTGCTAGAGTGCTAGATAGACACTTCATTGTCAGGACAGACCAACGAAGCTTGAAATCTTTATTGGAGTAGTGGATGGTGACAGAGGAACATTAGAGATTGCTATCCAAATTATTGGGGTATGATTTTGAAATCCAATATAGGCCAGGAGTGGAGAACAAAGCAGCAGATGCCTTGTCCAGATGCATGAGAGAGCTGCAAGTGATGACAGTATCGATTCCATTGATGTTAGATTGGGAGGCCATCAAGGAGGAGAGTGCTAAGGATGAGGAGTTGGGGAAGAACAGGGTCGATTTACTGAGGGAAGGGAATAGCCACCCTGGTATTCATTGAAGGGGGATCGACTGCTGTATCAATGGAGGTTTGTGACACCCCAGACCTCCGTACACATTCCATTCTTAGTCCAGGAGTTCCATGGGAGTGCTGTGGGGAGTCATTCAGGGGTGCAAAAGACATACAAGAGGCTAGCCTCAGAGCTGTACTGGAAGGGGATGCATAAAGATGTGGAGGAGATGGTGGCCAGATGTGAGATCTGCCAGAGAAACAAATACTTGGCAATGTCGCCATGAGGACTACTACAGCCGTTGGCTTTACCAGGGTGGGTATGAGAAGAGGTATCCATGGAATTCATAGATGGGATGTCCCGTTTAAAAGGATTCACAGTGATTTTTGTTGTAGTGGACAAATTGAGCAAGTCTGCTCATTTCATTCCTGTACCAGAGGCGATAGTATTAAACAGAGATAAGGTGTTCCTCAACCATTTCTGGAGAGAGTTGTTCAGATTACAAGGGACAGTTCTTAAGAGGAGCACTGTCTGTTAGCCACAAACAGATGGTCAAACAGAAGTGGTCAACTGAAGCTTGGAGACCTACCTCCGATGTTTTGTGTCGGAGATGCCCAAGTTATGGGCCAAGTGACTATCTTGGGTGAAGCATTGGTACAACACCTCATATCATTCGGCTTCACATATGACACCCTTCAAGGTGTTGTACGGAGGGGACTCACCTCACTTAGTGCACTTTGGACAGAGCAACACTCCAGTTTTGTCAGTAGAGGAGTACTTAGAGGAGAGGGACAAAATGTCGGAAGAATTAAAAAGATATTCTCTAAGAGCTCAGCAAATCATGAAGAAATAGGCTGATAGACATAGAAGGGACATCCAGTTTGAGGTAGGGGAAAGGGTGTTTTTGAAGTTCAGACCGTATAGGAAAAAATCAGTCGCTAGCAGGAGAAATGATAAGCTTGCCCCAAGATACTTTGGACATATGAGGTATTGGAGAAGATTGGAGCAGTTGCGTATTGGCTGAAGCTACCAGCAATGGAGACTATACACCCTGTTTTTCATGTATCCCAGTTCAGAAGGGAAATTGGAGATTATGCAGCCAGCTCGGAGTTATCGATGACACTGACGGAGGATTTAGAGGTGATTTTGGAACCCTTAGAGCTGATGGGGATTTGTCAGAGGGAAGATGGAGCTAAAGAAGTGCTGATCAAGTGGAAAAGCCTTTCAGACTACGATGCCACATGAGAACCTTATGAGAGCCTTATGGAGCTAAAGAAGTGCTGATCAAGTGGAAAAGCCTTTCGGACTACGATGCCACATGAGAACCTTATGAGAGGGTTATGGAGCTAAAGAAGTGCTGATCAAGTGGAAAAGCCTTTCGGACTACGATGCCACATGAAAATCTTATGAGAGCCTGATGGAGCTAAAGAAGTGTTGATCAAGTGGAAAAGCCTTTCGGACTATGATGCCACATGAGAACCTTATGAGAACCTTATGGAGCTAAAGAAGTGCTGATCAAGTGGAAAAGCCTTTCGGACTACGATGCCACATGAGAACCTTATGAGAGAGAGAAACATCAGTTTCCCAGTTTTCACCTTGAGGACAAGGTTGTTCTTTGGGAGGGGGGTATTGTTACGATTCTCCCTGAACTAGCCAAACCGCCCCAACCTGGGCCGGTGCACTTCTATAGGAGGCAGGCTAAGCCACCTCCTTAGAAGTTGCCGCCCAAGCATATGCCCCCCCCCCCCCCCTCCCCCCGGGGAGGCAAATAGAGAGTGGGATGGGGTGGCTAAAGCACATGGAGGCTATTTTGAATTTGGTTTATTTTAGGAAGCTTTTGATTAGGAAGATATGTATTTAAAGATGATGAGAGGTTAGGGTTAGGGCATGCTTGATTATTGTTTCTGTTGGAGTCTAGAGATTGGAAGAGAACGATTCTCCTCTCGAATTGAGGATCAATTGTATCTTTGCTTTGTGCTTGCTTTGATTTGATTCCTATAATACAATCTACTGTTTTGGATTGTTTTCACCGTAGTTCTTGAATTTTTCTCACTTTTTTTACCAATTATTGTTAGGTTTACTTGTGAACTCAAGTATTTCCTATCAGCATTGAAAATGGTAAAATGTAACAATTGAAAGTCTGAAACCTTTACTAGAGGAAATAAGATAGGATTATCACATGCAGAACATCTTAATTATAATATGCTTGGGGATTAGTATGCCATTTATTACCTTATAATTTCTGTTTGCTTTTGTTGCTTTCCACTACCAAGTTACTTTTTCCTGTAAGTAGTACCATGGGTCTACCGTCTTTTAGGCTTTTTGGCCCTTTTCCTGCAAAAGGAAATTCCTGCCTTTGTGGAGCTTATATATTGGCTCATAGTTTATGCTAAGAAGGAGATGAATATGATATTTTGCTTTTGAGATTATTGTTTGTTCTCTCGTTGGTTCTTGCATCCCGTTCTTCCACAGATTACCTCCATCAAGATGCTACTTTTAATTATTAATTTCACACGCCTATTTATGAATTTATATATGCATTTATATACACATTTATATGTATACGCCAGCTATAAAACTTCAGCTTGGCTAGCTAAATCATATAGATACTAGTATTGGGTTGTAGAAGTCATTAATAGTTAAGTTGAGTTGGAAGATAAAGGAAAATGTTAAGATAGGAATTTTGACAAAATAGGGAGAATAAATTAGTGAGCGGTTATATTAGTAATAAGGTAGTTGAAAGTTAACTTAGGTGATTTGGACGTGTACAATGTAAGGTAGAAAATGCATATATTAGACAAGTAGACAATGGTGAAGTCATAGTTATTTATCTGCCGGGACACAAATTTCTAATTTGAAAAATATCGTTAATAGATCTTTCCCATAACAAGCTACATTATATAAACTTAAAAATGATAATATTTATCAGGAAGAATCCCGGATTCATAGTCTTTACAAAGAGGAGGCTGTAAAGTGCATTGTAAAAGCTCTCGAGTGCTGTCTGTTTGACAAGATGTTTATACCGAACTGCCGAAGGGCCCTTCTCATGCTCGGCGGCCATTTCTCTTTTTCTGGAGAGATTATAACCGAGACTATGTTATTGAAGAAAGCTGGATACAATTGCAATACTTACAATGATGAGGATGATCAAACAATATCAGAGGTATCTTACTACCTTTTTCCCAAACTTCAATGAATTTCATCTATATACAAAACTATTTTGCCTAATCCAGGAAGAGTCAAGGATGAGAGAAGATTGGTTGAAGAGCGTGGCTCTGATCCTTCTTCAATATGGGAAGAAGTCGTTCCAGGTTACTCTTTCCAAGTGCTGGATGCTGGGAAAGCCAGATCTAGTAAGCGCTTGCGTTGTCACAACTGCATGGCTAAGCCATGCACTTACTTATCTCTCTGTTCCTGCACTACAGCGCTCTGCTTTTTCAGCTTTCATGCCAAGGCTGAAAGAATGCTTGAAATTTGATCTGGATATAAAGCTCAAGGTACTTGCTTCCTTGAGTCTTCTCAACTTCAGCAAAATTTTGGGTAAGCTTCTAAGCAGAATTATATAATTTACTGGATGTCTAATTGAATAAAAGACACTTTCTTCCCATATCTCAATCTCTTATGTTCGACTTTACTTGGGGCGGCTTTCTTTCTGCTTCTTAAAGCAGCTTTTTAGTACAAGATTAAATTTTCTGCTTTAAGAAGCAGAAAAAAGCCGTCCCAAACGAAGCCTATATTTAGAATGATAAGCTGAACGATATCTTTTCTGTATTTTTGAATGCAGAATGTAGGATCCCTCTGATAAGCTATGCAGATGAGATCCATGATCCTCTCAAGAGCCTTAGAGAGGTAACTTGGACGGCCAAGCATCTTTTTCATGACATCTTTGAGGAAAGCTCATGATATATATGGAAGAAGCACTTCTCATTCGGTAGCAGATTCGTTTGTAAATTTCGAGCATATTTTTTCAGTGCAATATGAATAAGATAAATGTTCAGGAGCACATATAACAGGTAACACTATTACCTTGTTCGATTATTGTATAGCAAAAAAATCCTATCTTGCATACTTTGAGTAACTATCCATTTTCACTCTTATGGTTTCCTTCGGGTTTCGTTTGGGACAGCTTCTTTACTATTTTTTATAGCGGTTTTTTAGTAAAAAATTTTAAATTTTTTACTAAGAAAACAGTTTTAAGAAGCAATAAGAAAGCTGTCCCAAACGAAATCTTAGTCTAGTAATAATGCTGAAACACACAATCCAACCTTTTACTCTTATGTTTCATTTGAGAAAACTTTCTTACTATTTTTAAAGTAGCTTTTTTGTATAATTTTTTTTTTTTCAAAAAATTTTATACTAAAAAATTATTTTAAAAGGTAACAAGAAAGTTGTCTCAAAGTGAAGCCTTAGTTGTAAGATGTATAGAGAATTGGAAGACTGTTCATAATACTTTCCTTGGAATGTTAAAAGAAGATCGATAGCTCGCAACCCGAGTTTCAGGCTTTATTTATAGTTTGCTAAAGTAACTTTTTATCATAAAAATTTCTTGACAACAACGAAAAAATAGTGACGAAAAATTGTCCCAAACAAAACCTCAGTGACGATGTTGCTATATTGCTATATGATCCATAAAAAGAGAGTCTATGGTAGATTTATGGACAAATTTTTCGAAATCAATAAATATAGATTATCAAGCTAATTTACTTTCACCAAGTTTTATAGTGTTTCAGTTGATAGATTTATAAGGAGGAGAGGTTTTTTTTTATTATTATAATTGCAAACCATTACTTCTCTAGAAGGACTTTAGAGAAGATTGAGGAGATGTTAAAAAGGAATGTTTGGATCAAGAGAAGTAAAAGGTCTTCCTCAATAGGATTATAATGATTCGAGAGAGGAGATAAGGAAGAGGATGGTGAGCATAGGCAGGGGTATATTTGAGCCAAGCCAACACTCGAGTTAGCTCGAGATCTGACTCGTTTATGGGTTTGTGAGCCGAGCTTAGCAAGCTCACGAATCGAGCTCAAGCTCAAATTCAAACTTGTTTATTAATGAGCTCGGGTTCGAGCTTAATTGAGGATAGGCTCGTGAGCTCATGAGCCGCTTGATTCACTATTATGATTTCTAAGATACTTTTTATTTTTAAAACACTTGCCTGATGCCAGCATAATCCTGCCTAATCACGCCTATTTGAGGCGAGCAGTCGCGTGGCTTGAGGAGGTCGCGTTAGTCATGCATCAAGCTCAGATGGCAGGACGACGTGTAAGCGGACCAACAAATTTGACTTGGACGATGCGGGATGTCGAGATGGCGGGATGATTATCATTCTTCAATCAAATTTAAGAAACACACTCATCTATTTACCTCGATTATCATTATATTGAGTAATACCTATGATTTATTTTATATTTACACTCTAAGTTCATTTTTTATCTTTTGGGGAGGAAAATTAATTATAAATTTATAAATTTGGTTATAGATTTTTTAATTTATTATTGATATGTATATTGAAGTCGTTTATAATCCTTTTTTTTATCAATGTATTGATTTAATGTGGCTCTCTTATCCAATTTAACATTTTGTTTGGGGTTATTTTTTTGATGCTTTCTAAAGCAGTTTTTTTTTTATAATTTTTTTTTTGAATTAGAGATTTTTTACTAGAAAGTCATTTTAGAAAGTAGTAAAAATGTTGTCACAAACGAGAAAAATTATTGTGCGGATATCGAACTCCATTCGGAGATCAATCAGAATGCATCACGTCACTCCTTCACTCGGTATCAAGGCTCGGTACTACTGACGTGACGCATTCCGGCTGGTCTCCAAACTCGATGCCGTTGACGTGACTCAATGTGGTTGGTCTTCCACCAATATTCTGCGGCAGGGCTCTTCACGAAGCCTAAATCATCAACGTGCCAACTTGGCCGTGGGGCCCGGCTATCCAAGTCAGCGCCGACGCAATTGGGCAATGTTGGGTCCCACTATTTCGTAGGAAGACTTGTTTAAAGCTGTGTTCTCACTAACTGCCGTCTCTATAAAGGAGAGTTATTAAAGCCGCCAACCGCTTTTCCCGCAAGAAAACGGCCAATTATCTACCTTAATCCTTACTTAATGACTAATCACCGTACTAATCATAATTAGCAAAATCCAAGTTACGGCAGCCGCCACGTTTACCAAATAAATCGCAGCCGTTGAAATGTCTATGGACGGTGTCCATAGAGCCTGCGAAGTACAGAAAGTTCGTGGAATCGAGACATGGAGAAAATCCCACGTTGGAATAGTTAGTCAGCACTCGCTCAGTCGCGCAGCCCCTTTGTCGCTCTCTTCGCCGGAGCTGGAGATAGAAAATTTTTTCAATCCTCTATAAAACGGCATGATTGGCTATCTTCCAGCTCGGTCTTCGATTCCCTGGTCTTTGCCACTTTCTCTCTCCTTTTTTTTGGTTTAATTAGGGCTTCGAGTACTTCGAAAACCCTAGATTTGTATGGTTTCTGCTTGGCTGACTTCTGAGTTCTTGGATTGTCTTATTGGTTGTGATTAGGGTTCAGATCTACCGAAGCCTGATTTGTCAAATCGGAGGATCAATGCGATTGGTTCATGGGCAATACATGCCGTGGATTATTCGGAAGCAAGTACTTCCAGGGATACGCGGAGCCGACGAAACGTTCGAGATCTGATCGGATATCTTCTTCCTTTTCCTCCGACAAGGCGCCGGAAGAGGCGCCGAAGCAATCGGTGAAGGTGGAACAGGTGATTGCTGTTGGCGGGGGTTTGGCGGAGGTGGAGGGTGGCGGCTTCATGATTCGGGGCATGGATCCGCAGTGGAACTTGGTGCTCGGTCACAAGACGGCTAATATCCACGATCTTTATACTCTTGGTCGGAAATTGGGGCAGGGGCAGTTCGGGACGACGTATCTTTGCACGGAGATCGCCACCGGGGTCCAGTACGCCTGCAAGTCGATTTTAAAGAGGAAGCTGATCGCTAGGGAGGATGTGGAGGATGTCCGCCGGGAGATTCAGATAATGCATCATCTCTCAGGCCACAGGAACGTGGTCCAGATAAAGGGCGCTTACGAGGATTCTCTCTATGTACACATCGTCATGGAGCTCTGTGCGGGAGGGGAGCTATTTGATCGTATCATTCATAGGGGGCATTACAGCGAGAGGAAGGCTGCTGAGCTCACAAAGATTATTGTCGGAGTTGTAGAGGCTTGTCATTCTCTCGGGGTCATGCATAGGGACCTTAAACCGGAGAATTTCCTGCTTGCTAATAGAGATGATGACTTGTCGCTTAAAGCCATCGATTTCGGGCTTTCCGTGTTCTTCAAGCCAGGTAAGGATCTTTGTAAAGCAAAATTGTTCTTTTTGTACGGATTAAAGTGCATTAAATTGTGCGGATAAAACTCATATGTTGGATGCGGTTTGGTCAATGGACTTCTCTTTCCACCTTATCCGGAAGTTCACAATCTTCTTCCATGTGCTTTTGCTTTTTATTTTAAAAGAAATAGCTATTTATATTAGAAAAAAATATGTTTGGTTGCCTTTTTTTCTAGAAATATATATTGTGTATTTAAGAAATTCTGAAAACACCATCATAGTTGTTTCCCAAAATGTCCACTCTGAAACATGCCTCCTTTTCAAAGATATGAAATCCAGACAAGTTTTTTTTTTTGTGCGCGGGGTGGTTGGTGTATACAAGTGAGTGATGGAACATTGGTCCGATGGAAATTTCTTTAGCCAAACACTTGGCCACCACTTCTCATACTAGATTCTCTTATATTCACTTGGTGCGAAGATTTATGGGTCTCTGTATTTGGCTATTAGATCATCGTGACTATTGGTATTTTTCTTATCCTAATATTAAAAGTGTACCTTGATAGCCTTTATACTCATTTATTACTGTCGCACTTGGTACGACTTGTAGTCTATGAATCTTATTTGTAAAATGAACAAGTTAATCATCAAGTTTATATTATGTGGCCCCATTGCTCTTCCTAATCCACCAAACATCGTCTTCTTTTCTTTGGATATTGAAATATCCTTCATACTAAGTCCTTGTTTTATTTCAATTATGTTTATCTCCTTGGATTCAACACCTACCTTTTCTGATTTGGTTACACAAGTGAGTGAAGTGAGTGATGGAATGTCGGTCTGACGATAATTTCATTGAACACTTGGCCACTGTTTCTCCTATTGGATTCTTTTATATTCACTTGGGGGGAGTTATTGGTCTCCGTAGTTGGCTATTAAATCATCATGATTATTGGTATTTTCCTTATCCAAATATTTAAAATGCACTTTGATGTCTTTCCTATTCATTTATTATTGCAGCACTTGATATGACTTGTAGATTGTTAATCTTATTTGCAGACTCAAAAAGTTAATCATCAAGTTTATATTATGTCGCCCTATAACTCTTTCTAATCCATCGAACATAATCTGCTTACTTTGGATAGTGAAATATCCTTAATACTAAGTCCTTGTTTTATTTCAGTTATGTTTATCTCCATAGACTCAACACCCAGGCTTTTTCTGATTTGATTGGCAAATTAAATGGTGAAACTTTTTGGAATGTCTTACCATATCATATAGTGAGGCTTCATCTAGATTCGCTATAAGTCATCATTGTGATAGAATTGAGTGATGGAACGTAGGTCCGGGAATAATTTCTTTAGCCAAACACCAGTCACCACTTCTTCTACTGGATTCTCTTTATATTCACTTTGTGCGAAGATTTATGGGTCTTTGTATTTGGCTATTAGGTCATCGTGACTATTGGCATTTTCCTTATCCTAATATTAAAAGCGTACTTTGATATATTTTCTACTCATTTATTATTGTTGTACTTGGTATGACTTGAGTCTGTAAATCTTATCTGTAGAATGAACAAATAAATCATCAAGCTTATATTATGTCACCCCATGGCTCTTTCTAATCCACCAAACATCAGGTTAGTGAAATATCCTTCATATGAAGTCCTTGTTTTATTTCAGTTATGTTCATCTCCTTGGATTCAACACTCATGCCTTTTCTGATTTGGTTGTGCTAGTGAGTGAAGTGAGTGTTGGAATGTCGATCTGGCAATAATTTTTGTAAACATTGGGTCATCGTTTCTCCCATTGGATTCTCTTATATTCACTTGGTGCGAAGATTTATGGGTCTCCGTAGTTGGCTATTAGGTCTTCATAACCGTTGGTATTTTCCTCATCCTAATATTTAATATGTACTTTGATGTCTTTTCTATTCATTTATTACTACACTTGGTATGGCTTGTAATATGTGAATCTTATTTGCATACTCAACAAGTTAATTACCAAGTATATATTATGTAGCCCTATAGCTCTTCCTAATCCATCGAACATCATATTCGTACTTTGGATAGTGAAATATCCTTCATACGAAATCCTTGCTTTATTTTAGTTATGTTTATCTCATTGGATTCAACACCCTTGCCTTTTCTGATTTCAAATCTTCATTTGTCATGAGTATTTTTGTCTTGTCTTTTTCACTTATTGTCACAAGCATTTTTTGAACGCCGCATGATCACGGTCACCTAACCTTTTTGGATAAGAGATCTAGGCTTCTTGGCCCCTGAAAGCCTAATACTTTTTGAGCCATCTAGCTTTTTGATATTGAACTTTGTTGCCATTTGTACTCCTTATGTATAACCTTAGCTCGGATATCAATTGTTAGAGAAGAGAGTGCATCTAACTTAAATTGTGTGAGCATCAATTTTAAGAGCGAATCTAATCGACGGTAAGAAATTATAAAATTGATCAAGCAGCCAAAAAATGCAATAAGATTTATGTGTTTTAGCATTAATTGAGCTTACATTCACAACCATATGAAGATCAAATAATTTCTACTAAGCTGCAAAGAGATACATAATGGTATTTCTTCATATATTGAGAAATGAGCAAAAGTCGCCAGTTTTATGAAGACTAGAAGAAATACAATTCTCTCCCCAAAAAATCAATAAGAAAATATGCAACCACTTATTGTCGCTGCAGAGGAAACAAATTTCCCTCTTATTTTTCTGTCTTCAGCCAACAAGAGCTGCTTGAGAATTTCTTTTTCTCTTTTTTCCTTTTTTGTGCTTGAAGTACTCTATAGAAGTAGCACTTGATTTTCTTCCCCTGTAGCAATACTCATCTGACCCTCCTTTTGTTTCCTGCTTCACCCAAACACGCCCTCTCCATTGAATATATTTTCTTTCATTTTTCTGTGGATGCCAAAGAACCTTGTTTAGGTGCATATTTGTTGGGGGAGAGATGAGGAGGAGTAAACACCACAATGATGAAACAAGCAAGAAAGTATAAGCAGTGGAAAGTAAAGGACACCGGGATATAACGTAGAAAACCCAAAATAGGGGGAAAAAACAACGGAGCCACACCACACCAAGAAATCCACTATGAAAATTGGGAGAAATAAGTATAGATATCTCTTCTCTCTCACTCTCTCCTTCACTTTCTTCTCACATGCACCGTTCTCAATGTCTACATACTCAGAAAATACAAGAGAAAGTAAGTAATAACCCCCAAGGGATGCAACCCTCGAGAAAAACTAGAAAAATGATAGTTCAGTCTGTCTCGCAATGTTGCGGCGCCAGTTTGGGGTGCTGCAGTTCACAATCTCTATTTGACAATGCTGCACTGGGAATTGCAGTGCCCAAACACGTAGCACTGTGGCGTTCAGTCTCTATTTTGACCCTTTGCGGTGCCATATCTCGCCTGCTGCGGTGCTCTGCTCGCTATCGTTCAGCGCTGGGATGCTCGGGAACGTAGTGCCAAGGCGTTGTATGGAAAAAAAAATATTTTTTGCACCCACTTTGCCCGCTTTGCACTCAAACCCAAGCAGGGGTAAACCCCCACACCCTCTAGTGTACACGACAAGATTTGAGGTCCAAGACAACAGAACAACCCTATTGATCACCACAATCAGATTCAACACATAATAATATTTATATGTGAGAGTTTACATAAATTTGAAAAATCGAATAAACCATTCAAGAAGACAAGATCTCACCAATCTGTCAAACTTGATAACATTATCAAAAGGTTAAATTTAATCTCCTACAATCCCAACACAATCCTTGCATCTTGATGGCGTATGGTTTTCACCAAGTACAATGTTTTATGAGCAGTGGTAGTTATTTGAAATATTCAAAAATAATGCACAAAGCCTTAAGAATCTTGCATTATTTGTCTTATGACAAATCAGTGTGCTTCTGCCTTGCAAATCGGTAGCTTTTTTTTTTAACTGGAAGAATCATGATTTGCATCTATTACTGCAGGCCAAATATTTACAGATGTGGTTGGGAGCCCATATTATGTAGCTCCTGAGGTGTTGTGCAAACACTATGGTCCAGAAGCTGATGTATGGACTGCTGGTGTCATACTATATATTTTGTTGAGCGGTGTACCACCTTTTTGGGCTGGTATGATTTTGAAGCGTCCCCATATCTTTCCTGTGGAATCATACTTGTCCTTGAAATTGAGGATTTCCTTTTCTATTTTTTCTGCAGAAACACAACAAGGGATATTTGATGCAGTTCTGAAGGGTCATATTGATTTTGATTCAGAACCTTGGCCCTTGATATCTGACAGTGCTAAGGATCTTATTAGAAAAATGCTTTGTTCTCGTCCTCAAGATCGCCTAACTGCCCATCAAGTATTATGTGAGTTTTCTTTTTCCACCTTTGAGAAATATGTATCTATTTCGATAATTTTCATTTTATTTTTTAAGTGGTTCATTATTTTTGTTTGATTGCCAGAAACTTACATTATTTATGCTGGCACAATCAGATATCATTGTTTTCTCTTTTTACTTATAAACTCCTAATGATAAAACATCTCTAACCAACTTTAGATGGTTCTCTCAGTGGATTATTATTTTTTGTTTTCTGAGTAACGTATTGATGTTGATGCTTTTGTTTCCTTTCTCCAAGAAATCAATAGCTTTGATTGGTTCGCTTAATAGCTATACTGAAAATTTTCTGAAATTTTGTGCATGTCTGGGTGATAATTTTATTAAATGGTACAGTGAAAAGAAACTTTTGGCCTTCCTTTTCCACCATATGATATTGTAGTGGTTTCTTGTAAAAAGAATGTGAGGTCTGTTTTCTTGTAAAAAGAATGTTAGGGCATTTGAAATCATGGTGTCGTTCTAATGAACTGCTAGTTTTACTCTGCTTCTGGGAAAAGATGGATTAATTCCAGAACTCTGTCTTGAGAGAAAGAGACATGTAGGGCATTTTTCTGATATTGCCTAACTCGGAGGGTCATGTTAATATATTATTAATATAATGATTCATCCAGAATCTCTCTTTATCGAAATCATCACTACCCCAATCCCAATCCCAACAAATTGGTATTTGTTGTTTGAATTTTTATACATATCTTTTGTGCTACATGAGCTGCTAATGTTTTTTCATACCTTTTTGCTTAACTTCTTGATATTTTATCTTTTTTCTCTAACTTTTTCTTTGAAAGCTATGAGCAAATCACTTGAAATTCAAAATTTGTTTCCACTTTTTTTTTTATATTGCAAATAATCCATGCGAAATTTCAACAGTAACTCATGAGATATGTTTTAGGGGTTTCAAGCATCAAATTGAATGCTACTTGTTCATCATGAGTGGTAACTGTGAGAAAATTAATAAATAGAATAATGAATACATATTTTTTATGACTATCTTATTTTATTCTTATACTTTCTCTAGGGAGTAGACTATCCTAAAGATTAATTGGCCGTTCCTTTCTCAAGTCCTATTTAATTTTTAATCTCTTCCTTCTCTACTTGCACAACAATCTTCACCAGTCAATTCTGTTCTATAAAATGAAAGTTCTTTTTTCTTGTTGAAGTGAATGACTTATTTGATTTCCTGAGCTTGTTTGGTCAAATAGAATGGTTGTAGCTCTTAATGAAATTAGTTGCAACTTTCTCGCTCAGGTCATCCTTGGATTTGTGAGAACGGTGTTGCTCCTGATCAAGCTCTGGATCCTGCAGTCCTGTCACGTCTCAAACAGTTCTCAGCAATGAATAAATTGAAGAAGATGGCTTTGCGAGTAAGTATACTTTCTATCTTTAGATGCTTATGACTTTTCAGACTCTTAGAATCAGCAGAATTTAGGCTGAACATTTCAGATGAAGAGAATTTTGTGGATCCTCATAAAACATGGCTACATTTTTGTTCCATCGAGTAAAAAATTGCATATTCTTGAGTTTCTTTTGCATTGACTCTGTTCGCAAATGTTTTATTAGATAAAAACGAATTATGTTTGTATGACTTTTTGAGACGTCCTTAGGTTTGAGGATACTTCTCTAGATTGTTAGTACTACACGCATTATGCAATTCAAAGTCAATATTAATTGTTCTTTTATGTTCCAGGTCAATATTAATTGTTCTTTTATGTTCCAGGTAATAGCCGAAAGCCTCTCAGAAGAGGAAATTGCTGGACTACGAGAAATGTTCATAGCGATGGACACGGATTGTAGTGGGGCAATTTCATTTGATGAGCTGAAAGCTGGCCTCAGAAGATATGGCTCGACATTAAAAGATACGGAGATCCGTGATCTTATGGATGCGGTGAGTTGATAGTTTGATTGTCCTCAGTTTGTAATGTAAATCATATAGGTTATTTACTAATAGAGATGGTGTTATTAAGGCTTTTTTTGGGACGGCTTTTTCATTGCTTCTTAAAGCAGCTATCTAGCATAAAAATTTTAATATTTAAACTAAAAAGTTATTTTAAGAAGCAATAAAAAAACCGTCCCAAATGAAGCCTAAATTAATCATGGTTCTGCGGTCTCTGCAATGAGGAATTCATTTATTGAAATTTAACTTCATGTGGACAAAAATTTATGGTGCTGGGATTCTCTTCAGGAGCATCCACCTGTCTCTCTCTCTTTGAGAATCTCCTATTAAATTTTGCCTTCGTTTGGAACAACTTTTTTGCTGCTTCTTAAAACAGTTTTTTAGTTCAATAATTAAAATTTTTGTACTAGAAAGCTGCTTTAAAAAAAACAAAAAAAAACAGTCCCAAACGAAGCCTTAAGTACCATTAACTCATCTCGAAAATGTTGTCTGTTATTAGATTTTGTTATTTGGGAACACCTACAGTCCCCGTTAAAGATAAAAAACTCTTAGGCTTGCAATTCAGAATCTCTACAGGCTTCCATAATTACACCGGAGTGGAACAATTCCTGTTATTGCTTGTATTCAATATTTTTAGACTTTAAAGAAAATTGACCTTTTTGGGCTATTTTAACTTTTTAGAACGTGCTTCAGGCTGATGTTGACAACAGTGGCACAATCGATTATGGGGAGTTTATTGCTGCCACTGTTCATCTCAATAAGTTGGAGCGTGAAGAACACTTGGTGGTAGCATTTTCGTACTTTGACAAGGATGGGAGTGGGTACATTACTGTTGATGAGCTTCAACAAGCTTGTAAAGAGCACCACATCGCTGATGTGTTCATTGAGGATATTATTAAGGAAGTTGATCAAGATAACGTAAGTAGAATTCTTGCTTCCATTTTATACGCCTATAATGCTGTTTTTTTTTGCCATATAAAGAGATTTAGCAAGAAGGATGGTCATGCAACACAAGAAATTGGAATAATGATTATTTTACTTTTTTCATTTAAATTAGGATTTCTAGATTTATTTAATTGAAATTAGGATTTATTATCCTTTTGAATATCATTTGGTGTCAAATTTGTTTTATTTAGAATTAGATTTATTTTAATCTTCTTTTTGGAATACTATTTTTATAAATAGGAATTTTGGAATATATTTTAAACCATTTGATGAATAAATTAAGATTGGATCTTCCTTTTTGGTTCTCTTTTCTCTGTATTGGTGGACTTCAAGTTCATCTTCCTCTTCCTGCTGTTGCTCTACGTTATTCGGTATCAAAACTTTCAATGATCTCTCTTATTAGCTCGTTCAACTCTCACACTAATGCATTTTCTCATGGATAACAGCTTTTGCTCGCATGTGTTTGCCTTCCAGCACATCTCACAGTCTGTTCCTTCGCTCCCACTTCTAGCCACCTGGTATCTGCTCACTCGAAACGATTTTATGACCCCTCTTATGCCGCGCCATCTTACACCTGATCTCACACAATCTGACATTCAATCACCCACATTTTTGCATCTTTCGTGACTTTTTTGCTTCGCTGACATTCAATCACCTATCATTTTTTTCGCATTTTTTGCATCTTTTGCATCAATTTGGCATCAAAATCTTGTTTGCCTTGGGAATCTTCATCGACAACTTAACAAGATGGTGATTAGTGCTATGATGAAGACCATTTTCAAGGTTATGAGGAGCATTTTCAATGAATCCATAAGATTTTGAGTGGCGTATGCTTCTAGATATCCTTTTTTCAGCCATTGGCCACCATACTGATTTTATTGTCTTCTCAGGGCCATCCATGGATCATAATTAACCTATCAAAACCTTAGAAGTGATGCCAAAACCTTACAAAAATTTATTCCTGAAAGTGAAGTGTTGGGAATGGAACTATGTTTTGCTGGGTAGTTTGTGTCATACGTAGAACAAAATTACAAATGAAACTACCTCTCTTAATGTTCTCCTCCACGCGGAAGCAACAAGCCCAATTTCATTCACTCTAACTAGGACAATGCAGAAACGTCTCTCTCTCATTATTTCATGCACCTTTTTCTTTAAATTCATTCAACCACACTCATGCCAAGATCCTGAGGCTCCATTACTTGTGTTCCATACTTCCAGTACGACTACAGAAGCTATTGACTAGTGACCTCTGAATACCTTTATAGCTTCATTTAAACTTTGTTTGGAATAGCTTTCTTACTGCTTCTTAAAACAATTTTTTAGTTAAAAAATTAAGAAATTTACATACATACCACTTTATATCATCCTATTTACATATCTAACACATCAAACTTTAATATTTCATACATGTCACCCTATATTATTTTAATATCAAATATAATACTTATATTTCTTTCATACTACTCATATATTTAATTTCTATCACTTATATTTGATATGAAAATAAACTATGGGTGATATGTATGTAATATTAAAGTTTCAGGTGTTAAATATGTAAATAGAGTAATATAAGGTGGTATGTATGTAAATCTCCCAAAATTTTAATTTTGTACTAAAAAGTTGCTTTAGGAAGCAGTAAAAAAGCCGTCACAAACGTAAAATTATACGTTTCAGTGTTATCAATGATCATGTAAGTGTTTATTCTGCTATTGTAGGATGGTCGGATTGACTATGGCGAGTTTGTCGCAATGATGCGAAAGGGTAATCTGGGAAATATGGGACTTGGGCTTGGCAGGAGAACCATACGGAACAGTCTGAGAATGAGCATAAGAGAGTGAGGGGAAGAAACCACGTAGAAGCTGAAGTATAGTGTTTGCCTAGAAGCATATTCTCTCTTGCTCTTGAACTACCTTCGTGTCTGGTTTGAGGTAGGTGAGAAGAAACAAAAGAGCTCTGAGAGGCTTCATTCAAGACATCTGGAATTGTAAGCCATTGTCAATTTCTGTAACAATGTAAGTTAAATTTTGTGTAAATTTTCATTATAAATTTGCTGATGAAGCTGGAGATTGCTGTTGTTAAGGCTATAAACAAGTGTGAAATAAACTAGTAGCATTTCTGATGCTCCATTTGTTCCAGTTGATCTTTTAAATTAAAAGAACTTCCAATGAAATACAGAGAAATATGGATAGATTGTGCCTGATGCAATCAAAGCTGTGTGGAGTTTCAGTTATTGAACTCGGGTTTCCAATTTGTTTTTGGAAACTAAAACCTTACAATCAAGCTAATGATTATCAAGCTGTGTTTTTTGTGGCCGTTCAGAATAAATAAGATTTTGTATAATATATTTATATTATATTATTACACATCATTTATTTTTTGTATAGATATTCATTTTGAGCCATTTTTAGCCGACTGAAATTTGATTGAGTCTGGAGTGAAGATTGAGGCTTCGTTTGGGACGGCTTTCTTACTGCTTAAAGCATTTTTTTAATACAAAAATTAAAATTTATATATTAAAAAGTTGTTTTAAGTAGTAAGAAAGCCGTCCCAATCAAAGCCTGAGACTTTTTTTGGGATGACTTTTTTATTGATTTGTCAAGCTGTTTTGTATACAAAATTTCTTGAAAGTTGAGAAAAAACAGTGATTTAAAGTTGTCCCAAAAAAATTAGTAGTTTTCTCATTATTTTATTTTTTAGGTCATTATCAATATGTCTGCTTGGTTTTTTTTTTTTTTTTTTTTTGTTGCTTTTTTTAAATTTCTATGATGAAAAATTATTTCTGTGAGTCAAATCTGCTAACTGTGTGGTAGCTTTTAAACATCTTCCAATGAGGTGAGTGATTCAATTGTTGAAACCAAGTTGGTCTTTAATGGAATTGAATGGATTAAATATAGTAATTCTGCTTATGCAATTATTATGAGAGGGTCTAAATGGTAATGATTTTCTATGATGAGCATAGTTATGTCAACTTTAGATTGGATTGTATGCATCTTTAGGTTGTGAAATTGTCTCTATAAGAGTCATATTATTTTACTATAAAAGTGATTGAAATTAAAGCTTCATTTGGAACAACTTTCTTACTGCTTCATAAAGCAGTTTTTTAGTACAAAAATTAACAAACCTTAAGTTGGAATGTTTATTTTGTGGAAAATGGATGAATCTGAATTTCTAATTTTCAGAACACATAAAGATGAGTTTTTTTTGTGCATTAACTATTTTTTAACATAAATTAAAAAATAAAATATTATGATGGAGAAGTCTTGTATACAAAAAAGATTATAGTACGAGACAATAATTTTTATGTGATAATTTTTAAAAGGGGAAAAATTATAAGGCCTAGCATAACTGAAATGATTCAATATATAATTGAAGTTGAGAACAATTATCTACTGTTTGTTGTAGAAATTATTGGAAAAGTGATGAAAGATGGAAATGATTATACAAAGACAAATTATGCAACAAAGATATGATGGAGGTTGAGTAATTATGGTCAGATGATGATAAACGGGTAATAGTAGTTAGAAGACAATGAGATGAAGATAGTCGAATAACGATAATTAGATAGTGATGATGGTTAGGTAATTAATATTCATGACAATCAGACGTAAGTGCAATAATGATCGAATGATAATAATAATCAAATGACGGGGTTCTAACAATGACAGTACCTTATAGTAATAAGGGAGTCGAAATCTAGGTAGAATCAAAGACTTGTCTATGATATTTCTTTTTATCCATGAGCTGTCAAACACCGGAACAAACGAAACCATCTACACAAATTATCAAACTTAATATGCTAACTACTTAACTGAATTCAAATGATAGCACTTTCAAATAAGAATTTATTTGCTCCCTGTTGCAGAGTTAACGGCCAACTTGATGTATCCCAATTTCCTTAATCACAGGAAAAAAATAATTTCATTCATAAAGAATCTAAAAAATTCTAAAACACCTCCATAAGATGCAGGAATGATGCTGTAAATACCTAAAAACAAAGCTACCTACTTGTTATTACTACGGGTGTCAAAACGGGTCCGCGGGTAGGATTTAGGTCAAACACGAATTGAACCGAGCATAAACGGGTTGACCCTAACCCGACAAGTTTTTGCAAACGGGTTAGAAAATTCAACCTGGGCCGACACGCATGGGTTATGGGTTGACCCGACCCGAACCACAAACACGAAAGTTCGCAATCTTGTGCGTGCGGGTAGAGCCTGGCAGAGCGCGAGCCGCACGACATGGCTAGACCCCCGGAGGCTAAGCCTGGGGCTGTTGTGGCCTGTGGGTTCGGGCCGTGCGGCTAGGTCATTTGACGCATTCTTGATGGAAGTCTGGAATATGTCGTGGTGGGAGGCGACGACGGATCCACAAATAGGATTAGGATATGTGCTGGTGGAAGAGGCGGCGGTCGGCGGTCGGCGGCCTCAAGATGAGAGGAGGGCGAGTGGTGCGATCGGCGACGCATGGAGGAGAAGGAGATCTAGCAGAGTTGCGGACCCATGGTACAGGCATATCGTGTATAGCTGACCAACGGGAGGCCGGGTTAAATGGGTCAACCCGAGGCATTTTTGGATTTTCGGGTTTTTGGGTCAACCCGAATCCGACCTGACTTTTGAAACGGGTCAAGTTACCAAACCCGAATCCGACCCATATGTCAAATGGGCTGACCCGAAGACAGAATTTTCCGGTTCGGATCCGGATCGGGTCAAATATTGACACCCCTAGTTATTACCAGTATTCACAACAAGAGCATGATCCGTCCTTGAAGTGGTGAAACCTGATTGCATCCCTGACCACAATTTCCCTTTTACAGATCAATGATACCAACTTTATCACAGAATGACAGTCACTACAAATGCGGAGGTTCTTCATGATATGTACTGGCATCCATGGAGGCAAGTTCATTAGCCCAAATGCCATAGCTAGTTTCTCACTATGATGTCTGGTTGATCTGGCGCAGCTGTCTTGATTCACATACCCAAAAGCTTTGATCCTCTCAAACAGATTTCCAAGTACTATCAAAACATCATTAATCTGTGGGTGATTTAAATCTTCTGCAATGAAAGCATGAATCCTATTATCAACTTCTATCCAGCTACATCCAGGCTTCTTTCTTATTCCTTTTTCCTTCATAAGTCTCCTCACTCCTGCTGAATTTTTGAAGTTACCCACATCGGCATACAGCTTTGCCAGCAGAATATAGCTGCCAGAATCCTTTGAATCCAACTGAAATATATGCTTGGCTGCAAAATCTGCAAGTTCAGTATTGTTATGTAGCTTGCAAGCTCCAAGCATAGCTCCCCAAACCTCGGCGGTAGGTTCGATGGGCATATTTACTATCACCTCCTTTGCTTGTTGCAGGAACCCGGCTCGACCGAGAAGATCAACCATGCAAGCAAAATGCTCTGTTCCGGGGACAATTCCATGGATTCTGGTCATTTGGTTGAAGTAAGATTTCCCTTGTGATACTAGTCCTGAATGACTGCAAGCTGAAAGGACTGCAACATAGCTTATATAATCAGGTTGAAAGCTCTCAAGCAACATTTTCTCAAAGGCCTTCACTGCCTCCCTACCTAGACCATGCTGAGCATAGGCGGTAATCATTGCATTCCAGGAAATCAGATCCTTGTTCATTATTGAATCAAAGACTTGCTGAGCCTCGACAATCTTTCCACTCTTCGAGTACATTGTGATAATCCCATTAGCTACTGACGTGTTGGAATTATTGAATCCTAATTTCATGGTATGAGCTATGACTTGAGTACCAATCTTTAGAGCTCCCATGTCAGCAGCAGCACTCAAAAGTTTTACAAATGTAACCCAGTCTGGCCTCACATCATCTTCTCTTAGCATCACAACAAACAGTTTGAGAGCTTCTTCCTCCTGCTCATTCAACATATAAGCACCAAATATGGCGTTCCAAGTTATGACATTCCTTGTCGACATAGAATCGAAAAATTCTCGAGCTTTGCCAACATTACCAAATTGAGCATAACCAGTGATCATGCTAGTCCATGATACTACATCTCTTGAAGCCATTGATTTGAATATGGATTCAGAACTTTCAATTCTTTCACATTTAGCATACATTGTTAATAGAGCATTCGAAACTGGAGTTGATGGACTAAATCCAGTTTTGAAACAAAGGCAATGTAACTGACAACCAAAATGCACATCTGAATCTGTTCCATTGTAACAAGCACTTATAATCGTCGATAGAGTGAACTTATCAAACGAAATTCGTTCTCTTCTCATTTTGTTGAACAACTCTCCAGCTTCTTCAACCTTGCCAAATTGAGCATATCCACCAATAAGAGAAGTCCATGAAACAATATTATGGGTAGATAGTGAGTCAAAAGTTCTCTTTGCAGCATCCAAGTGACCACATTTTGCATACATGTCTACCAGAGCACTACCAATAAATACATCAATAATAGCTTCTGACTTCAAAATTACAGCATGGAGATGTTTTCCCCAATCTAAATGACGAAAATTTGCACATGCAGTTAAGCCACATGTATATGTTATTGAACTAAGCCTGTAGCCTTCAACTTGCATGTTTATAATCATGGAAATTGTTTCCCAATAGTGGCCCTGCTGTGACAGAATTGAAATCACAGTATTCCATGAAATGATATCTCTTTCAGGCATATTGTTGAACACCTTAAGTGCATGTTCTACTCCATACAATTTCATATAGCATAGAATCATACTATTCCAGCAGAAAAGATCTGGGCTTTGAATATGTTTAAAGATCTTGGCAGCAATATCAGCAGCTCCACACTTAATATTCATGTCAATCAGAGACCGCTTAACTTGAGAGGCATTTTCAAAACCCAATTTTTTGGCTAGAACATGAAGTCGTAAGCTCAATTCGTAGCACTGAAGAGCACCAGCAGCTTTCATGGAAACGGTCAAAGAGAAAATATCAAGCTTTTCAAGCGCATTGCAAATCATTGAAGAAAAAATCTCTATAGTTTCCTCGAACTTCCCTTGACTGTAATAACCAGACATTAAAGAATTCCAGGAAGCTGTATCTCTCACAGGCATTTCGTCAAAAACCTGGCGGGCATCCTCCAAATTGCCTGATTTGGAAAGGCCAGTTACCACAATGTTGCAAGTAATTGTATTTGGAGAGGAAATAGTGTCAAAGAGACGACGTGCATCGCCTACTGCGCCGAAACTGAAGTAGGAGTGGAGGAGAGTGTTCTGGAGGAAGAGAGAGGAACTGAAACCGGTGGAGATGAGGCGCGCGTGTATCGTCTGACTTTCTGATATTGTCGAAGAGAATTTTATGGCGTCTGATAGATCGAGCGTGAGATCTAGGTACGATTTCTTCGCCGGACAGGGGGAAACTTCGGCCGCTGCTCCGGCAATGGCTTCGTGGAAATGAGAGAACGGGACGAAGACTTGGGAGAGAGGAAGGAATTTCCGGCGAGCCCATGAGAGCCTTATCATTCAAGACTCAAGAGTGCGGAGGATCGGGAACTGAAGCAGAGAGTTCTTTCATATGGCATCGATGGTGAGAGTTCAGCTTTGTGGTTGGAACGTTAATTTTCATGAAGTTTAAAATATTTTGTAATTAAATAAAAATGTAAAGAAGTATGACATTTTTGCACAAAAAAAAATCATAAATTTAATAGAAATAAATATAGAGACTAACTTTTATATATTTAAAATAATTTAATATTTAACAAAATATTAAACTAAATTACAACATATTAAGCAAAAATTAAAAGATGTAATATCAAATTGGTTTTAAAAAATTTGCTAAAATTTATTTTACTAATTAACATGAAATTTAAAGTACTAAAAAAAATATTTTTTGAGTAATTAGGATATTTATTAAAATGCTTTCCAATTGAGAGCTTGAGCCAAATGATTAATCAAATTGCAAATTTCAAACATAAAATTTAGATATTTCTAATTTGTGTGTATGTATTCTTTTGATTGAAGGTTTAAATTAAAAAAAAAAAGAGATAAGTTCTTAATTTTTTTTTTTTTGGGAGTTGAAGTAGAAGGATGTAAAAAAAGTAATATTTTAATGTAGACATCCTCTTGCTTTAGTTGTGAGCTAAATTTATTTAATTTGCTATATAATTATTTTAATTCTTTTGTGAACCCTTATCACCTTTTTTTAATCATGATTGCTAAGTTAATTAAGGAAATGAGAAAGTAATGACAGCCTAAAATTGATATGTATTAGTTATTTAGTTTTGATTTAAAAGGCTTTGAAATATCTTAGAGGTGATCAAATCTAATACTTTTCCATTTTTCTTAAGAATCTAATATTAACAATAATCTGAAGAGTATATTAGGATTATATTAATGAGGATTACGAGTCATTAGATACGTATGCATTGAGAGCTAATAGGTGATCTGAGGATCATATATTGCATATAAATGATCTCCTTTTGGAATAATGAATTGAAAAAAGTCCGCTTATTTTGATTCTTCGCTTCTCCTTTCTCGATCTCACATTTTTTGGAGTTGTTGGTGAGCTAAAAAAGTTGTTGTTTGTCATTGCAATCATTTAAGATCGTAACATAATCATAATACTTAGTAAACCCCTGAATACATGTATATATAAACAAAATATATAGAAATATTAGTGGCATCGGCTTTTTTTGTTTTTGTTTGAACATTTTAGCCCTAGAGGTTCTCATATTTGAACTTCCTCTCTTGACTTGTTGTTTTGACATGAAACGCTTTTTTTTTTTCATTGACACAATGTATGATGTAACACTTGTTTGTGATACTTATGACTATGCCTTGTTTTCAACATAATGTCTAGCTTCATGTGATATGGGTCTCATGCATTTAGATTCATATAAGATGGAATGTTTAAGTGCATATATGAAGCAACCTAATGTTATGCCTACAATTTGTTAGTTGCAAAATACTAATCAAATATGCTAAGTTGTGCATCATAATCAAGCTTTTAAGCATTATCAAAATAAATGCTTCATGTATAATATAAACCAACTACACTCTTTCGTTTATTGCTTGGTTTAGCATCTTACATGGAGCTTCTTCTAGCTCTAACATGACAATATATGCCTTGTGATAGGTCACCATCCCCTTTATTACCTTGATCCTTTGGCTCGCTTATTGTCAGAGTTGGCTTATTCTTTGATTTTGGGTTGTGTTATTGGATTGATTGATGTGGCTATGCTAGGGATTGTTTGTAGCACATGAGTTGTAGTGAACTTTATCTCTATTAATTAATGGCTATTTTTGTTTAATCAACTATCAAAATACTAGTCCTTTCATTTTTCTAATCCTTGTAATATTTTAGAAAACAATAATGAGTCTACAACAATTGCTTATAATGTGAATCTCTCCATTTGTGATATTATCTATTGATGATGCTCTGTGGATAGTATCCACACGCTTCTTAATGGCATAGAGAGTGCCTCATTGAACGAGACACTTTCACCCCTTGCTTCAGGTAACCATATCACGACATTCTCATTTCATAAGTAGTGAACTTAGAGTCCCATTATATTATTGCAAATAGGCTCCTTTGAAAACGTGCCTTAGTGTTATGGCATCTAACTCGAGTTAGATAATCCAAGGTGATAGTGCCTTATCCTCTGTACGACTTTGTTTATTTCCTCTCTTGCATTTTGATGGTTATTGTGAATGAGGTCATAGTTTATTTGATGTTGTGCTAAATGGTTAATCATGTACGTAACCACATGCTTGTCTCAAAGATAAAGCCATGCATATGTAAGTATGAACTATTTAAGATTGTGAAATTATGAATGGATTATAAAATTAGTTAACCATCGAGCTAATACGTTAAAAAAACTAAGAATTATAGATGGGGTGCTTCTATTAGATAAAAGATTGATGTTGGCTTTTGTCTGTTGCCTTGATGATTCATGATAACTCATTAGATTGCGTGATCATTGTGCCAGCAATGCATCATTCAAATATCTATCTTATCAACTTTTGATGGTAGGATAAGGGCTTACTATAGTGGTGGCGGGTGGTAAAGAATTATGGTTCAAAGGTGGAGAAAGAGGTTGAGCAACGGCTATAACATTCAAGTTGTTATTGCACAATTTATCCAATCCTGATTTGGGGAAGTAGTGGAAACAAATACAGCATCAGGCTCCTTGAGTTTGGTAACTGGAACGAGTACAATCTAAACTCTTTAATGAGGATTTATTGAGGGACAAGTCTAGTGCTAACAACTGTGATAATTCCAACTCCAATATTATATATATACAACTTATTGTAGTTAAAAAAGTTCATAGTTGGACCTATGCACTCTAACAACCTGAAAGTTTTGAAAATAATTTTAAAATAAAATTCTAAAATTTTGAATTATGGTGTTATGCATTGTGATTTCGAGTGCAATAGCTCTAGAGGAAGTAGCGTTGGGAGGCTGAAATTTGATGCGTTGGCACTGATGCTCTCTATTTTATAGTAACTCTAGAATGAGCATGCAACGCTGGGGCACCGAGTTGGAGGGTCATGGCGCTAGGCACTGAAATTTTTTTTTTTAATATAAATTTCTGCTCCACTCAACCACCCTCCCATCCAGCCATTTGACTTGTTTGGAAAGGAAAGAAAGAGTAGAGGAGGAGAGGAGGAGAGAAAAAATAGGGAGAATGATGTTCAATGTATTTTCATTCGTTAGTTTTATTCAAAGATTTCTTTTATTCTTGTTAAGTAACTTGAATCTCACTCTAGTTTTTAAAAATTTTGAGTTTGATAAATTTAATCTTCCCCAAATCTACAAAATATATTTTTTTCTTGATTTACTATACTTTCACCATATAACTTTTTGTATTTGATATGAATTTTGTGAGCAATTTTATAGCAATATTATTAATTTTTTCTAGGTGAATTGATAGTTATGATTTTATGAAGTAAATGAATATTGACTTACATTGTATGAAAAAAATGACATGACTAATATGAAATGAATGTGATATTTGCATGTAAGTATGGAAGGCTAGCTTTTAACAGTAAAATCAAAATAGGTTGGCTCTTAAAATACAATATCTTACACAAGTAGGTTGGTCGACAGGCTTTCCTTAATATTTGTGGTGTAATCATAGATGTGAGCTTGTAAATAATTAATCAAATCACACCGACAAGCAGAGGGTGATGACTCATTAAAGATTATTAAAAGTCACATGTAATGATGATGTAATGATGATGAATCAATGACATAATGAATAATTGATAAGGAACTTTTATTTGGTTCGGTTGACCGGATGCAAGAAACATCCGGTCGTAGGCAAAAAAAATGCGGTACCGAGGTGTACCGAGTTTTTCAAAAAACTCGGTACACCTCGGTACCGAGTTTTTTTTTCCTACGACCGGATGTTCCTCTGCATCCGGTCGGAGGACGTAAATAACGGCTCATTGATAAGACTCATAAATGTCATATGAAATAATAAAAATATCACATTAAAGTTAGAATTCATGATTGCTATTTAGAATCAAATTTATTATTGCATTAATATGATAGCACATGAACTAATTGATAGATAGAACTGATAAAGCTAGCATTGAAATTGATACATCACGACATATCATATGACATGTACACCTATAGAAATTAATGGACATATTGGTATAATATACTGATATGACATACTAATAGACAAGTATACATGACATTATCATTGATAGAAAATATAAGATGAAATTATTAGCAAGAATATAATTGATAGAACCAACATATATTTTGTTATGTGACACTTGACATTTCTTTATAGACTTTGATTGAATTTTTGATGAATTCATGCTTCTTTAGAGGTGTTTGTTTCACTTATCATATTAAATTTGTATTGATATTGATCGCTAATTTCATACCGATGACTATTGATTTTTTATTGATTGAGTTGGGTATACATATTGATTATGGAGACCTTGCATTGAATGTAGTGATGGGTTTTGGCTGCTTGTTGCGTTGTGTACTTATTATGTTAATTTGATTGATTTTCTGGTTCAGAAAAGGGACTAGCTAAGTGAGATTGATTAGAGTCAGATTTAGGTTTAGTTTATTTTCTTGTAAATAAATATAAAAAATAAGAATATATATATGCCATATAATTTTTATATATTTATATATTTAATACCTAAAATTTGATATTTATTTATATAATACTTTAATATCTTAATCTTATCAAAATATATACATGAAAATATTTATTTAATTTTATAAAAACTGATATTGATGATATTTTTAATATAATTTAAATATTTATGTATTATATAAATAAGTATTAAAATTTTAATTCTAGATATAACAATAAATAAAATTTATATGGCATATATGTAAATTCTTCCAAAAATAAATATATGATATATATGATAAACATATATATCCTTTTTTTTTTTTTTTTTGTAGTTAAAGAAGCCGAATGAATGATTTGGAGGGAAAGAATGCCCCTTCACTCGTTTCTCTCCGAATACAGTACCCGATTTCCGCTACCAGCTAGTGCTCTTCTTCTATTTAGCAGACTTTTCTCCTCCTCTCTTAGTCCCGAAATTGAAGCCGAACACTTCTCCCGACTCCTCCAGCGATGCGCCCGCACATCAAACCACCGCCTTGGCGCCGCCATCCACTCTCTGCTTTTCAAAAGCTCCCTTCTTTCCTCATCTCTCTTCTTACAGAACCACCTCCTCAACATGTACTTAAAGTCTTGCGCCGACGTTTCCCTCCCACTCCAACTATTCGACGAAATGCCCCAACACAATCTCGTCTCGTGGTCCGTTGCCATCGCCGGCCTCGTGCAGAGCGGCCATGCTCATCAAGCTCTCTCCTTTTTCAACCAAATGCTTCGTTGCGGTACTCGCCCAAATGAATTCGCGCTGGTAAGCGCCCTCCACGCCGGTTCACTCTCAGGTGGCCCATCTCAAGCACGTCAGGTATTCTCCCAAGTTATTCGCCTTGGCTTCGAGTCCAATGCGTTCCTTATTAATGCTTTTCTCATGGCTTTGATAAGAAATAAAGTATTCGAAGAAGCCGTGGAGTTGTTCGAGAAATGCCTTATTAGGGACGTGGTTACATGGAATTCTATGATTGCTGGATATCTACAATTTGACTGTGTCAAGGTATGGGATTTATGGCTTCAGATGAATCTGGAAGGTGTAAGTCCTGATGAGTACACGTTTAGTAGCGTTCTTACTGGGTTAGCGACAAGTTTGAGCTTGAATAATGGGTTAAAAGTCCATGCCCAACTTGTAAAGTATGGTTTCAATGATGAAATATGCGTGGGGAACTCATTGTTACATATGTATATTAAAAACCAGAATTTGGCTGATGGATTTAAAGTGTTTAATCAAATGCCGGAAAAAGATGTGGCTGCTTGGACCCAGATGGCTTCTGGCTGCCTACATTGTGGGCAGCCTTCCGAAGCCATAGAAATTATCAAATTAATGAAGGCAGCTGGTATCTCTCCCAACAAGTTCACATTAGCTACTGAACTGAATGCTTGTGCTAGTTTGTCTTCTTTAGAACAAGGAAAGAAGGTTCATGGATTCAGGATTAAGTTGGGCGTTGAAGTGGATGAATGTGTGGATAACGCTCTGGTCGACATGTATTCTAAATGTGGTTCCATGAAAGATGCCTCTTCAGTGTTTTGGTTCATGAGGGAGAGGTCAGTCATTTCGTGGACTACAGTCATTATGGGATTCGCTCAGAATGGATTTGCTTTGGAAGCCATAGAAGTGTTTGAGCTTATGATCTCATTCAATGCAAAGCCAAATTATATCACATTGATATGTGTTTTATATGCTTGCAGCCAAGGTGGGTTTGTTGATGAGGGATGGAATTACTTTATATCTATGGTAAATGATTATGGCATTTGGCCAGGAGAAGATCATTATTGTTGTATGGTTGATCTGCTTGGGAAAGCTGGAAAGCTTAGAGAGGCTGAAGATCTGATACTTGGCATGCCATTCCAGCCTAGTGTGCTTGTTTGGCAAACGTTGCTCGGTGCTTGTCGGCTTCATGGTGAGTTGGAGATAGGGAAGAGAGCAGCTGAGAATGTGCTTGCTATTGAGAAAAAAGATCCATCAACTTATGTTTTGCTATCAAATATGTTAGCGAAAACAAGAAATTGGGATGGTGTAAAAAGAGTGAGAGAACTTATGGAATGCAGTGAAGTAAAACGAGTTCCTGGGTCAAGTTGGACTTTACCATTGCTGTAGGAGCAACAAATGGTTTAACTTTAAACTTTTCCAGAGGATTTCTCTTTATTCAGAGGCAATGCTATCAAATCAGGTTTACAAAATGTTTTTGGTGATCAAATATTCACAGGCTATGTGATAATGTGAACATAATGTGTGCCTTAGCCTCATTGATATGCTCATTGACTCGAGAATAGCAAGAAATATAGTAAATGCAGCCATGGAGAACTTTTTTTTTTTCTCAGGCTGTCAATAACAGGTCCAGTGATGGTGCAGGGAAGATGGTTACAAAGAAGAAGACTAAAGTTCAACTGTCAAACTGAAGCTTCACTCTAGCTCTACATGACTGCATCACTTCAAAATTTTTGTTGACTAAACCCGAACTCTTCTCCATAATTTTCCAGCTTACAAACATTCATCAAGGAGTTCTTTTCATCTCTACGTTACTTGATTCATCACAAACCTGCTTATTGGCCCATGCCCAGTTTTCAGAGCTTGTGCTGCCATTTCGTGATCATGTAAGTGCTTCCTAGTACACTCCTTGCAATGCATTTTACGAAATTTTCAATAAAATTTTGATAGATTTTCTATTAGGTTCTTATAATTTATTGTGTAATGACACAACAACAAAAAATTTATATCCCCAGTTTTTCAGAGCTTGTTAAGTGTTGCAGAGATGAGGATGCTTAGGTGGATGAGTGGCTTGACCCTTAGAGATAGGATATGAAATGAGCATATACGTGAAAAGGTTGGAGCAGCTCCAGTGGAAGATAAGATTAGAGAGAGTCGCCTTAGATGGTTTGGTCATATTAAACGGAGCCTTCCGATGACTCGGTTAGGAAAGTTGATGTATTAGATTTGACTTATGTTAAGAAAGGTAGAGGTAGACCTAAAAAGACTTGGTTAGAAAATATTAGAAATGATGTTTCTTTATTAGATTTAAATGAGAATTTGACTTTTAACCGGACACAATGGCGAAAAATGATTCATGTAGCCGACCCTATGTAGTGGGACAAAGGCTTGATGTTGTTGTTGTTGTATAATTGTGGACATGCATCTCACATTAATCTATATAATTATGATATTTTATCAAAGATATTTACATATTTGTAGACAAGTATATTAATTTTTCGTTGGACATGATATTTTACAAGTTCTATATTTAAAAGGATTTATATTTAAGGCTATACACATATGTCTACCTAAATTTATATTAATAGTAAATGTATTTAAGATTTATACACAGCTATTTAGGGTACACATATATTTAGAAGAGTTATATTATAAAAATTTATATTTTTTTCAGGACATAAGCCCTTGAGTCTCCTCTTGTAGATTTTCTGCTGACGCCCTTGCTCGACATCTTCTCAGTGCCATGAATAACTTCTCTTATTTCCCTGCCAACATCTATAGCCCCACTGAATCTTAGAAAGTTGCTTATGAACAACTTCACCATCCTGTAGGCGATTTAGATTTTTCGGACATCTACACAAATCATCCACAGGAGTCGACTTCAAGTCGCCTTGCCTAGAGGTCAACCTCAGGTTGCCTCAAGGTCTTGACTTCTGTCGGCTCTACCTCATGCATTAGCTATTTCTTGTATGATGAGGTGCTGTGTTCACCAGCCTCCTGTGTGCTCAGCCAGCTGAGAATGTGTAACACACTAAATACCACTTTTCAATGGCCTTGTGATATTTTAGTTCATTAGCCGGCCTCCTCGGAACTATCCTTTTGTTGACTCATTGCTCAAGCTGCGTTTTGTCATGGATTTATTATTCTGTGCGGAGTCCGAAGTGTTAGCACATAACATATTACAGCTCTAATATAAGCAAGCCGACTTATCACCTCACTGCTCCACTTCCCCTGCTCCGGTGATCATCACTCCAAGTAGTGCCACTGGAAAAGCTGTTGTCACAGTCTGCTATTGCTGACCTTCCTAACCAACTTTGATTCCTCTTCTTTATAGCATTTATACCACTGTATCAAACATCTTCCGATAGAATGAAAATATGAAGTAGCCTTCCGCTCCAAACCTTTCACTCTTCTCTGCTTCTAACCATTGTTTTGCCGGTCATTTCACGAAGGGCATATAGAGACCAATAAAAATGTGTCACGTCACCCAAAAATGTGCCGCGCTCTGTACCGAGCTCGGTACCCGCCCTCGGTACCTACCCTCGGTACTAGGGGTGTCAATTTCGGGTCACGGGTTGGGTTCGGGTCAAACCCAAAATTGACCCGGCACTGTTCGGGCTCGGGTCAATCCGACCCATTTTTACAAACGGGTCAATTTCCTGGACCCGAACCCGACCCGCTTCGGGTTCGGGTCAACCCGAACCCGCTTGTTTCAACCTTGGCAACAGGCGCAACGCTGGGGCCGGCGACGCGGGGCTGGTGCGACGCGGGGCGGGGCGGTGCGACGCGGGGCTGGCGTGACGCGACGCGGGGCTGGTGCGACGCGGGGCGGGGCTGGTGCGACGCGGGGCGAGCCAGGTGACGCGGGGCTGGTGCGACGCAGGGCAGGGCGAGCCAGGCGACGCGGGGCGGGGGGCGGGACTGGTCCGGGTCAAATCGGGTCATTCCCGGGTTTTCGGGTCAACCCGAACCCGACCCGGTTTTGCAAACGGGTCGATTTTTTCAGACCCGAACCCGACCCGTTTCGGATTCGGGTCAACCCTAACCCGAAATTTTCGAGTCGGGTTCGGGTCGGGTCCATTATTGACAGCTCTACTCGGTACCACTCGGTACCTACCCTCGGTACCACTCGGTACCCGCCCTCGGTACTGAGCGCTTAACCGGACGGAAGAACCATCCGGTGTCCGCACAGAATAAAAGCTCTTTGTCATGTGTGCTCAGCATCATAATCTTGCTTACTACAACAAGGTCCTTGAGAGGTTCATTTTCCTAAAATAACTTTTCTCCAACACCTTCGTCTTTACTCTCATGTGTTTTGGCCGCTCCTTTTGCCATTGTCGGGTCTCCACCCTGGTGCCCTTTTCTAGTAGTCCAATAATATTAGTCAACGATCAGTAACACTTTAGTCATCAATTTTGTTTTCTACAGGTAACCTCTTAAGACCATTGGAGGTTGGTCTTAGTACTCAACTTAGGCTTCGTTTGGGACGACTTTCTTATTACTTCTTAAAGTAACTTTTTATTATAAAACTTAAAATTTTTGTACTAAAAAATCGATTTACAAAGCATAAAGAAAGTTGTCCCAAACGAAGCCTTAGGTGGTTAGAAGTGCTTTTACTTGGCAGTACCAGTCACTCTCCACATCAATTAAGTTAGCTACAACCTAATGGCTTCTCCATAACCATTGCTACATCCATCAAGCTAGCAACCACAACTCGTCTTCCACCCCTAGCAAGTCTTCTACCTAACAACTACTCTATCTGTTGTTTCCTCTTCAAAGTCATCGTCTCTTGCAAGACAGACTCGCTAACTTTGGGGGACGACTTCCCTGTATCCCACTCTTGGACAACTTGTTGTCTCTCACAAGATGACACATTTAATTTGTTATGCGACGACTGCCATCTTAATGACATGTGTACATCTTCTATCAAATAAACTTTATTTTTATGTTCTATCAAATAAACTAAAGGGAATTTTAAGTGTCCCCTATATTATGTGTGAAATGATGAAATCTGATTGTGTTGATCAATTGGGTTGTTCTGTTGCCTCGGACCTCAAGTTTCTCGTTTTTGCTGGGGGTGAAAGTTCGTTAGGGATGTTAGGCCCTCTTGAACTTAGTCCCAAGCTAATTAAAAGAGAGAGGTGAATTGGAAAACCTTAAAACCAAAGATAAAACTCCAACCAAAATCACCACAAATAAAGTGCGGAAAAAATAAATGCGGAAGCGAATAATAAGAAAAGAACACACCGGATTTATAGTGGTTCGGTCAAACCTTGACCTACATCCACTCCTTGGAGGCACCCTCCAAGTATTGCACTAAACTAGTGTCTCTCCTTTAGCCCCCACGGCTAGGCGGAGAAGCCCTTACAAAATCACTTCCACCTTCCCCGGTGCGGCGGAGTCGCCGGGTCCTTTGACACCAAAGAGATCTTCTTCTTTGGTGAACTTACCTCGAGACAAGCCTTGAATCCGATGGTACTAAGATGCGAGTTCGCCGGAGCAACCGTGTGGAGCCCCCACCACACTCCCTTGAGTTCCTCCCCATCACATGATCTTCTCCCTCTCAAACTCCACCCTTTCCTCTCTCCCTTTCAAGCTTTCTCTTCAAGTTTCCCCCACAAGAACGAAGCTACAATGGCTGCCAAAGACACTTACAAAGTGCCTTGCCATAGCTTAAATAGAGGCTCTCAAAACGAGCTCATTAATGCAAGTTGCCGCCATTATCGTCCTGGCCGATATCCAAATCGTCCTGAAATGAAGCTGGACGATGTCTAATCGTCCCGGCCGATCTTGCGATCGGCCTGGACGAAATCCCCATTGATTGCTTTCCAAAATGCCTGAGAAATTTTGGAAAAATTGCTCTGGATCGGCCGGGACGATATTTATAGTCCAGGACGATCCACTGAGACGATGTCCAAAAATAAGTATTTCTTAAGTAGATATGGCGGCAGATTCTTGCTGAATTGAGCAGATCATCCCGGCCGATATAAAATCGTCCAGGACGATATGTTTTGCATAAAGACGGCTGCTTTAAAGAGGATGCCCTAATTAGGATTTCTACTTTTGTCAGATCGTCCAGGACGATATAAATATCGTCCCGGACGATGTTACCAAAAATAGAAACCTTTTAGGGCACAATAGAAAATCTTCCAAGATACAAGCCATCAGATGCCACACCAAATACAATAGACTCAAGAAAGAAAAAAGATTACAAACTGACACAGGCCTAGTCTACCCAATCTTAAGCTGGTTCCAGATTGCAGTCTGATCGTGTGGACCTGAAACGTTAGCACATAAGGTAATCGTAGAGAAAAAAGGAATGTTTGTTATCATCAAAATCATAAACCATAGATCTGTAACAATCTCCCCCTTTTTTATGATGGCAAAACATTTCAATTTGAATTTTCAAAAAAGACTATTTTCTCCTAATCTCCCCCTTACTAACAACCTTTTAAAAAATAGGGGAGATAAAAATATTTTTGTTGTTTTTAATTTTTTGAAAACAAGATACAAACACGATAACAGTACAAAAATTCAACAATACGTTCTCCCCCTTTGACATTATCAAAAAGAGAGGAGGCACAAACAAAAAAATAAAACAAAAGACAAAAAACGTGTTCTGATCTAGTGAAAAAACAAATATTCTTAAAATGAGAAAGTTACCTCTTAGTTTTAATCAAAAACTTAGTAGAATTGGATTGACAACGCATAGCCCAGAAAAAGGTTAGAAATTCATAATTTGATAATCCAAACTCATTCTTTAAAAGGCTCAAGAACTTTTTAATCCAATATCCAAATCAAGGAATAAATGGGAAAAAGAAACATCAATTTTTCAAAACTCCTTTCATAAAACATATCTAATAGAAGATCAATGCACGAATTGTTGAATCAGGAACCAAGATTTTCAAGCACAAGTTTCGAACATATCAAGGATTTTCTTAAGTTTTTAGTAGTATAAGAAAAAAATAAGCATATTTTTTTTGTGGGCTCATTTTATGCCCTTTATCACTTGAATGGCTCTTTGAGCATCTTTTGATTTTAATACACTTTATGTATATTTTTTTTTCAATTTGGCGTCAGTGCGCATCTTTTGGTTTGGCATCATTGGCCACTTTTTTTTTATTTTCAAAAAGTATGCTTTCTTTCTTATATTTTCAAAACGAAAGTAAACCCAAATTATTGACAACACGAACAACTTGATTAAGAAAATTTTAAGGTGGATTCAACAATCTTGCAAAAAATTTCTATGCGATAGAAAAAAATGTAGGGAGATAAAAAAAAATAGTTTCAAAATCCAATTTTAAAATATGATGAAGATTTTGAATCAAAAGTAAAATAAGAGAGAAAGAGAAACAAAAATACGAGTTTCCTTCCTTTGACTGTTTTAGAGAAGTCAAACACAACTTACCAAAGATTTCAAGAAAAACAGGAAGTAGATTTTTCATTTTTAGAAAAGTGAGTGTGTGTGTTGATCAGAAAAAACTTCAACGAAAGGAAAAAAAAAATTCAAAAAAAATAAACAAAACTAAAAAACACAAAAAAAAAGTAAAACACAAAAACACAACACAAAAACCACGAAAGGCTCTTAACCATTATCTCTCTCCTGGTCCGATGCTTCAGAGACCAGATCTGCCCATGAGATTTTTTGCCTTTCATTATTTCCCCAGTTCAAAGTTTGTTTTGCCTTGCCCTTTTCTTTTGTAGGAAGAATTCTTAAATTAGGGCACTCATTTTTCATATGTCCAGGTTTCCTACATCAAAAACAAATAATGTCAGAGGAAATATTAACATCCTTACTATTTTTACCTTTTTTTCACTTTTGCTTATGCTTTGGTGAGCTTTGTGATTTGCTTGACAAGACATTGCTATCGTCACCAACTAAGCTTCCTCTTTCCATATCTTCAGCTTTTAGAACGATCGTTTCACCTGCATCCAAAAGTCTTTGACCCAAACCTTGCTCGTAGGAAATGAGTGAGCCAATCAAATTATCAATAGAATAATCATTCAAATCTTTAGATTTACAAATTGCAACAACTTTAGAATCAAATTTATCCAGTAGACATCGAAGAATTTTGTTAACTTTTTCAAAATTTGAAAAATCTTTTCCTAAAGCATGTAATGAGTTTACAATTTGAATAAATCTGGTATACATGTCTAAGATCGTTTCAAAAGGTTTCATGGAAAATAATTCAAAATCATGCATTAACAAATTCAACTTAGATTGCTTGATTTCAATAGTGCCTTCGTATATGTTGTGCAATTTATCCCAAACTTCCTTACCGGTAGTGCACATGGATACTAACATAAAATCATCAGAATTTAAAGCACAGAAAAAGCAATTTAAAGACTTTGCATTCAATTGAGCATTTACTTGTTCTTCCCTACTCCACTGATTAAAAGGAATATCAATTTTAACTCCATTAACAATTCGTGACGGTGATGAATAACCAGATAAAATCATATGCCACATGCGAAAATCAATCGATTGCAAGAAAATAGACATGCGAGTTTTCCAAAAATCAAATGACATATTTTCAAATAAAGGAGGTCTGGTGATTGAATATCCTTCCGCAACATTACAATTTAAAAAATTAGCCATGGATCGAAATTCAAAAGCTTTTAAAAACTTATTATATGAAAACCGCTCTGATACCACTTGAAAGTTCGTTAGGGATGTTAGGCCCTCTTGAACTTAGTCCCAAGCTAATTAAAAGAGAGAGGTGAATTGGAAAACCTTAAAACCAAAGATAAAACTCCAACCAAAATCACCACAAACAAAGTGCGGAAAAAATAAATGCGGAAGCGAATAATAAGAAAAGAACACACCGGATTTATAGTGGTTCGGTCAAACCTTGACCTACATCCACTCCTTGGAGGCACCCTCCAAGTATTGCACTAAACTAGTGTCTCTCCTTTAACCCCCACGGCTAGGCGGAGAAGCCCTTACAAAATCACTTCCACCTTCCCGGGTGCGGCGGAGTCGCCGGGTCCTTTGACACCAAAGAGATCTTCTTCTTTGGTGAACTTACCTCGAGACAAGCCTTGAATCCGATGGTACTAAGATGCGAGTTCGCCGGAGCAACCGTGTGGATCCCCCACCACACTCCCTTGAGTTCCTCCCCCTCACAGGATCTTCTCCCTCTCAAACTCCACCCTTTCCTCTCTCCCTTTCAAGCTTTCTCTTCAAGTTTCCCCCACAAGAACGAAGCTACAATGGCTGCCAAAGACACTTACAAAATGCCTTGCCATAGCTTAAATAGAGGCTCTCAAAACGAGCTCATTAATGCAAGTTGCCGCCATTATTGTCCTGGCCGATATCCAAATCGTCCTGAAATGAAGCTGGACGATGTCTAATCGTCCCGGCCGATCTTGCGATCGGCCTGGACGAAATCCCCATTGATTGCTTTCCAAAACTGCCTGAGAAATTTTGGAAAAATTGCTCTGGATCGGCCGGGACGATATTTATAGTCCAGGACGATCCACCGGGACGATGTCCAAAAATAAGTATTTCCTAAGTAGATATGGCGGCAGATTCTTGCTGAATTGAGCAGATCGTCCCGGCCGATATAAAATCGTCCAGGACGATATGTTTTGCATAAAGACGGCTGCTTTAAAGAGGATGCCCTAATTAGGATTTCTACTTTTGTCAGATCGTCCAGGACGATATAAATATCGTCCCGGACGATGTTACCAAAAATAGAAACCTTTTAGGGCACAATAGAAAATCTTCCAAGATACAAGCCATCAGATGCCACACCAAATACAATAGACTCAAGAAAGAAAAAAGATTACAAACTGACACAGGCCTAGTCTACCCAATCTTGAGCTGGTTCCAGATTGCAGTCTGATCGTGTGGACCTGAAACGTTAGCACATAAGGTAATCGTAGAGAAAAAAGGAATGTTTGCTATCATCAAAATCATAAACCATAGATCCGTAACAGGGGGTGCACTCGAAATTTTTTTTGGTACAACACCCTGTTGTTGTGTACTCGAGCACCTGGTACTGTGTTCCCAAACGCCCCGGTGCAAAACGATAGAGAGCAGAGCGCCGCAACAACATATATACAACGTTGTAGTGGATCAAGATAGAGATTCAAGCGCCGCAGCGCTTCAAACTGGCGCCACATTGCTGTATTTTGATAATGGATTTCTTGGTGTGGTGTGGCTCCTTGGTTTTTTTCACTGTTTTGAGTTTTTCCACATTAAATCATAGTGTCATTTATTTTTCCGATGCTTTTACTTTCTTGCATGTTTCGTCGTTATGGTGTTTACTCATCCCCAACATCCTAGAAAATTCTCCCCTTACAACCCCACTGTAAATCATTGTCATTTTTCTAACGAAGCAGTCATATTGCATCATTTCATTGGCAATGATGTTCTCATTGTACATGCCTTGTAAGTTACAAATGTTTGACTTTAAACTGACTTACAAGTACTAATTACATAAAATTCACCCTGTTGCAATAAGTTATTAAAGAAGAAGCTTAACTATGCGTTCCACTTTAAACCCACATGTTCAGTTGAGATGACAATAAGAAAAATGAAGAACAAGCACCATTATAGAGTCAAACAAACTATTAATCTATGAGAAGAAGGTTAAATGGTCCATGAATTATTTATGTTGGAGCCCTTTCAGTCTCAGACTATCTAATATATCAAATTTAGCCTCTTAACTCCTCAAATTTGATCTAAAACAGTCTCTTAACTCTTTAAGGCTTCGTTTGGGACGGCTTTTTTATTGCTTTCTAAAACGGAGTTTTAGTACAAAAATAAAAAATTTTGTACTAAAACTCCGTTTTAGAAAGCAGTAAAAAAGCCGTCCCAAACGAAGCCTAAATCTGATCTAAAACAGTCTCTTAGCTCTTTAAGAGCATTTAAGATTAATATAAAAAAAGTAACTTGTTAGGTTTAATACTGAAAAAAGGCTATGTATTATAGTTCAACAAGTAAGGCATACATCTCATTGAGAAGAAAATTAAATAGTTCGAGCTTCAGAAAATAGTAATCATCAAGCGAAAATAAAAAATTGACATGAAAAGATGAAATTTTCAGTAAAGAAGGATTGACTGATGAGATGTTCTTCTTCTCAGGTATTTTTCTCGTTTTTAGAATTTTTCAGTCTGTTGATTTCACAAAACTAAGACAAGCATAGAATTGATATATATAATATCTTATTACATCAGCACATATGTTATTATCATATATTTGTCGTACAATGTTTATGTTATGTATATATATATATATATATATGTAAATTATATAATTCATATATATCAAATGCATTTATATATGTTTTGTCAATCTTATCAAATACTTAAATGGGTCAATGCTTATATCTTATATAAATCATGTCATGTCAGTTATTTAGTTTATCATATATATATTCTTGTTATATGCATATGTATGCATAATGCATTGTAAGCAAGAAAATACATTCTACTATCTGTGGTGTTTTTCTTATATCCAATCTTATAGTCTAATCCTACAGGAATCAGTCTCAATCATATTTTCAAGAATCAGCTATATCACAAGCCATTTAAGTCAAATGATTTTCATATCAAAAGTTGTCACTTTCTTTCTGTTGGCATATCATATCATATTAATTTGTCTCCTTACGTCTCTTTTTTCATATCATTTAGGATTACATTACAACCTTATTTTAACAGAAAGTTCGTTGGCCTGCTCTTTCATATAAGGTAATATGTCTCCAGCCAGCATGAATTAGTTAATCATTTTTTGCCAGTCTTACTACATACATATATTTCACTGCATATATAACATAATATTCATCTCATTGTATCATATTAATACATGTAAAATTTACATATGAACCAAAATTAATAAAATTCATAAAAAAAATCCAGTGTGCTCCTTTTAATCATATATATGTATCCACTATAATAAGTATGCATGTCACATACTGATATTATGATATTTTAATAATTATTTATCTAATTCTCATACTTATATAAATATCCCAAAATAAGAAATGTCTCTCAAAATACAAAAATAGCCAGTGAAAATTCAATATATTCGTGTCAATATGTACAAAATGATTAAAATTATAACATATTAAATGTTATATAGTGGAAGTTTGCTAAAAATAAAGATATCATAATTTTTTAAAATTTTGTCCAAGTTAAAATTCATAAAATATAAATGCACATAATCGTTAAAATTAGAGGTAGCATAATAATAGTATATCTCGTGATGAGCAAATTTTCAACTAGACCGACAGACAAATATGACTCTATGACGCCTAAACCTTATGTTTCTCTCCCATCTCTCCTCTCTTTTCTTCTGAAATTCGGTTTTTGTTTCCTTGGTTTGAAAAACGAATGAAATAGGCATTTAATAAAATGTGTAATGGATAGTTTTTTTTTATAATAAACATCTTAAAGATATAAATATAATTATGTCAATTATTGAATTTTTAGCATAACGTTCTTACAAATCCTTTTATATCTTCAAATAGAGAAATCCAAAAATTATAGAAATTATTCAAAAAATAGCCCAACATGTCTAGAATGCTCTGGTGAAATCGGTTTGCAAAACTGAGATCTAACGATTCTAGAAAATCCACATGAACAGACATATGTTAATTTCTTTAGGAATTATAATACTTCTTATTTTCATATCTACATTGCTCATGAAATTGAAAGAAAACTATTATAATTAAAACATAATAAATGATTTATAAATTAAACTTATAATAACTCCTAAAATATTACTTAACTGAGTTAAAATATGAGCTATTTCACATCATCAGATGTGTATTTATGTACCACTCTAACATCCAGATGACTCATATACTTTCAATGAGGGAGATAATATAATCCTCGTGTAGAAGCATAAAACTACTATATATTGTTGAAAGTAAACATAAAAGTACTATTGATTAATATTATATTTTATGTTCAAATTGAATTATTTCTTTATATTTATGTGTAAAATGGTGCATAATAACACTTAGTGTGATTAAGCATTGATGAAATCATCCATCACATCATCATATTGATCCTCCTAATTTGGTCTATTGAGCTAGACATCTTCCCTCATTGCTTATGTTAAATATTTATAAAGCCAAAAAGCACCTTTATTATTTTCCTTAAATTCCTTTTCTCTAAACCAAACAATCAACCAAGTGAGCATAATGAAGTAGGGCTCTCAAAACCGGGTCACGGGTCGGGTTCGGGTCCAACCCGAAATTGACCCGACACTGTTCAACCCGACCCGAACCCGACCCGTTTTTGTCGGTTTTCCGAACCCGAACCCGACCCGCTTCGGGTATATTTTATTAATTTTTTTTATTTAATTCAATTTATTTAAATTTAAATCAAATTAAGTAAGATTTACTTCAATTAATTTAAAATAAATCAAGATTAATTTAATTTGGGCAATAATGTTTATAATTTTTTGAAATATCATTTACTTATTTCATAAAAATTCATTAAAACCCTCCTAAATTAATTAAAAACGAGTCAAACCGGGTTGATTTCGAGTTTCCGGGTCAACCCGAACCCGACCCGTTTTACAAACTGGTCGAAATCCCTAACCAAAATCCGAAATTTTTTGGTCGAATTTTCGGGTCGGGTCAAATTTTGACACCCCTGTAATGAAGCAATAAATGTCAACTTGCTCATTGGAACTCTTTATCCTCATCTTCTTGATCTTATTCTTCTTTGACATACAAACTTATGATAAATAATGAATAAATCATCCATCTTTAACTATTCTTTGTAAATTATTAACACCACAATTCTTTCTTATCAAGAACATTTGCATCATGAAGAAGAGCATGTTGATCACTACCTACTTCTTAATACTTCTAAATGATCTCTATGTTCTTCAATTATAATATGTGGTGTATTAAAATTTATGATGGAATCTTTCATGTCACAATTAAAATAAAACTAAAGTTTTCATAAGTAAAGTGTTCTTCTTGAGGAGATTAATTGGCCCAAGTAAAATGGTGAGAAGTTAGTAGTGAATTTTAGCAATCCTTAGAGGTACATGGAAGTTACTTTTTGTGGAAGACAAATCCACCGTAAAATAAAAAAAAATCCCTCGCAAAATACTATTTGCAGTGGATTTGTGGCGGAATATAATCCGACATTAAAAGTAGAGTCATAAATTATTTGCGGCGAAAAAATATCTCCGCAAATATTTCCACTGATTTGCGATGGAATTTTAGCCAAAAAAAAAAACTACAAAATTTGCCCAGCCAGATGGGCTGACTGCTACCCTTGCCTGACCGGATTGCCCGCACCATCTCCCGTCTAATCGGTTGCCCACACCTAACCGGACTACCTGCGTCATCTCCTACCTGATCGGCCTGCTCGAGATTCAAACCATGCTCCACTCGTCAAAAACCATCGCCCTTCTCCACTCAGCCGCGGAGACAAAAAACATAAATTTTTTATTATTATTTATATTATAAATTAGCTTATAGCAGATTTGCGGCAACAATTAGCGGCGAAAATTCCGCCATAAAAAATTGCCATAAATTTCCGTCGCAAATCAGTTGCCATTTTCGACAAAAAAAATAACCCGCTGCAAACTCTGCCGCAAACTTCTAACTTTCATATAGTGTAAAAAGTTCTAAAATTATTAATATTAATTTGATCATCAAAACTCTAACCGATTACTATTGAGACATGCATGCGATCTTTATCTATGATGTGATTAGTTAGCCGATTAGAGATATTAAAAATTACAGCAACCATCATTTGACCATCATTATAGAAAAGCTTTCATTTGTCAATATTACTAGTCAGCTAAGTATGCCCTAAGACAACATCATCCTATCATGAATTGATCACAAAAGGGTGCACTCCACCATTTATTATTGATAAATATGAGAAATATTCTAGATAATAATCCATATTTTAGCTATAAAAGCAATAAAAAGGTTATCAGTCAGCTCAATAAGAGGAGTTTTTTTTTATTATTATTATTACATTTGAAGGTAGATAGGGTTCTCAAATTATGATATCATAATAATAGACTCTATCATTGTTGATAAATATCACTATTTCTAAACAATATTATGATGATCAGCAAACTAGTCATAGTTAAATTTGCTAACGGCCATAATTGTCGCTGATAATAGCCATCAATGTAGTGATTAGGGATGAGAATGTTTGGAAGTTAAAGATCGCTCGAAAATTAAGATTTTGTTTGGGACAATTTTGCATCATAGATATACATATCTACATGTAAAGTGTTCTGCAAAAATGAGGAAAGTAATTGGTTTCAAACTAATTCAGCAAAATATTCTCAAAATCTAATCATTGGATCCTCATAGTGCTGCAAGTGAACCAAGCGTTCGACGAGCTACTCGATGCTCGGTTCGATTAAAGCTCGTTTGTGATCATTTAACTAACTAAACAAACAAACTTGAACAATATTTTAAATACTCGGTCATTAAATAAACAAGCTTGAACACTAATGTATTCAGTTCAATTATGTTCACGAACAATATCATTTGAAGTTTGTGAACAAGCTCGATAAAAAGCTCGATAAAAGCTCGAATGAAGAGAAATGCAACATGCAAGCTTCATTTAAGAAGATATTCATATAGATTAATCATATTTTCATTTTAAATAGACAACTGCTTTTATTATAAATTTAATTTTCTGAACAAAAGACATTTCATATTTGTCCATATTTGCTAGATTGTTTGTTTAAGATGTTCATGAACAAATTTAATGTTTGTTTGTTCAATAGATTGTTTGTTAAATATGTTCACGAACATAGCTCTTTAAGACTTATTTGTTTAAAGTTCGATAAGCATTAAACGAACCGAACATGAACTGAACATGAACCAAACATGAACACCCTTAAATTAAACGAACCAAACATGAACACAAATAATAAAGCTCGAATCAAACACGAACCAAACTTGAACAAGCTAATGATAAACGAATTCAAACATGAACACTCACATACTCGGCTCGGCTTGGTTCGTTTGCAGCCCTAGATCCTCAAGTTAATTTTGAGCCAAGACTGAATCATTTTCAATCTTCGCTACCGGATTGTTGTGCATTTGCGACCAACGATTGTTGCAAAAAACAACCTATCAATGATACATATCTCCCAAACATATATGTGTTGCAAATATTTTTTGTGAAATAATTGTTCTTACTTGTGACAAGGTTTGTGATTAGGGCAATCAAAATCGGGTCAAAGGTCGGATTTGTGTCCAATCAATAACTGACCTGAAACTAGTTTACCCAACCCAAACCTAACCCGTTTGCAAAAAACGAGCCATGTATTTCTACCCGGACACAAATCACACAGGTTGTCGGGTTGACCCAAACTGACCCGCAGACACGTTTTGATTCAAAAACTGGCGTGTGCAAGTCTGGGACGGTGAACACGGCCAGGGCAAGCTGGGACCATGAGAGTGAAGGCAGGGTGAGGCGTCGACGGTGACGGCGAGTCGGCGACCGTGATCAGGGCGGTATGCAGGCGACGAGACGTCATCAATGCAGCAAGGTCAGGTCTATGCTAGCAACGGCACGGCACGGGCGTCACGGCTGGACGCAACACTCGATGTTGTCACGCGACTCATGTCAAATGCAATCACTCGACGAGACGTCGTCATCACGGATGGGATGGTGGCCAGGCATGCCATAACGGACAGGATGACATGCCAGCGCGGACGTGACTCACGTGTGTTTTTTCCGGGTTAACCCAAGTTGAGTTCGGGTTTTGGGTCAACCCGAACCTAACCTATTTTTTCAAATGGATTGAATTCGGGAACATGTACCCAACCCGTTTGAGAAACTGGCTAACCCTAACCTAAAAATTTTGGGTTGAGTTCAAGTCAGATTTTCGGGTCATATCAAATATTGACACCCTATTTGGGACAAGATAATATGTTGCAACTAGAAAGTTGCGACAAAATTTGAGACCGAGTATCTTATCACAAAAACCTATTTCTCATGTAGCACCTAGCAATGATCAATCCAATCATTTTCACACTTATTCTCATCTACCCTAATATTAAATATTCTTATTATTAACGAATCATGATAGCGATGAAGAATTTGCAGCTTCATAATCACACAAAAGTAAACAAAACTTGCACTTAATTCAACGCTAATTATTTTCTTTTTGAACGTGTACATCCTCTAATGACCTTATTAAGGATTTGTTTGGGAATGCTTTCTCGCTAGTTTGTATTTCGGACAACAAATACAATTTCGTTTAACCATTGGTGTTTTTTTTTTTTTTTTTTTTTTTTTTACTTTTTTCACTATTTTTCAAAAATTTAGGCTTTGTTAGGGACGGCTCTTTTATTGCTTTCTAAAATGGAGTTTTAGTACAAAATTTTTTATTTTTGTACTACAAATCCGTTTTAGAAAGCAATAAAAAAGTCATCCCAAACGAAGACTTTTGAAATAGAAAGCTGATTTTTTAATTAGAAAAGCTAAATTATTTTTCCATAATAACTCACAACCAACTCTATAAAATGATATAGCCGTCACAATTAGACCTGAAGGTTTTGTTTGGAATAGCTTTTAAACTGCTTCTGTGATAAGAGAATCACTTAGTAAAAAAATAATGTGTTTGGAAGATTACTTTTTCACCATCATTTTATAATTTTACCATTAAAAATATGTTTTTTGAAAAAACATTTTTGGTAATTTTAGCCAAGAAAGAAATTTTAGAAAGCAAAAACAAATAAAATTGGGGTTCGTCTGGGACAGCTTATTATTTTCTAAATCAAATTTTTAATACAAAAAATTTTAAATTTAAGAATTTTTTGTTCTAAAAAAATATTTTCGAAAACAGATAGAAAGTTATTTCAAACAAAGCCTTCAGCTGTCCCAAATTTAAATATAAAAAAAAATATCATTTGATATTCTGATCAAATCAATTTATTATAAAAAATAAATTATGATATTATTAAATTTAATTCATGATAAACATAATATATAAATAAATAATTAAAATGTATATTATATTCAATTTAAAATAAATTAATTAATAGCATTAAAATCTATCTTAAACCTTTTGATATTAAATATATGAGAAGATAGATATGGCCACTTACAGTTCAAGTTGAGTTATAGTAATAGTTCTCTGCCATTTTTGGATATTTAGTTAGAGGATAATGTAATGTGAAATTTGAATGTTTCATTTGCTGTCATGATTAGGAAATATTTTATGCGTTATTTTTATAAAAATAATTCTAAAAGAATAATACTTACATATATATATTTAGTGTAAATTTAGGAGTATATGAATTTATTTATGAAATCAGAAATTATTTTTGTATAAAATTATAATGTTATTTCATACAATATAAAAATCTTAAATTTAATACAAATATATTGAAAGGAAAATTAGAGTAAAGATTTATTGTTGAATTCAAAATTATTTGTGCATCACATTCAACTATAGTAAGAATATCGAGTGAGAGAAAACAGAGAAAATATAGAGAGAAGAATTCTAGATTAAGAAGCTCTATGATTTTTGTAAAACAGTCTTGAGCGTATAAAAATTATTTAAATTGAGCTCATCAGTTGACTCCCTATTTATAGATTTGATTTGGGACTTAAACATTATAGAATTGACTATATACATGACTATACAAAAATTAAGAAAAAAATATAATGTATATGTAGCTAGATCGAAAAGTCCGACTTGATGAAGTTGCATATTGAGCTTATGAAATCGTTGAGTGGTCTTCAGAAGTATTCCTTCCTTCAGTATTGCCATGGACGATTTCATCGATATTATTCGTTGTGGCAGGCTAATAGGCTATGCTTGTTCGATTGGGATGAATTATAGGACAATGGATACCTGCTTGAGGTGAGTTCTCTTGTAGACTGGCAAGCCTCTTATGGGTTGGGACGAGATGAACTTAGCTTGAATTGTATTTCCTCGATATTTTGATGCACGCTTATACGTAACTTTGAGCATATGATATTAAATTCAACTCTATCTTTATTCTACCCTAAACTATGTTATTTCATAAATTACCATCATATATGTATATTAATTTTAAATTTGAAAACAAGCATATCATACTTGATTTAGATCTAATTACTTAATCTTTAACCTTTAATAAGATTTTTTTGTCAAATTTGGCTAAGCTGATTAGCTCATAATAGCATTATTCTATTAAGTAGATAGCATATTTCAATCACATATATTATCAATATTTTTCAAACCTTATTTATTGTTATTTATGATCAGCCCCCATTTGAACCTTTTATTTCTACTTGCTTGTAGTCCTGTGATAGATTGAAGCTGTATTTGAAGTCATTTTCTTATAATTTTATTTTAAATGATGTTTTTATATTTTTATTTAGGTACTATATATATATATATATAACACGTGGAATATATATTGAAATTGACAAGTGCAAGTTGAGAACTTTGATGTAAATTTGGTAGCCCTACCACTAACCTAATAGAATGTATTGGCCTACCAAGATTTGAATCCCATTAACATTAATAATGATCATGCAATAATTTAAAAGAGAATCTTAGATTTGATGTGACATGAACTAAAATTTTTCATGAAGTCGAGATTCTAAGTCATTTGCCCACATTCAATGTATTCATATACAATGTGCATCTAAGTTGTTTAGTAGCTCCTTCTATCTACAATTCAATTATTGGTCTTGCTTATCCCTATATGGAGGCTACAAGGGCTCATGCTAATTGATTGCAACTCTTTGGAATGTTCTTTCACAAAAGTTTAAAATCATAGAATTCTTATATTTAGTTTATCAGAGTTTTATAGAACTAAGTTTAATTAGTCAATAATTGCTAATATTGAAAGAAATATGATTATATGTAAAGAATCTGAGGGTCTCAGGAGGAAATATAGTTGGATTCACATATATGAGGTATGAGAAAGCTCAATTGCATAAAGAATAATATGAAGAACAAGATCAATAATGCAAACATAATGTATGATTGAATCTTCATCTTTGTGATCAGTCTTCTACTTTAAAATTCAAATATGTAATGATCAAATTAATACTGACAATTACAATCAAGATGAATATGTTTATGGGTGACACTTCCCTTCATTAGATTCAGTATATGCTCAAATTTCTAACTCTCATGATTATTTGTAGTTCTTTAGTGAGGCCATAAATATTTAATGTTAATCATCCCCCTCTTATTGTGCTTTAATCCAATAACTTTTATATTAGAAATCACATTTTATAGATCTCAACATCACATAACACCTCTTCTATAGTCTATATTTATTATTCCTCTTAATACACCAAACACCCTCAGTTTAGCTCATTAAGCAATATCAAAGCTAGCAAAACCTAGCTTGAAACATCTCTAATTGATTCTTCACGATTTAGCTTATCTCATAGTCTCATCATCAAATTCTTACTCCAAACATCTTATACGGAATCTAACAAATTTTTTTTATGGAGTTGGGTTTAAGGCTTTGTTTGAGATGTCTTTCTTATTGTTTTTTAAAGCAGCTTTTTAGTACAAAAAACTTTAATTTATGTAATAAAAAACTGCTTTAAGAAGCACTAAAAAAACTATCCCAAACTAAGCCTAAGTCATCAAAATCCAAAATTTATTCATAACTACTTAGTTAAAACCCTAATTCAAACCCAAATCCTCATTTCTCAAAACTTAAAGAGCTCAAATACTATGACTCCTACATCAATAGCTTCAAATGTGACCTTATAATTCATAAAATTTCTTAAGAAAATTTATGACATTTTTGAATGGGAATCTAAGCTATGAAAATCATAAGAATATATAATTATATCCTGCCTTGATTGGCACAATAATAATAATATAAACTATTTGATCAAAATCAAATGTTGGTCCCACCAAAATTAACATCTAGTATATTTAAAGATGTTTTATTTCCAAAGCCCTTGAATTAGCATTTTGTTCTTATTCAAGTGACTTTGGATTTGTGCATTGACACGTGTGTTCAATATTTATTTGTTTTTTTTCAAAAAAATTGTGGAAATTACATCTGGCTTGTAAGTCTATGACACGTGTAAATTTAAAAATTATAATGTTAAAAAGTGATAGTGACAAAAGCTCTCAAATAATTTCTTATGATTATATATATTAATTCCAAATAATTTTATAAAAAGATGATTTTAAATAAAGAGATTTTCTTGGTGTTTTGAGTAAATTTTTACATTTTTTGAAAGAATTTTTTTTTTCCAAACTTTGCTAAAATAATTTGCAGCTTCATTAATTTTTTTTATTTTGTATGAAAAAATAATGTTTTTTTTTATGATCAAAGATAAGTAATGGAATTTTCAATTTTGAATAAAATCTTCATCTATTAATTTTATTACAGCATAAATTATTATGACCATTTTAATCACATAATTCTTCTATATTTTATATCAAATACTTAAATTTTAATATTTATTTATATAATATTTTATTCTTTCAATCACAACAAAATATATACAGGAAAAAAGATATTTCATTTTAAAAAATTAATATTTTTAATAATTTAGATGTGATTTGTTTAGTTTTAATCTTGTCTTCTTAATATCTTAATGCAATAGTTACTTGCACGAAATTCTATTAATTATTTTTTTAAAATTTTATTATTATACTTTTAAAAGCCTGTTAACTGATTTTAATTTAGCAGTCAAGCTGTGCTTCGTGGCCTCACGGCTTGTGACATGATGATGATCACGTATTAATGGTAGTTTTAATCACGTTTATGGATTAATTATCTTTTTTATTGTTAATCATTTTTTATAATTCAATAGAAACTCTAGTTATAAATAGGGCTGTTAAAATGGGTTCAGGAGTCAAAGTCCAACTCTAAATTGACTTAGGCTTCGTTTGGGATGACTTTCTAAATGTTTTTTAAAGCAACTTTAATTACAAAAAAGCTGCTTTAAGAAGAAATAAGAAAGTCTTCCCAAACAAAGTCGCCCCAAATGAAACCTTAGGCTTCGTTTGGGACGGCTTTTATACTGCTTTCTAAAACGGAATTTTAGTACAAAATTTTTTATTTTTGTACTAAAACTCTGTTTTATAAAGCAATAAAAAAGCCGTCCCAAACGAAGCCTTAGTCTAAATCCAGTCAACCTGATATTTTTAATAGCCAGGTAAAAGAAGTGGACTTGAACTCAAAGCGATAACCCATCTTAATTAAAAAATTATAACTCGATAACTATACAATTTAAACTAAGATGAGCATATCAACATGCAAAAAAATAAAAAATAAATAAATAAATAAAAAACTAACCAAAACAGTTTTGGGTCAAAATTGAATTTGCGGATCAACCTAAACCCTACCCGCCAATTAAACAGGCTGGAATTCCAAACATGAAGCCAACCTATTTATCAAATGAGACAGCCCGAACCTATATTTTTTGAGTCAGGACTAGATTGGATTGTCAAATTGGGACATCCTTAATTTTAATAAAACAAATATTGTCTCATATAATTTGATATAGACATTGGGTGAGTTAAATACAATTTAAATTTCCGGCCTTACCGGCATGCCGCCGATTAAACTGAAAGATCCCGATTTTTTTGGGGGAATCTCTCATTCTAAGTCCTTTCTTCAAACTCTTGTTGGATCTACTTCCTCTTTTCTGGATTTGAGGCACTCTACCTTTCGTGGTCTTCCGTCCCTTTGGGTTTCCGATGAGGAAATCAAGGATCTGGCTGAACCTTTTCGTTTTTCGTTAGTTGGCTTTTTCCCGTCGAAGCGTCCCCCTCTCAATGCTATTCGCAAATTTTTTTTCAATTTGAAGTTGAACGGAGAAGTGTCTGTTATGGTTTTGGATAATACCCATATTTTGATTAAGTTAGCCAATGATCTAGACTATTGTAGGGTATTTTGCCACCGTTCTTATCTGGTTTTCAATTGTTTTATGAAACTTACGAAATGGTCTCCTACTTTAGATATCGGTGTAGAGTCGCCGATAATCCCGATATGGATCTCTTTTCCTCATCTTCGCCCTCACTTCTTTGCGCCAAGGATTCTGTTTGGGCTTGGTGAGTTATTTGGCAAACCTCTGAAAATTGATGAAGCGACGTCGGTTGGCTCTCGTCCGTCGAATGCACGTGTTTTAGTTGAAATTGATATTACTAAAACCTACACTAAGCAAGTTTGGTTAGGCTCTGATTCTTTAGGGTATGTTCAAGAGGTGGTTTTTGATGATTTTCCTCAATTTTGTAGTGTTTGTAAATGTTTAGGGCATTTTTCTGGTAAGTGTAAATCTAATGTTGTGTCTGGTATCCCTGCTATTTCGGTTGTTCCAGTTGAAAATTTACCAATTTTAGGTACTGTGATTGACGGTAAGGGTGTTTCCCATCCCGTGCCGGAAAATGTGGTTAATGTTTTTGAAAATTCTGAGTTTGTTGGGGTGGATTTGTCCGCTGTTAGGCCTGCGAGCGGCTCTCCTGCTGCTGGGATTTACCCTGTTACTTTGGGTGATCCGGTGGGTGTTAGTAACTGTAAGTGCCCGGTGGTGGTTGGGGACGGTGTTATTTCGACGAATGATGCTGATGACTGTCTTTTATCGCCTAATGCTATTCCTTTTATTCCCTCGGGTTTGCTGGCCGGTTATGCTCGTGCGAATGTGAATTTGGTTTCTCTGGATTTTGTTCTGGTACCGGAGGTGGGCGCTGATCCGGTGAATGTTGCGATTTCTGATGTTTTGCATGTTCTGGGTATAATGAATTCAAATGAGGGTGTACAAGTGTTAATAAATTCGGAAGGTGATGCTGATGGTTTTGTGTCTGTTGCTCCTGTCGGGATTGAGAATGAGTCTCCGCCTCTGGGTTGTGTGGATGGCACTCCTAATAACAGCTTAGTTGAGGTTCCAGTAAATGAGATTGATGCTAAGCGATGGCTACATGTTTGGGTAATTCCTCTGGTTTGGTGATTCGTAAATAGGGTGATTGGCTCATTGATTCGTCGGATGATGAATCGGAATCTGAATTTAATGAGACTGAAAATGATTTTTCTCTTGTGTGTAATGCAAATGTTGCCTCTCGGGGGAAATTTTGGGGAAGAGGTCGACGTAGACGATGAGTTTTCATTTATGTTTGGTTGTTTTTCTTGCTGTTCCACCTCGGATTCATTTGGCTTTACTGTTCCATTTGCAGATATATGAGGCTAAAGACAATGATGTGGTCGGGGCTCGTGTCCCGGTCGTTTTTGCTGGTGGCAACCGTTGGTGTGGATTTCGGGACAGCTTCTTGGGTTATTATCTACACTAACTGAACGGTCCGTGCGGGACGTCTTGGACGCTGGAAGCCTTGGCCGTTCTCTGAGCCAATTTTTAGCTTGTATTTTTACTTTTTGGTTTTTGTGGTCTTTTCTGATGCTTACATTTTCGTGGGCTGTATCCTTCTTTGGTTTTATTAATAAAATTAAATTTTGAAAAAAAAAAAAAAAAGTTAAATACAATTTAAATGAAGCCAAATGCATCTAATCTTCTAGAAACAATGTCAGCAAAGGAGGCTAAAGATAAGCTTCATTATTAAAAAAATAATAAATAAAGCAACCTTAATCAATAGCTTAGAACCTTAATTAATGACTTTAAGATTAAAAACATTTTGTAAGGTTGTTCAGTTGATTTGATCAATGTGAATACCTTCTTTGCTCAATATAATTAAGGAAAGCGAAGCATAGTTATATGACAATATTTTATTCTCAATTTAAGGGTCACTAATGACTCTAAGATTATAGAGAATTTCACTGAAAAAAATATTTATAAATATGCTGACGTGATTTCCAGTAGTATGGGCTTGAATGCCGTTGAATTTGCACTGAGATTAATGCTTATATATTCAAGAACTGTACTAATATAATTATTTTTAGGTGTTTATTATGATAAGCTAGGAAAAAACTAACTTTTATGTAGTACTCGTTATAAGTATTATAATATATGTTAGAGGCTTTAGTTTATACCCAATTCAAAATTAATTTGATATGAACCCAGCTGATTCAAATTCGATCCATTTAATAAACAGGTCAAAAAGTTGGATATTGAAACCTATCAATCAGCAACTCTGATAATTGGAACATGACTAGACCTGTCAATTTCGGGTTACGGGTCGGGTTGACCCGAACCCGAAACTGACCCGACATTATTCGGGTTCGGGTTGACCCGACCCGGTTTTGCAAACGGGTCAATTTTCTGGACCCGAACCCGACCCGCTTCGGGTTCGGGTCAACTCGACCCGACCCGCATAGCCGCGGATCTGCAGACGCCGGCGACGCCGAACTAGCCTGGGCCGCCCGCCACCTGGCCTCGCCGCCTCGGGACGGAACGCGGAAACCATCTGGCCAGCCTGACCTGCCTCGGGAGTGCACGCAAATCGGCAAATGGGCCAAATGGCCTGCTTCGGGACGCTGTGCGCGGCGCGCCTGCGCGGACAGCTGAACCGGCTTGGCCAGCGGGAGTGCGCGGACGACGGAACTGCCTAGGGAGTGCGAGCGGCGCGCCTGCGCGGGGCTAGCGGGCAGCGAGCAAGGCTGGCGGGCAGCGCGGGGCTGGCGGGCAACGAGAGGGGCTGGCGGGCAGCGAGGGAAATTCGAATTTTTTAAAAATAAACGGGTTTTCGGGTTGACCCGGCAACCCGTCGGGTCAACCCGAACCCGACCCGTTTTCGCAAACGGGTCGGTTTTCCGAACCCGAACCCGACCCGCTTCGGGTTCGGGTCAACCCAAACCCGAAAATTCCGGGTCGGGTTTTCGGGTCGGGTCCAATATTGACAGGTCTAAACATGACCCGATCACATTTTGATTTAAAAAAAATATATAAGTTGTTTATTATATATTTTAGATTAATTAATTAAAAATAAAAAGAGCATACTAACGACTAAAAAAAATAATGTGTTATTGTTAGATCAAATAGGTTCTATACCCGCTTATCAAATGAGTTATAATTTCGGACCCAAATTTAACCCACTTATTAAATGGATCATTTATAGGATATAATTTAATTAATGACACTACTAAAATACATATATTCGTGATTTTAATTTTTTAAATTTTAATTTTTTTGAAAAAACCCACTTTTTTGTTTGGAATGGCAGAGAATCGATAGCTTATCGTAAATGTGCCCGCCAATAAATAAGTATAGTACGGCCAAATGATTATGAAGCCCCATAGGCAAAATTTTTAAAAGGAGCAAAGTTGCTAAATGTTTTAGGAGTAGGAGCATGAAAGTAATTAAATTTAAAAAGGAGCAAAAATGCGAACATGTATAGCGTTTTCTGAAGAAAACGCAAAGCAGGATCGCATTTTCTTAAGAAAATGCGATTCTACTTTGCGTTTTCTTCATAAAACGCAATCCAGGTGTGCGTTTTGTAGGAAAATGCAATTATTGAATGCGTTTTCTTCAGGGCATGTAAAGTATAAAAAAATTAATTTATATTATAATATTAATAAGAAAAATTATAATTTGTAAATGTCATTTATAATTTTTTTAAAAAAGTATTAATGCAAAATTAAAAATTAATTGAAATTAAATTATTAATCATAATTATAACAATTAAATTTAATATAGTTTAATTAATATATATTTAATATACTTTATTTATGTATAAAATTAATTAAAAATTCATTACTAAAGTATTAAAGTTAAATACTTAAGTATGTTACTTTATAATTTTTATATTATGAATGAGTAATCTATTAATATTGTATAATGAATTTTAGGAGTGAGTCATTAGTAGTCTATTGAGATGATAAAGTTGGTTGTTTACCGAGAGGAAGGCTAAGTTGGTGGATTTAATAAGCCAGATTACAGTAATGCTTGATGGTTTTGAACTCCATTTATAATACAAAAATTCATAAATATTTAAGGGTGAAAATGAGACAATCTGACTCACGAGCCGGCTCAAAGTTGACTCTTTAACGAGCTTGCTAGTCAAGCTTATCGGATATCGAGCTCAAGTTCGAACAGAATTTTAAGTTGTTTGAGTTATCGAGCTCGAGTTTGACTTAGACATTGTTCGGCTTAATTACTGTCGAGCGGTTTGAGTATGCTTTTAATTAAGGCGGAAGGTGGAGTTAGGGATGAACCAAAATTAGTTTAAATGATGTAATTTTTATTAACTTATAATTAAATTAGATAAATGATAAAAAACTAAAACATTTGACTAATAATTTATTTTAAAATATTATTTTATTTAAATATACTTATATTCAATATTTAATTTAATAAATCAATTTAATTTATTTTAAAAATAATTTGAACTAATATTTAATCTATCAGGTTTGATATAAAAATTTTAATATTAGTTAAATTTTATACTAATTATACTAAATTGATAAATGTTATGTAATTAATAATTTCTCAATAATTTGAAAAGTAGAAACTTTATACATTTGTTTTAAAAATATATACTTAGAAATTAGAAATACATTTTAAATTAAAACATTATATATAGAAAATTTATACATTTGTTTTAAAAATAAGTTAAAAATACATTTTAAATTTTTAATATCTTTTATTAATTTTATTAAATATTTAACATATAATTAAAATGCTACTAAAAATTAAAGTTAATTAAATTTTAATTCAATATTAAAAATATGAAATTAAGTTATTTAAATGTTAATGGATTTCGCTCTCTCTCTCTCCGTTTCTCTCAACCTCATTTTCTCTCCATCCGTCTCTCTCTCTTAGTTTTCTCTCTCTCCAACTCTCTAAAGCTGAAAACTTAAAAAAAAAAAAAAAGTTTCAAAGGAAAACGCAAAGCTGTTTTGCGTGAATGATCCTTTTTAAATTTTATTTTAATAATGTTCCTTTTTTTAATTTAATCTTTAATGATGATCCCTTTTAAAATTTGCCCAGCCCCATACGACGTACATTAATTTTTTATGAAGAAAATCATATCTTATCAACATTCCAAATAATTAAAAAAAACTGATAATCTGATCTTTTACTTTTTTTTTTATATTAATTCTTAATTATTTGTGTAAGGGCTTTAATGGAATTTCAGTTGCTTTCAAAATTGATGTGTAATTGATTAAGTTTTGGTTTGAAAATTCTTTCTTATTATTTAAATTATTTTTTAAGTAAAAAAATTAAATTTTTTATATTAAAAATAGCTTTAATAAGTAGGAAGAAAGCTCTGCTTTTTTACTGCTTCCTACTTTTAAAGCAATTTTTTTTACCAAAGTTATAATTTTGGAACTAAAAAATTGGTTTATGAAGTAGGAAGAAAGCCGTCCAAAACGAAGTTTAAGGTTTCGTTTGGGATTGCTTTCTTACTATCTTATAGCTTTTTAGTACAAAAATTATAATTCAAAAAATTTGTACTAGAAAACTGATTTAAAAAACATTAAGAAAAACATCCCAAATGAAGCCTAAGACTTCATTTGAGATGACTTTTTTATTATTTTCTATAGAATTTTTTATTAAAAAATTAAATTTGTACTAAGGCTATTTTAAGAAGCCTTATACTATGTTTGTGATGACTTTCTTAATGTTTCTTAAAGTAATTTTCTTGTACAAAAAAATTACTAAGAAATAGTAAGAAAGTAGTCCCAAACGAACTCTTATGCTTTGTTTGTTGGGACGACTTTCTTACTTGTTGCGTCCTGGAGTATTCGCGGCGGTAGAGAAATATAAAGTTTAGCGTCTTAGCATTGAACGAAAATCCAGCACACACGCATGTAAGAGAGAGAGTGTAGCGTTCATAAGAGACACTAGAGTTTTTATGTGGAAACCCCTGAAAAGGGGGAAAAATCACGGGGCATGGGCCAGTTTGAATGAATCCACTAGAATTTGCCGTTGATTACAAATGAGGCCCTTCCTTGGGAGAAGACCTTGGCTTAATGTCACAAATGTACGTCATAAAGAGTGCATTACATGGTAGGAGTTACAATAATTAACATAGACATGTTTGTTGGGTTGGAAGGGGAATCGTCGGCATGAGACATGGGTCTGAATGACCGTTGTCTGGTGATGGTCTAGTAGAAGTCAGGGTCTTAGGTGGTGGTTCGGCAGAAGTCCGGGTCTTAAGTGGTGGTCCGGTAGAAGTACGAGCGCCAGGTGGTGTTCGATAGAAGTTCAGACCTCATGTGGTGGTCCGGCAGAAGTTCGAGCCTTAGACGGTGGTCCGGCAGAAGTCCGGACCCCATATGGTGGTCCGGCAGAAGTCCGGGCCTCAGGTGTTGTTCCGACTGAGGTTCGGGCGTCAGGTGGTAATCCGGAAGAAGTCTGGGTGTCAAGTGGATGTCCGGTAGAAGTTCATGCCTCGGGTGGTGGTCCGGAAGAAGTTCGGGCCTCACGTGGTGGTCCGACAGAAGTGTGGACCTCAGGTGGTGGTCCTACAGAAGTTTTGGCCTCACGTGGTGGTCTGGTGGAGCTCAAGGCCTTAAGTGGTGGTTCAGTGAAACTCCAGGCGGTAGTCGAGGAGGAGCGAGGAGACAAGAGAAATCTTTGATCTCTCTCTTGCTCTCTTGCTTGGAGCCCCCCATTTAAGAGGGATGAGGGGTCTATTTATAGATTTCCTAGAGTGGCATGACCCATAAATAGGTGAGAGATCAAGGGCATATGAGGAGTGGCTTAGATGGACAACGATGTTGAATCCCTTGATTGGGATCTATAAATTTATTTAAATTAGGTTGGATAATTGCAACTCAATAGATTTGTGCGTGTAATGAACTCCATATGATAGATCAACACTCTTAACCCTCTAGTTTTTATTCTTCTTTTTTTCCTAGTTATCGTTTTTAGTAGGCTGCTACGACTCTCGCCTTTATGCGCTACACCAACAATCTCTTTCATATAGCTTGCAAACCCAATCCTAATATAGACTCCATATATCATGCCTCAACTGGCGAATAGGGGTGTCAATATTTGACACGACCCAAAAATTCGAATTGAACACGACCTAAAAAATTTGGGTTAGGGTCAACCCGTTTCTCAAACTGGTCGGATTTGGGTTCTCGGATTCGACCCGTTTAGAAAAATAGGTTTGCTTCGGGTTGACTAAGAAAACTGAAATCAACCCGATTTAACTCGTTTAAAACACACTAATCGTGTTTGCCAGCCCGTCGCTTCATGCTGGCCGCATCTTCCCGCCCACTGTCCCGTGTTGACTGTAATCCATCACTGACATTGTCAGCCATCATCAACCCGACCCTCGCCGTCTTGCATGTCCGCAAAACTATGTCGGGTATGGTCAACCCGATAACCTATCAGGTCAGGTCCGAGTCTAAACTTTCGGCTCGTTTACATACCCAAGTCGGGTTAAGATTAATTCGTTTGAACTTAGGTCAATTCTAGGTTCGACACAAAACTCGACTTTGACACCCCTAATTATGAATGACACACTAATCCTCTCCCTCCTCTAAGTTAGGAAGTGTCTCAAAGGCTTACCCCCTCCTCTTCCTCCGTTACTATTATTCAAATGCTATGCACACACCTAACCAAAAAAAAAAAAACTTAAGACAATGACTACTCCACATATTAGTTTAAATAGAACTCTCATTAAATTTGTACAAAATTATTATTAATATATATATATATATATATATATATATATATATATATATATAAATGCTTTTAATCAATTTTTTAATAGGAAGACAAACTCTTATCTTCTGAAATTAATAGAAGCCCTATTTAATTATATATAATTTAACATTTTCATATTTAAATTTAAATTTTATTATAATAATAATAATAATTATTATTATATAAAAAACCCACTTGATTTTAAGATAAATGCCTAAATGGGATGCTAAAGAATCGACGATAGCTTATCGTAAAATACTAAAATTTATCCTCTAAATAAATAAATAAGATACGGACAAATGCATTATGCAGTGCCTTACGGCCTTTGAGCTCATTTCTTTTTTATATTATCTGAATAAGGGCTAACTCTCTTCATCAATATTTATTTATTTTTAGAAAATTTTGATCACCTGTTTTAGATTTTGGCAATAATATATATATATATATATATATATATATTATATTCATTATGAGATAAATAATATACACGTACATTATAATTTGCTAGACTTAAATATGCCCGTGGGTGATCGAGAACATGTGAGAATGGAAAGATAACATGAAAATTTTTTACTAGTTCAAATTACTCTTTAAAAAATGCCAGAAAGATTCAAAATGCTCTTTTTTTATCATTTATTTATAAAGATTTGAGAGCAAAAAAGGAATCCTATATTAGAAAAGAAAATAGTAGAATAATTAATGACCCTCGATATGATCTTGCACATCTAGGACACGACTACACGAGTCATGTTCTGACTAGTCTGATGAAGGGTTGAGTCGCTTATGTCATCCCATCTATTTTGGGGCGAGTTCTCTTGTGTCGAGCGCATATTAGCGAGTAGATGAGTGAGTTCATTGGTGCGGGTCAAGCTGAGAGGTTTGTGGCTAAAAGAGCACTGTGAAGTCATTAGCACCCTTTTGATGGAGTATTTAGTTTGCTTTGATGTGATAGGTGAATCTATTCAAGTGGTAGGAATGAGTTGGAACCATCCATGCATGTAATTAGATGAATGGTTCTCATTGATTGCACTTTCTTTCACGTGACGGCAAGTGACTTTAAGATCTGCATCTCACCATCAGAGAGTGACTCCCCTTTAACTATTTTGTTGAGTTAGAAATTGATGAGCTTTTGGAGATTCCTTATTACATTAAAGAAAAATGCAAATTGCCAGTGGAATTTTCGACGGAAATTTTTGTCGGACATTTAGGCGGATTTTCGACTGAATTTAATTTTTTTTAAAAGAATTATAAGAAATATTTAAAAATTAAATAAATAGTTTTAATAATTGTTAAGTTAAATTGATTAGTTTAAATGGACTAATTGACTAATTTAATAGGTATTGTTAAATAATTTTAATTATGGTGGAAAATTCTAGAATTTTGAATTAAAAATCTTATTATTTAATAATATTTTATACAAATATATATTAAATATATAATTTAATGATTACAAAATATTATTAAAAAATAATCTTTAATAAAACATTATGTTCTGAATATTTTAATAAATAATAATTATTAATGAGTATTAAAAAATATTGGCAAATACTATATTTCATTATATTTTGAAAATTATTAATATTAATTTAAAAGAATTTAAATATTATCTAAGTTATAACCTAAATAGGGAAGAACAGTTATGATGTCGGGTCTTGCTTCGTAGCCTAACAAACGGGTCGCTTGATTATTTCCCTTAGAGCTTGGTTTTAATATTATGAGAAGCTAGAGGCAACTCTAACTCTATTAAAGTCATAGCCACTACTGAGGGGGTTTTTTCTTCTCCTTCTGACATTGCTACTGCAGCTGTTGCTTATTTTAAAAATACTTTCAACAATGCTTCTACTCCTTTACTGGGTAGTACCTCTTTTCCCAAGGGCAAGGTTTTACCCAGGGATCAGATTTCCCTCCTCACCTCTCAGGTGACGATTCAAGAAATCAAAGATGTTATTTTTGCTGGCTCTAAGGCCTCTTCCCCTGGACCCGACGGTTTCACCTATGAATTCTACAAAACTTCTTGGGGCATTACTGGGCATTATGTTTGTCAAGCTGTCAAGAATTTCTTTGACACTGGTTCTCTTCCTAACTCTGTTAAAGCCACAGCCATTATTCTTATCCCCAAATCTCCTCATGCTTATCATATTTCGGATTTCAGGCCCATTTCTTTGTGCAACACCTTTTATAAGATTATTGCCAAAATCTTGGCCAATAGAATGAAATCTTTTCTGCCTTCTATCATTCACAACAGTCAAGCTGGGTTCATTTCTAATCGGGTTTCTACTGATAACATCATTTTGGCTACTGAAATTCTGAGGGATTTCAAAAATGTTAATGGGCAAGACTTCTTCTGTGCTAAATTAGACATTAGGAAAGCTTTTGATTGCATCTCTAGGGATTTTATTATTACTAGAATGTATGAGAAAGGTTTTCCGCCGAAGTTTATTTCCTGGATTAAAGGGTGTATCTTTGATGTTCCTTTCTCTGTTAGCATCAACGGGACTTTACATGGTTTCTTCAAATCTTCTTCTGGTTTGAGACAGGGGTGTCCTCTTTCACCCCTTCTCTTTGCCCTTGCCATGGATGCCTTTTCGTGCTATTTGGATGTTAGTCCTTACTGTGGTTTTCCCTGTGGGAATAAGACTTTCAGTCACCTGTTATACGCAGACGATGTCCTGGTGTTTGGTCCCGCCACCATCCAGAATGCTATTGCTCTGAATCATGCCATCTTAAATTTTGGGGAAGTCGCTGGCCTGCACATTAATAGAGAGAAATGCTCCATCATGTTCTCTCGGGATAACCATTTGGCTGATGACATTCTGAATCTCTTGAATTTCTCCAAAGCTGATAACTGTTTCAAATACCTTGGGCTTCCCCTCTCTACTAAAAAACTCTCTCTTTCTCACTTCCAACCACTTCTGAGTACGATTAGTACTCTACTTGCTGGTTGGAAAGTAAAATTTTTGTCTTTTGCAGGTAGAATCCAATACTTGAAGTTTACTATTGCTAATACTATTGCGTATTGGATCCGGGGTTCCATTATACCTAAAGCTGGTTGCAAAATTCTGGATAGGCTTTGTGCTAGATTTTTATACCATGGCTCTATTCAAGACAAGAAGTTACACATGATCTCCTGGAAAAACACTTGCTTACCTTACTGCTATGGTGGTCTTGGAATTCCTGACATTAAATCTATGTATTTTGGCTTTGCGTGCACTTTTATTTGGAGATTTTACAACTGCCAGTCCCCCCTTAATTGCTGGTTTAAACTCAAATTTGAATCCCCTTTTAAACCACTTAACTCTAAAGCTTCAAAATACTGGAAACTAATTTGTTCCACTGCTGGCACTGTTAGAAATTCACTGAAGTTCCATGTGACTAATTCTGATTGTTTCCTTAGCCTGTTGTGGGATCCTTGGATTAACGGGAAATCCATGATGGATCTCAACTTGCATTGTGGAATGGGTTTGCTTAACGTTAGTCACTGGATTTTAAACGGTGACTGGAACTGGCTTTTGATTCCCAGCCATTTGCACCCGGTTTTAAGTCTGATTCATATTCAAGAAGATGGTCACCTGATTTCCTGGACTGGTAAGGAGGTGCCTAGTTTTAAAACTTTTAAAAGGAAATACTTTGATGATTTATTTAAAGTCCCATGGTATAAGTTTATTTGGCACAAACATTTTGCTATCCGATATTCTTCTTATACTTGGTTAGCTCTTAACGGTGGTCTCAAACTTGCTGATGCACTGGCTGTGAGGAGGATTTACATTAATCCAATTTGTTATTTCTGTAATATTGAAAACGAATCCTCCTCCCACCTCTTCTTCCAGTGCCCGTTCTCTTTCAGCATTCTGCTTAACCTTTTACCTGAAGTGGGGGCTTTTCTGCTAAGGCCTAACATCATGCAGCTGTTTGATTTCTTTGAAGATTTTCAGGGATTTGAGAGAACTGATCGTAACTTTTGTTATTTTGTTATTTGCTGTCTGGTGTATTATTTATGGAGAGAAAGAAATGATAGAAGATTTGGTGGTAAAGTCTGTGCTGCTCCCTATCTCTGCCAGAACATATCCAAGGCTATTGTTGCAAAAGTTTCCACCTAGAAAAATTTTGATAGGCTCCAGAATCTCTTTCCTAACTGTTTCTCAAGGGGGTCCTTCCAGCAATCAGAGAATTTTTGATGACTTTAGGCAATGATGATTTGGTACGCTCCCCTGGATGGCCTTCGTCGTTCGCATTCGGTTTTGCTGCTCTTCCCCTTCCCCTCTCTGCTGTGGTTCTATGTGGTTTTTTTTGCAGGCAACCGGGAAGCTTTCCGTGAATGTCACTGGCGCTGAAACCTGGTTTCAGCTGGTTTTTCGAGTATTTGTACCAATTTTATGTCTGAGCCTGGTTTGGTCATATTTTGTTTCTCTGGTTGCTGTTATTTTTTGTTGATGTATAATTTTGGTTTTCTTTCTGGATGCCTGTTTTTGTTGGCATTTTACTTGTAACCTTTTTGTTTTAAATATACGGGCCTAGCCCCAAAATTTCCCAAAAAAAAAACGATCACGGGAAGGTAGCGCACAAGAATGAGGGCAGGAAGTGAGCAGCCTTCGCGAGCAACTCGACTGGCGGGCAGCTGGAGTGGGCGGGTTCAAATATATTTTTTTTTTCTACCAATAAATTTTGCCAGTCAGAATTTCTGACAGATTACTTTTGCCGGAAATCTGTTGGAAACTTTTTCAGCAGATTATTTTTTCGTCATAATTTGTTTTCCTACGAGTGTTTTGCCATCGGAAAAGTTGTTTTTCCTGCATTATATATGCTCATAATGCTATTCTAAAATTGGATATCTCCAAAGCTTATGACAACATTAATTGGAATTTTTTTTAAATGTTTCATTTTTTATTAGTAAAGTCATTAAGCTTATTAAGAATATTGTGGAAAGTGTTTGATTCTTTATTATCTTTAATGGCATGACTAAAGACTTCTTTAAAGTTGCTCTGGGGTTAGACAGGAGGATCCTTTATCCTCTGCTATATACATCATATATAGCTGCTGAATACCTATCAAGAGGCCTTTACCTTATTATTCTATTTACAAAAGATTTGCCTAAAGGAGTAATGGTGGCTATCATGTTTCTCATATTTGTTTTGCTGACGACATCATTTTATTTTGCAATGGTTCTTCTAGAAGTATTAAGTACATCAGGAAGTGGCTTAAAATTTTTGAAAAGAAAAGTGGCCTCAGCTTTAATGCTTCTAAATACACTTTTATGATTGACAAAGTTATGTCTAATGTGCAATGAAAAAATATCTCCAACATTACTGGTTTCAAAAAGCAATCTCTTCCATTGTTTTACCTTGGTAATCCACACCCACACACACACTGGGGTGTCAATTTCGGGTCACGGGTCGGGTTCGGGTCTAACCCGGAAATGACCCGGCACTATTCGGGTCAACCCGAACCCGACCCGTTTTTACAAACGGGTTGATTTACCGGACTCGAACCCGACCCGCTTCGGGTTCAGGTCAACCCGACCCGACCCGATGACACGGCATGGCCGGGATCAGCTTTAGCGCGGACCTCGGGCAGCGGTCACGCGGGGGAAGTCCGATGCCGCGACGTCGGGGGAAGTGACCGCGGCGAAGGCGGGCCAGGCGGTCACACGAAGGCGGGCCAGGCGGCGAAGCGGGCACTGGGCGTGATCTGGCGTCAGGCGATGCGCTGGTTTGACGCAAATGAAGCGACCGCGGGCAGCCGCACCTCGGGCAGCGGTCACGCGGGGGAAGTCCGAAGCCGGACCGCGGGCAGCCGGTCACACCTCACGCGGGATATTCGGGCAGGGGCGGTAATTCGAATTTTTTTAAATTAAACGGGTTGGCGGGTTGACCCGGCAACCCGCCGGGTCAACCCGAACCCGACCCGTTTTTTAAACGGGTCAATTTCTGGAACCCGAACCCGACCCGTTTTGAAATCGGGTCGGGTTCAACCCGAATTTTCCGGGTCGGGTTTTCGTGTCGTGTCAAATATTGACACCCCACACACACACTCCCTCTCAATAAAGGGTATAAAGGACTTTCATGTTTGTCAAAATATTCTCCAATCTATCTAATAAATTATATGCGTGGGAATTTAAACTTCTTTCGATTGGGCTAGGCTCATGTTTATTATGAGTATTATGAACTCCATGTCCATTTATTTGTTCCAAACGATTAATCCCATGGTGGAAGTTTGTAGTAGACTGGAGAAATTGATAAACATTTTATTTTGGATTTTCCTTCTCTACTAAGAATATTCATTGGTCATAAGTGGCCTTCCTGCATTGGACCTGTTAAGGAAGATGGTTTAGGATACAAATCTATTTTTGATATGGTTAAAAGTTTTTTTTGTCAAACACTGGCGGAACTTTAGGACTTCTAAATCCTTATGGCTAATTTCATGCATATAAAATATTGTCATAACTCTCATCATAATATTGTTATTTCAAAAAAGGTCAATCTTTGATATGAAAGATATTATGCAATATTAAATGGCTGGTGTGGCTTTCATCTAATGGTGTTAGGAATTATTCCTCTTATTTTTGGAAGGATAACTATTCAGGATATGGGTATTTGGACTCTCATTTCAACCCCCATTCTATCTCTTCTATAAAGGAGGCTGATTTCATTAAGGATGGTAAGTGGTGTGATAATCTTTTATTACAGCATGTCCCCCAATACATTGTGGAGTTTATTTGTGACATTCATGCTAATGATCAATCTATTTTTAAATTTTTTTTTGTAGAATAATATAGAGTTAATGGCTCTTCTGATATTTTTGAAAAAAATATGAAATTCTTAATTCGACTCAAAATTCTATATCTATTTTGACTTGGAGAATTTTAAAGGGATTCATTCCTGTGGATGGCAAGTTACAAACCAAAGGTATTCTCTTAGCTTGTAAATATCAATAGTGTTAGCACATTGAATCCAAAGTGTGCTCTAAATTTGAGAAAGGGCTATAGATTAAAGAGCTTCATCATTTTTAACAATGTTTCCAAATTTTGAAAGGTTGGTTCCATAATAGGTCCAAAGTTCATTTACTTACTATTATTCCCTTACTTTCCTTTTGGTTTATACGAATGAAGAGGAATAATCGTAAGCATAACAAAATTAATATGAGTGATGATAGAATCATCAATTGTCTAAAATCTAAAGTTTAGCAACTTTACAATGATGAAGTCCTTAAACCCAATCACTTTAGAGGCAACAATTTATGGGCATCCTTCTTTAATATTAACCTTTATTCTAATGAGAGTATCACTTTATCGAAATTGTGAAATGGGTTAAGCCTGATCAATGACATGAATGCAAGCTTAATATTGATGGCTCTGTTAATAAACATGGTTTCAATTGTGGTGGCATTATAAGGGACATCATGGTGATCTTCTTATTGCTTTTGCTTCAAATATTTATATCGGTAATTCTATTTATGTTGAACTTTTGGCCTCTTACTAGGGGGCCAGACTGTGTATTGACCTTAATATTAGTAATGTATGGATCAAAATAGACTCTAAGCTTTTAATTTTGTTACTCATGTCTAAAAAATGTCTTAACCCTACTTTATTTTACCTATTCATAAATACTTTCTCCTTGATGAATAAATTTAGCTATAGAATGACTCTCATTTGGAGAGGAGGCAATAATTTTTGCTGACTAGTTGGCTTAGGTTGGTTCTAACATTTATAATATTATCTATTTTCATAAGCATTCCAACACTGGTCTTCTTAAATGTTCTTTTATGGTGAGCATGTTCTCCATCTTTTACTTATATTTTTTTATGGTTAGGTTTGTATGTTCCTGGGTTATTTATCTTTAGAGTTGATTATCTGTTTGGGCTTTTATTCCTCTTGGATGATGGTTTTTCTGGGTCTATTTTTCCTCTCATCAGGTTGTTCTTCATTTTATGTGTATGATTTTTGGGTTGCTTCTATCTATGCATCTCCTTATATGTCTGGTTGAGACTTGGTTGATTGGGTCTCATGGAAATTCATGTCAGTTTAGTTTGGCTCTCATGGAGAATAAGGTTCATGATTCTTTTTTGTTTTAGGTTTGTGTTTCCTTTTGGTTGTGCATATGTTGTGTCTTTTGACCTGATTTTTTTGTTATTTTTTGGTTGTGCTATTGTCTGTTCTGCCCTATATGTTTTGTACGTTCTTGTTTTTGTTGTTGTTGAGCTTTCTATTGTTCACTATAATTTGGTATTCTTTGAATATATTTTCAAGTTTATTTATTTTCCTAGGTGTTTTCCCACTTGCTTATCTGCCAGCTGTTGTTTCTAGATGTGTTGTGCCCATATAGTTATAATAGATTAGTTTTTTTTTTGTGCTTTGTTCTTTCTACAGGTTTCCTGTTGCTTCTCCAGTTCTTCATCTGTGGTCACCTACTGTGACTTCACGTAATTTTGGATTAAAATGCATTTAAAAAATTAAGATTACTAAATCATCATACATTTTCTGAAACAGATTGTAGTGATGAGTCCAAAATATTAAAAATACCTAGCAAAGAGACCAATCAATATTGTCCTCTGCCCAATGCATGAAAGTAAAAAATAAAAATGTTCTATTACTAATATATATATATATATATATATATATATATCTTCGTCTGAGTTGTCTGCCCCTCCCATCAAATTCCTATATATCCTTATGTGAATCTGGTTACACCACCTCATGTCTTAACCCTTTCTCATTTTTTTAGAAAAAAAAAACTAGAGAAGAACCTCAGCTCAATCACTCTTATAACACCCACTTGTACATTAAATAAAGTACTTGTTGATCGGAATTGGACATGATAAGAATTCTGAATACGATTGGATTATTTAATGTTTGGAAGATTTAAAAAGATACTTAGAAATTGAATTTGGAATAAAAATTGGATAAGAATAGATTTTCCATTAAGGGCATTGCGGTGCTAGTGTGGGGAGTGTTGCAGTGCTAAGAACTTTGTAACAAAGAAGAAAAATTAAAGTCCTTAGGGTAGCTGTGGCGTTGCAGCGCTCGAGTTGCGACACTGAAGTCTAGAGTTAGGAGAAATTTTCAGAGAATGTGAATTCTTGAGAGCATAGTGACACTAGTCACTTTCTATAATTTTTATAAAAATATCTAATGCCACTTCCCCTAACCCCATACCATATTATTTGGTTGGTAGAGAAGAGAAGAAGAATGTGATATAAAGGGGGAAGAAGAGAGAGGAAGAGGAGTTCAAGCCCGTACAGCTGGTTTTATCTGTTGATCCTATTGGGAAAAGTATTTCTCTCCACAAAGGTGATCGTTGCCCTACATCTATTTTTAGTGGTTTTGAATTGTGCAGGATTTCTAAGTTTTGATTTGATCCGAATAGATAAAAGATGTGATATTTTTTATTTTTAGCAAATTTTTATCGTTTAACTTTTATTATATTATAAAGCTATCATTTTGCACATTCAAACATGATCAAACTGACATTTCACCACATATCCTTGTTATTGCTACATACTCCTAAAAATAAAAGAGATAATATGCTTATGAAATTGATATATGATTATTATATTAAGATCTACCATAATGATATACATGCATATATGAATAATATGATTAACATGGCATGCATAGATAGCAACATAACATGCATAGTTGACATGAAACACACAATTGTCATGACATAAATTAATTGACTACAATATGCATATTTGAACTAATTTATTTATTAAATAATCATATGTTACTATTTTTTTTCAATCTATTATGTGACTATTTATTTTCAATCTATTTAATCATATTTGAATCTATTATGTGACTATTTTTTTTCAATCTAAAAGATATTTAATTGAATGATTAGTAACTCATAAATGCGAGAATATTCAATCATTTTTAATGTGCTCTCTATAAGTACGCAATAGAGTTGAAAAGCTTTTAATGCGATTCTATCACATCTTTGGATTCAATTGTACTAATCAAATCTTAATTTAAATTCATTACTGATAAATATAATCATTTTTAATTGAATGATTAGTTAGTCATAAGTGCTTTTTACAAAGATTCTATCACATAATTAGATCCAAAATGCTAAGACAATCCGCGACCGAACGATAAACAAATGTATGCCGTCCGTCAAATGAATCAATCAAACGTAAAATTGTCCGCAATATTGACGTTGCACTGTTCACCTACTCCAAAAAAATTGGCTTATGGGATTTGTGGAAGAAGCACACGAAAAAAGAGAAAGACGGTTCATTTGCAGCAAGATGAAGAAGAACACAAAAGAGGAGAAGAAATGGAGTTCGATTGGAGATGAATTACTCCAATTCGAAGTTTTACTGCATTTTGGAGTGAAAAATGGGTTTTTCAGTTGAAGATGCCCTAAGACGGACTTTATTTGGGACGTATTTTTTGTTGTCTTTTAAAACTATTTTCTAGTGTAAACTTTTTTTGAAAAATAAATTTTATTATAAAAAGTTATTTTAGAAAATAGTGAAATCACTCTCACAAATGAAGCCAAGACTTCGTTTGAAATAGCTTTTGTTAACATAAAAATTTACTAATGAGAACTTTTTGTACTAAAAAGTTATTTTAGAAAGCAATAAGAGAATTATTAATCTTTTTTCTTATGAATTCCCATATTTATTTGAAAAAAAATACATAATCATATAAAAATATTATAATTTTTTTAATATTTAATTTTTTAGTGTTAACTTATCAAAAATAATTTGAGTCATGAGTTAGAATATCATAGCCTTTCTCTTTCCAAAATTAATTTTTAGCTCGTTGGAATGATTATATCATTCAAGTTATAGAAAATCGAGAGTTTATATAATTTAAGAAAACTATATATGTGATTGCATTTTGGTTTAATCTTATTTTTTAGCTCATTATGATGTTCCAAAATGCACTAAATAAAAATAAGTTGATTTATTATTTGGAGTTTTATGTGAGAAGAGTCAAGGCGAGAGAGAGAGAGAGAGAGAGAGAGAGAGAGAGAGAGAGAGAGAGAGAGAGAGAGAGAGAGAGAGAGAGAGAGAGAGAGAGAGAGAGAGAGAGTCTTGATCTCCTTAATTCCATGCAACATTGAACAAGCAATTAAACAGAAGAACAAATGATAGAATTGTTTACGTGTGATATCTAAAATAGGAAAGCCTAAATCAGGTTAAATAGTTCCAACTAGAGATGTCAATATGAAGCAAAGGGAGGTAAGTTGTTAGCGAACCGTTTTTCTTTAAAATAAAAAGTTATGGTGTAATCCTAGTTGTAACATTAAACGATGACTGAATTATGTCGACGTGTAAATAGTGACTACTATTTATAAATTATTGAATGCCATATGTAATGATAATTGATTTACTAAATAAACTAATATTAAGTGTGATAGATATGACTTATGATAAACTGAGAAATAGTTGGGTTAAAGATGTTAAAAACACCACATTAAAGCTGTGTGTCTGTCTTGCTAAACTATACGATATTGATAACATATAACTAATTCATATATTTCTTATTCATGTTCATGCATATAAAATGACATGGTTTTATAGATTATAGATGGTTATACCAGGCATACATTAACACGTACTACAAATTCATATCATATTGATATGACTCATCTACGTTCTTGATTCATCTGATCACTTACAGACTGATAATATTGAATGATTGTATCAATGCGTTGTTCCCTACAATCTTGATTTATTGATTACTGATACATTTACGTTCTCACGTCTATTATTGATTTATATATTTCAGTATATTGATTCATGCTTTTCATTACAGGTCATATTGATTTGTACTATTAATAACTGATCATTGATGATATTAAAAGTTATTGATTATATTTGTTGCGTCCTGGAATATTCGCGGCGGTAGAGAAATATTTAGTTTAATGTCTTAGCATTGTACGAAGATCCAGCACACAAGCAGATAAGTGAGAGGGTGTAGCATTCATAAGAGACACCAGAGTTTTTACGTGGAAAACCCCTGAAAAGGGGGAAAAACCACGGGGCCTGGCCCAGTTTGAATGAATCCACTAGTATTTGTAGTCGATTACAAATGAGGCCCTTCCTTAGGAGAAGGCCTTGGATTGATGTAGCAAATGTACATCATATAGATTGCATTACATGGTAGAGTTACATATACAGTTTTGTTTGGCCTGAAGGACCGTAGTCGGCAGGAGACCGTGGTCGGCAGGAGACCGTGGTCGGCAGGAGACCGGGGTCAGAAAGACCGTTTCTGTTGATGGAGGTCGGAAGGACCATAGTAGGCGACGAAGGCCTGAAGGACCGTAGGCAGTAGGAGACTGGGGTCTGAAAGACCGTTGTCTGGTGATGGAGGTCGGACGGACCGTAGTAGGCGATGAAGGCCTGAAGGACCGTAGGCAGTAGGAGACTGGGGTCTGAAAGACCGTTGTCTGGTGATGGAGGTCGGACGGACCGTAGTAGGCGATGAAGGCCTGAAGGACCGTAGGCAGTAGGAGACTGGGGTCTGAAAGACCGTTGTCTGGTGATGGAGGTCAGACGGACCGTATAGGCGATGAAGGCCTGAAGGACCGTAGGCGGTAGGAGATAAGGAGTCAGGTGTTAGTCCCAGTGTCACTTGGAAGATCGGATGTTGATGGTCTAGCCTTGAGTAGGACGTCGGGTCTTAAGCAGGACGTCAGGTCTTAAACAGGACGTCGGGTCTTCAGCAGGACGTCGGGACTTAACGTCGGGCCTTGAACAAGACGTCGGGTCTTTGGCAGGAAGTAGGGACTGAGTGTCAGGCCTTGAACAAGACGTCGGGTCTTTGGCAGGATGTAGGGACTGAGTGTCGGGCCTTGAACAAGACGTCGGGTCTTGGCAGGACGTCGGGGATGAACGTCGGGTCTTAAGGCGGTGGTCCGGCGAGGTTTTGTGGTGGTCCGACGAGATTCCTGCGGTGGTCCGACGAGATTCCTGCGGTGGTCCGGCGGTGGTCCGGCGAGGTTCTGCGGTGGTCCGGCGGCTGTCGAGGAGGAACTCCTTCCTTCTCTTCTCTTCTCTTCTTCTCTCTCTTGCTTAGATCCCCTCTTATGAGAAATGAGGGCTCTATTTATAGATTTTCTGGAGTGGCATGGCCCGTAAAAAGGCATGAGATCAGGGGCGAATAGGGAGTGGTCCAATGGACGGTCGATATTGAATCCTACGATCATGCACCGTTCATTGGACATTTGAAGGCCTTAGTGATGTCGGAATTCTGTGATCTTGGGCTCGTTGGATTTGTCTCGTCGAGCCCTTCGATTCGAGTATAAGTTCGTCAAAATTGGAGTCCGTTTGGTAACTCAAATAGTGGTTTGAACCTTCCAACAGCGCTTCGGATCCATGATTTGGACCATTTAGACTCGATTGGGTCGAATTTGGTGTCGTTGGATTCGTATTTCCGAGACGCTCAGTTTGACTGTAAGCTCGCTGAAATCGTAGTTCAGGTGCTCCCAGATTTAATTTTTGAAGTTTCCAACTTGATTTTTGCCTCGAGATTCGTGCCCGATCAAGTTAATTTTCGCATGACGTATCAATATTCATTGAGAGAAGCATGCATATTGATTCTTGAATCATGTATTGAAAGCTTTAGTGAGTTTTACGTATCTGTTGGGCTTTGTAATTTTATTATGATTTATTGATTTCAGGCTAGGGAAGAGGTCAAGACTCTAAGGAGTGAGGTTGATTGAGATCTTTATGTTTCTCCTTTTGCTAGCTTTGTATTTTTTTTATTCTTTGTGTAGTTAGGAGCTTGAGATAGATTTATGAATGCAATGATCTCTTGGCTATTGTAAATATAATTTTGAGAAATGAATATATATATATATATATATATATATATATATATATATATATATATATATATAATATATATATATATATATATTTGCTTCTATTGGATATATTGATTTATATTGATAATTCAAATTAGCTCTAGTTGATAGATTAAATGATAAAATAGATAATTATTCTTATTTAGATCTTAGGGATGACATAAAGTTTCAAAATTCTCCAAATTTTTGAATCTATGTACTCCGTTTAATAGATTGTTCCAATTTTTTGCTATATTTATGTAGCATGTCATTTAAAAAAATTATAAATAAACTCATACTCTCTATATGAGGGAGAACTTTGACTTGAGCTTAAGAGACCTTAAAAGCTTGAAGAATCCATGAACTCCATCAAACAATCATATGAATGCCATCATTAGACCACACCACCTATTTGTTAATGTTGAACCACCACACCTGATCATTATCCAACCACCATTGTTGGACCACCATAGCAATTGTTGTTGGATTGTTACTACTCGACCTCCAACTATCCTCACTTAACTATAGTCCTCCTTTGATCACTATTAACCATTTCTCAATTATGATCCTTCGACCACCATGACATGAGTATGATCCTCGGACCATAGGAGCACGACTAGAGTCCTCCGTACATCATTGAGTACTAATTAGCTACTATCCTTCAATTACTATTGCCAAATTATGCTTTTCCGATCACCATCATCTAATTATGTTTTTTCAAACCATCATCATCTTACATAGTTCTTCCGATCACTATTGCTCGAATATGTTCATATGACTACCATCAACTGATTATAATCCTAAGCCACTATCATATGGCAAAGATTTTTTTCAACCACCTCGCTTGACTATGCTCATTCAACCAACATCACCCAATTAGAGTCTTCTACCCATTATTATTTGACTTCGATCCTATAATCATCATTGTCTAACTACGATTCTATGTCCATTGCCTTACTATTATCTCCCATTATAATAATATTATTTTTTTACAATTTAATAATTTCAATATGCTTTAACTATAGAAAAATATATTTGATATATTTAATTATAATGGTGAATAAAAATCAGATGAAAATTTTTAAATTTAAGTGATTAGTCTTAAAAAAATAATAAATATTATAAAACGATCTTGCATAAATATCTGAAATCTGAGGTGGTAAACGGTAAATACTCTTTTTGTTGCTTTTTCTCTGGTCCACCACGGAACACACAGATGTTAACAGGGGGCGCAGCAGGTATATTCATCAGCTTTTCTCTCTCCTCTTCTCTCTCTCTCTCTCTTCTTGGATTCGTTTTTTTTTTTCGTGAGCTGTGGGTTCTTATAGGAGTTTGGAATCGGGAGATGTCTAGGGATTCCGACTCGATCGTAGATGGCCAGGGATCACATAGAATCTTCTGAATGTGAAGGCTGAAGCTTTGACAGATTGGTTACAGCTATGCTTCGGATTTTGTGGTTATTTTTTATTCCCGTTTTGGCTCTTTCCTGTGGTAGGAAACCCTGAAGATCCCGTAGTGTCGAGGGGTCGGGCAATTAGGTAAAGAAAAGGATGGTTCTCACGATCTCCACTCATCTTTAAGTTTCGTGGGCGTACAGAGTAGAGGATCTTGGAGATCTCATTTAGCTGATGTTCTGAATAATTTTGTAGTTCAGTTTGAATTTTATTGGCTTTCTCCAATCAAAAAGTGCCATCTTGGTAAAGTTTGATTCAAGAGAAAACGATCTTTTGTATTTTGCTGGCTATTTCTGGTGCTTATACGGCGGGTTTATCTGTGCCGAGAGAGAGGTTGGGGAGGGAGTGTTACAAGCGTCGCTTTAGAGGTTCGGCATCATATGTCTCGTATTTAATGGCGTTCTTCATTTTTCTCTTTCAATTTTGTTCGTTCTGCGATTATTTTTTATATCGTTATTGACAGCTTTTTCCGGGGGCTAAGGTCCATCCATGGCTCTGTTTCGTCCTGATCACCATGCTCGCCGTCTTTGATTCTTCTGTTGATTGATATTCTCTTTTCCTGATTCTCCCCAAAGTGTAAGTTGATTATTTGCTTCTTCTTTTTTTCGTATTTTGAGTGACTTCGATTCTTTGAGCGCCTTTGATTCTGCTAAATTGCTCTTCATGATTTTTCTTGATGACTTTTTTTTTTATTATAATTATTCTCATTCTAAGACATCCAACGTAATATTGTATTGCAGACGGCTATTGTTTCTGACTAACAAACTATTCCTCACCGGAAAGATGGACGGAGCTGTTCTTATAGCCATAGCTGCCACCATAGGCAACCTGTTACAGGGCTGGGACAATGCCACAATTGCTGGTATAATTTTCTTTTTCAGTATCTTTGTCAACCAAAGATGTAACTCATTACTTTTGAATTCCTTACAATTTTTTTATTTATTTTATGCAAGAAAAATTAATTTCTTTGCTTTACCCTAAAAATTTACACTCTCATTCTCTTCCTTTATGTCCATGCAGGAGCTGTTATCTACATCAAAAGGGAATTTAAGTTGCAGACAGAGCCTACTATTGAAGGATTAATCGTTGCCATGTCGCTTATTGGGGCTACTATTATTACTACATTCTCTGGACCTGTTTCAGATCGACATGGCAGACGACCTTTGCTAATCCTTTCGTCACTTCTTTATTTTGTTAGTGGTGTGGTTATGCTTTGGTCTCCAAATGTTTACACCCTTCTTCTGGCCAGGCTCATCGATGGGTTTGGAGTTGGCTTGGCTGTGACGCTTATTCCTGTGTATATTTCTGAGACATCTCCACCCGAGATAAGAGGGCAGCTAAATACACTTCCTCAATTTAGTGGGTCGGGAGGAATGTTTCTATCATATTGTATGGTGTTTTTGATGTCTCTCATGGCGAATCCCAACTGGAGAGTGATGCTCGGAGTTCTATCTATCCCTGCTTTAGTGTATTTGGCCTTAACAGTATTCTTCTTACCTGAATCCCCAAGGTGGCTTGTAAGCAAAGGGCGAATGGTGGAGGCCAAAAGGGTTCTACAAAGGCTTCGGGGAAGGGATGATGTCTCAGGTTTGTTGTGTTTTCGTAGTTTTTACGTTCATTACTTCTTAACACAATATTAAAGTTTGGATTTTTAAGTTTAGTTGATCTTAATTTTGTTCTTTTATGGATTTTGGTTATTAAAGAGCTGTTTTTTCTTCTTTTGTTCTATATTGAGTTCTTATCTTATCCGTTTTTAAGCAGGCGTTTTATATCAGGAAGGTCAGTAATGGTGGAATTTTTTAGTTGACTTAGAAAGTGTAAAGATCATAGAAAAGGATATTTATATGTTTTTTCGTGAACTCTGAAGTTGAACATGATTAGCATAGGAGATAACTTAAGATATAGAGTTTGCTTTGCGTGATGATGGATTAAACAACATATGTTGTAGAATTGAAAGGAAATTTTATAAATCTCTTAACGTTATGAAGCAATCCACAATAAAAGGCTAGAAAAGGTTAGTAATGGTTTTAGAAATTATTTGAGAGATTATACAATGTTCTATCAATTAATTAAAGGTGTTTCAAGCATTGTTTCGCACTGTAGATGAGTTTTCTCTCTAATTTTGACTTTTCTTGCTATGGAAAGCATGCAAACTTTTTTTTTGGGACTTCTAAACTGGGAAACAACCATCTTGCTGTTCGTGATCTCTGTGCTTTGTAAGGACAACAATTAGGTTGTTATTTGCCTTTGCTCTGGTCCGATGTGGCCAGCTTCTTGTTTTTTTTGCCTTGGTTCTACTCCAGAACAACAAGCAATACTTGGCTTTCCTTCCTTGTGGGTTTCAATCGGCGCCTGGGCAGCAGCAATGGAGTTCTGCCAACATCTCTGGAACTGTAGGAGAGTTGCTGATAGCTTGTACAATAGTTGTCAGTACAGATTTTTATCTCTAGAGCAACTCTTTAAGGGGATAGAGGTGGCTAAATAGGAGAGGAAGAGGGTGAAAAGTGTAGATTTTGGGAGAGTAAGATTTTTTTTTTATTGAAGGAAATTATTTATTGATAAAAACATCACTAATAATATTAATTTGACTTATCTTCTCTTAAGCTAGCTTCATCAAGGAACAAATTTATCCCTAACTTGACAATTTAGAAATAATATTATCCTTTCTAAACCAACTCCATAGAAGAAGGAAATTCAAATTTAAATTCAAAATGCAAACTTATCCAAAACAAGTTCAAATTTTAAATTTTCCTTGGCTTATTGTCCTAATTGCATACAACAACAACAACATCAAGCCTTTTCCTTGTGGGGTCGGCAATTTGTTGTCCTAATTGCATAGTGGTTCAAATTTTGTGCTTTATGATCTTGTTCATCAAGCATCAAATTGATGGTCCATTTTAACATATAGACTTTTATTGACTTGATCTTCAATTCTAATAGTGATTTGAAAATAAACGCTACTATCAATCTATCAAGAGTTGTGTCATTAAAATTTTATGGAGCATGATCCTTTTGAGCTTTCCATGATATGATGTCCAAATCATGATCATAGATGATTTGATTACTCATCTATTAGATCTGATCCCTAGAGCACGAGTCCCTTTTTCAGGAGAATTTTACTTTATGAAATCATAACTTTAGATGAAAAGCTAACTTTCCAGCATCCGAACCATATGACTTCATTGTATTTGACAAGTAATGTTTTTGGTCATTTCTAGCAGGTTTTAAAGGTTGTTTAGAAACTTAAATTTTGATTATGTCTTAGATTATGAAGCTTGGGTATCATAACTTTAGGAACATCCTGAATTAAAGCTCTCTTATCATTCTTTTCACATCTACAAATGTCCATAGTAATTGGCCGTACTACTTAGTTTGGTTATATAATGATCTCTTCTTTTTAAGCATGCCAAAATTGATATGGCATTAGTGTTTTTAATCTATTTTTTGCTTGAATTGGAAAGAAGGTGACCATCTAAGTTCTTTCTTCAGTAATGAAGGCTTCTCCACTTATGACAACTCTTTCACTATTACTCTTTTAGAAGACGTTTTTTTCTTCATTTTAGATATTTTTGAGTAACTGGTGGATACACCATTATGTAACTCTACACAATTTTAACCACTCCTTCCGATTTGGTTTGGTTGAGTCAATCTTGATTATTGAGTTTCAATATATCAATAGATTTGGCATCAGTGAGTCGAAAATTAATTGTATGTTTTACACGATGGATTGATTGCAGTCATTCTGCCTCCTTGAAGAGTGATGATCCATTTTGATTGCAGTCATTCTGCCTCCTTGAAGAGTGATGCCTACTTGATCAATTTTTGCATTTGCATTTCACCTTTCTTACTCAAAATAGATAGATCATGGTTTCTTCTTCTTCAAATGGGCAGACCAACGTTAATAGGTGTTTTTGGCATGCATTGATAATTCTTACTGGTTAACTTGCTAATAGCAAGTACAATACAACTTCTTTCATCAACATGACGCCTTTTTCTATAGAAGGATTTTTTTGTGAGTTGATACTAAAAATTGTTGATGCAGTAGCACATACATATCTTGATGACATGAGTTGCTAAAGATGAATCAGTAAAGGTTAGGTAAAATTATCCAGCATACCTTTTCATCAATCTAATTCTTTCCTCACCTTGCCTCCATCACGTCTATTTTATTTGCTACTCTTCCTTCCTCTTTTGATGGTGTTATTGGTGCCCCTGAACATGGTGCTTTAACCTACATTTCTCTTGCTGCTCGTGATTCCTCTCCTGTTGATTTTTTTTTATTGTGTTTTTTGGCAAATGGTGGAATTTGAAGGCCTTCTATCCTATTTGTGGGTTTGTAATATTTTTGTACATGATAAATCAATTTTTTAAGCCCTATTCTGAATTGAGGAAGACAATTGCTAGTAGCTATTTTGATCAACATATACCTTAGAATTTTGACTCTCTTGGGTCAGTCATGATTTGAATTCACAAGTTCTTTATGTATTTAATAAGAGTGATCAGAGTCTTCAAAGTACTAATATGGATTCCAATATTGATAGTAACCCTACTTGTTATGGTGAGCCCTCACTTGTTCTTGATGCAATTGATTATGTTGATGCTCTCTTGGAGTTGAGCTGTGATCAATGCATTCTTGATTTTTCTCCTTTTGTGGTCTCTTTCATGATAGTTTTGATATTGGGGTGGTGGCTTGAACTTTTGCATGCAAAATCATTGATTCAAATCTAAGTTATGTATTGGCTTCTCCTGGTTGTCATATTGTTAGGATATTTATCATTCTGCATAGTAATTTAGTGATTCTATGTTATGCCGGTCCAGCTTGGACCGGCTCAACCTGGACCGGCCCAGTCGGTCCAGTTCTACAGAAGGCGGACACCAAGCCAGGCGGAAGAGAGAGGGAGCCAGGGAGTGGGGTCCACTTGCAATTCAAACATGGGTTAAGTGTTTTTGGAGGGAGAAGGAAGGGTAGAGTAGTCCTTTTGCTTTTAATTTGAATTAGATTGTATTAAGAGGGAGTTATGAGGGGATTAGGGTGGGATCTGGATTTTGGAATGAGTTTTGTCTTCTAGGTTTTCTTGCTTGGGCTCTTGGCGTTGCCGGAGATTGTTGGAGAGTTGTTCTTCCTCTCGAATTGAAGAACATTGTATCTTGCTTGAGTTTTGTTTGTCTACTAGTGGAATACAATCGTTTCTATTGTTTTCCAAGGATTTCTCCCTATTTCTCTCAGATTTCACTGTTTGGTGGCTGTTTTCTATTCAAAACAGTGGAATATTTGTGTTTTGGCGAAGATCCGATAGGAATCACTTGGAATAATCAAGTGGTACCTATCAAATTGGTATCAGAGCGAAGATCCGGACGGTGGGGGGCTGTTTTCCACTGTCTCGCTGCAGATTTTTGCTTTTCGGAAGGGATCCGGAGACCATCTTTTGGTTCCCATGGCATCTAAACGTGTAGAAGTCTTGGAGACCGAGGTGGGTCAATTTAAGGCGGACCTGGAGGAGAAGATGGCGACGTTGAGTGAGAATGTGGAAGGGAAATTCATGGCTTTGGAGGAGATGATGAAAAAATTGTTGGAAGGGCAAACTAGGGCTGTGCCAGCGGAGGAAAGAGGAGAAGGTAGTGGGAGCAAGGGTAAAGAGAAGGCAAATCCGGAAGAAGAAGAGGAGGTGGAACTGTTTGGTAGCAACGGAAGAATGCTACATAAGGAATCCTTCAGGAGGGAAGAGCATGATAGAAGGAGAGACTTCAGGGAAGACAGAGAGGAGGATTGGCGTCGTCGGAGGCCCTATCCAGTGGACCGACCATTGGGGATCCATAACCACCATGGCGGAGCGCGAGGGGAAGATGGCTATCGGCGGCCGAGGAGGGAGGATGAGCCCCGATATGGAGAAAGAGGAACTTGGGAAGACCCCATTGCCTGGGACAGAGGAGGCCATGGGGGGAACAGAGCATATGGGATGGACACTAGGGCCAGGAAGCTGAAAATGCCTGTCTTCGAAGAGGGAAACGTGGATGAGTGGATCCACAAGGTGGAAAGGTATTTTGCAGTGAATGGCCTTAGGGAGGAGGAGAGATTGATGGCTGCTAGCATGTGCCTGGAAGGGGCGGCTTTTTCCTGGTTCAAGTACATGGATAAGTGGGATCCGGTGAGAACTTGGAGGGATTTCAAGGAGGCCATCAGAGAGAGATTCAGGGGGGCAGCCCATGGGAGATCTCCGAGCAGTTCTATGCCCTCACTCAGGAGGGAACAGTGGAGGAATACAGAAAAAAATTTGAGAGTTTGGTGGGAGACATGGAGGGCTTATCGAACAGCACGTTGGGGGGGAACTTCATGAAGGGGCTCAAGCCAGAAATTAGAGATGCTGTGAAGGTCATGAGACCGAGAGACCTGAGGGAGGCAATGGAGTTGGCTCAGCTGGTGGAGAACCAGAAGACCAACGCTCGAAGTTGGAGGAACAACCACTCAGGAGGTCCCACCAGGACAACTACCACTTACTTGGCTCCAAAAGGGCCAAGCCCTAGTGTCCCTAGAGAGAGTGGAAAGGAGAAGAGCGGGGTGACTAGAACTGCAGGAAGCTTCAAGAAATTGACTGAGGAGGAGATGCAGGAGAAGAGGGCCAAGGGCCTTTGTTTCAGATGTGAGGAGAAGTTTGTTCCAGGGCATAGATGCAAGGATCGTGCTCTTCGGGCTCTCACCGTCTATATAGACGAGGCGCCTGAAGAGGGTGATGATTCTGATGAGGAGCAGAGTGACCCCCAGTTGGAGGTGGCCGAGGTATCCCTCAATTCTGTGATGGGATTTACTCCTAGTCATACCATGAAGGTGAAGGGGAAGATCCATGGGAGGGAGGTAGTAGTACTGATCGATAGTGGGGCAACCCACAATTTCATATCCACTCAGGTGGCGGAGGAGCTGGGGTTGGAGCCTACTGAGACAGGCAGTTATGGGGTGATGATGGGGACAGGAAAGATTGAGTCTAGCACGGGGATCTGCAAAGGGGTGGAGATGAGCCTACAGGAGATCAGGGTGGTGGAGGATTTCCTACCCCTGAGATTGGGTAGCACGGATGTCATTTTGGGCATGAAATGGCTACAGACCTTGGGTGAAACCAAGGTGAACTGGGGAACCATGGTGATGGAACTGATGGTAGAAGGCAAGAGGGTGAAGCTGAAGGGGGAACCAGGATTGTCCAAAGCTGGAGTGTCACTCCGATCGATGGTGAAGATTATCCATGAGGAAGGAGGGGGTTTCCTGGTGGAGTTGCAGAGCTTGGAGGATCAGCAGGAAGGGGAAGATAAACCCATCCCGGCGTTGGTTCAGCCTTTCCTGCAGGAGTTCGAGGATGTGTTCCAACCTTCGGTGGGACTCCCACCTGACAGAGAGCGGGAGCATCAGATCATCCTGAAAGAGGGAGTCTCCCCGATCAGTGTGAGACCTTACAGATACCCTCAGGTGCAAAAGGATGAGATTGAGAAATTGGTGGGGGAAATGCTAGGAGGGATCATTCAACCCAGTGTGAGCCCTTTCTCTAGCCCAGTTCTGCTGGTGAAAAAGAAGGATGGGAGTTGGAGGTTCTGTGTGGACTACAGAGCTCTCAACAAAGAGACAGTGCCTGATAAGTTTCCCATCCCTGTGATTGACGAGTTGATGGATGAGCTGCATGGAGCTGCTTTGTTCACCAAGATTGATCTGAAGTCAAGCTATCATCAGATCAGGATGAGGAAGGAAGATGTGCAGAAGACAGCTTTCAGGACTCATGAGGGCCACTACGAGTTTCTGGTGATGCCTTTTGGCCTCACCAATGCACCAGCTACATTCCAGGCATTGATGAACCGGATCTTCAAGCCACACCTTCGCAGGTTTGTGTTGGTATTTTTTGATGACATTCTCATCTATAGCAGGACTGAGGAGGAACACCTAGAACACCTGAGAGTGGTGTTGGGAGTGCTAAGGGAGCATCAGCTGAAGGCCAATTTCAAGAAGTGCGACTTCGCTCAGGCACAAGTGGAGTACCTGGGGCACGTGATATCCCAGGAGGGAGTGGCTGCAGATCAGTCCAAGATAGAGGCAATGCTGGCTTGGCCTCAACCCAAGACCTTGAAGGGGCTCAGAGGATTTTTGGGATTGACCGGCTACTACAGGAGGTTCGTGAGAGGGTACAACACCATAGCAGGACCACTGACAGAGCAGTTGAAGAAGGACAATTTTTTATGGGGGGAAGCAGCTTCTGAGGCTTTTGAAAAGCTTAAGAAGGCCATGACAACAGTGCCAGTGCTAGCTCTGCCAGACTTCAACCAGGTGTTTGTGCTGGAGACAGATGCCTCAGGTTATGGATTGGGAGCAGTGTTGATGCAGAACCACAGGGCCATAGCTTACTTCAGTCAGGTATTGTCGTCTCGGGCTAGGCTGAAGTCGGTCTATGAGAGAGAGCTGATGGCGATTGTACTGGCTATCCAAAAGTGGAGACCTTATTTACTGGGTAGACATTTTATTGTCAGGACTGATCAGAGGAGCCTGAAATACTTGCTAGAGCAGAGGATGGTCACAGAGGAGCATCAGAGGTGGTTGTCCAAGCTGCTCGGATATGATTTTGAGATCCACTATAGGCCAGGACTAGAGAATAAGACAGCAGATGCTTTATCACGTTGTATGGGGGAGCTCCAAGGGATTGCTGTATCAGTACCTGCTCTGATTGATTGGGGAGCCATCAAAGAGGAGAGCATCCAGAATGAGGAGCTAAGGAAAATCAAAGAAGAAGTGCTTTCAGATGAAAACAGCCACCCAGGCTACACAGTTGTGGGGGAAAGACTGTACTATCAAGGAAGGAGTGTGATTCCTAGGTCTTCCATTCATATTCCCCATCTGCTACAGGAGTTTCATGGGAGCGCCATAGGAGGGCATTTAGGAGTGCAGAAAACTTATAGCAAGATTGCTGCTGAATTGTACTGGAAAGGGATGAGGAAAGACGTAGAGGAGATGGTGGCTAAGTGTGATACCTGCCAGCGGAGCAAGTACATGACGATGGCACCAGGGGGATTATTACAGCCCCTGGCCCTACCAGAGAAGGTTTGGGAGGAGATTACTATGGATTTCATTGATGGGCTTCCAAAATCAGAAGGGTACACGGTCATATTTGTAGTGGTGGACAGGTTGAGCAAATATGCTCATTTCATTCCCTTCAGACACCCATACACAGCAGTATCTGTAGCAGCAGCCTTTGTGAGAGAGATAGTCCGTCTGCATGGGGTACCGGAGTCTATTGTTTCTGATAGGGACAAGGTGTTCATGAGCCATTTTTGGAGGGAGTTATTTAGGATGCAGGGCACAGTATTGAAGAGGAGCACAGCATATCATCCACAGACTGATGGGCAGACGGAGGTGGTGAATAGAAGCTTGGAGACATACTTGAGATGCTTTGTGTCTGAGGCACCGAAGCAGTGGGCCAAATGGCTGGCCTGGGCAGAATACTGGTACAACACCTCCTCTCACTCGGCTACCAAGATGACACCTTTTAAGGTGTTATATGGAAGAGACCCCCCACACCTGGTACACTACAGCCATAGGAGTACTCCAGTATCTGCAGTGGATCAGCACTTGAAGGAAAGAGATCAAGTGTTGGACGAGCTCAAGAGGCATCTTCTCAGAGCCCAACAGATTATGAAGAAACAGGCGGACAGTAAAAGGAGGGATATACAGTTTGGAGTTGGAGACAAGGTCTACTTGAAGCTCCGACCATACAGACAGAGGACTATAGCCCAAATGAGAAGCTAGCAGCGAGATATTTTGGCCCTTTCGAAGTGGAGGAGAAAATCGGGGAGGTGGCATACAGATTGAGGCTTCCACCAACAGCCAGAATACACCCCGTTTTTCATGTATCACAGTTGAGGAAAGTGGTGGGGGAGCATGCAGTAAGCCCAGAGCTGCCCAGCACATTGAGGGAAGACATGGAAGTGACACTGGAGCCTCTAGCGGTAGAAGGAGTGCGCATCAATGAAAAGGGGGAAAAGGAAGTGAAAATTAGGTGGAGCGGCCTCCCAGATTATGAGGCCACATGGGAGCCATTGGAAAGGATTGCAGTGCAGTTTCCTGCCTTCCACCTTGAGGACAAGGTGGTACTTTGGGAGGGGGGTAATGTTAGCTGGACCGGCTCAACCTGGACCGGCCCAGCCGGTCCAGTTCTACAGAAGGCGGACACCAAGCCAGGCGGAAGAGAGAGGGAGCCAGGGAGTGGGGTCCACTTGCAATTCAAACATGGGTTAAGTGTTTTTGGAGGGAGAAGGAAGGGTAGAGTAGTCCTTTTGCTTTTAATTTGAATTAGATTGTATTAAGAGGGAGTTATGAGGGGATTATGGTGGGATCTGGATTTTGGAATGAGTTTTGTCTTCTAGGTTTTCTTGCTTGGGCTCTTGGCGTTGCCGGAGATTGTTGGAGAGTTGTTCTTCCTCTCGAATTGAAGAACATTGTATCTTGCTTGAGTTTTGTTTGTCTACTAGTGGAATACAATCGTTTCTATTGTTTTCCAAGGATTTCTCCCTATTTCTCTCAGATTTCACTGTTTGGTGGCTGTTTTCTATTCAAAACAGTGGAATATTTGTGTTTTGGCGAAGATCCGATAGGAATCACTTGGAATAATCAAGTGGTACCTATCATTCTAATGTTAGAATTTTTAGAATGGAAGCGGACAAAAAATTGCTAATTACCTTTGCTGTGGGGCAGAAATAAAAAGAAAATATATCTTCAAGGTTTATCAGGCAACAAGCAATTTAATTTAAATGAATCTTAGAGGTTCTCTCTTTCATCGGATGAACTCTTGCTTTGTTGTTATCTTGTGATATTATTTGATTCTTTCTTATTTTAAGAAATTTTCCTTTTTTGATTGCTTGATGTTTTACCTATTTCTTTTTTTTTTCTTCTAGAAAAAGAAGACCCATCTTTATATGGTTTCTTTGTGCATTCTCCCTCTTGCATTGATTTTATCTTTCTATGGCCATATCCTGTGGCTAAGGTCCAATATAGGAAAACTTAAAGTTCATTAGCATATTTGGAGAAAAGCCCAAATGTGTAATTCATGAGAGTCTATACATCCTTAAGTTAACTCTCAATGTACATCTTTAAGGTTAACTCCCAATATCACTTCATATCTCTTGAGCTCTATAGAGTAATCTTAAATAGGTTGTCCTTTGGCATTCCCTCATACCATATCACTTTTTCCATTGACCCTCAGCATAGCATAAATCATCAAGTAGAGCTCACTATGAATTAGTCATTTGAATTCCCAATAGGTTATTTCTTGATGATAATTACTTTTCGAGTGGAAGTTTCACCTAGCCAAAACATGGTGGCTTGATTTTAGTAGAGCAACCGCTCCTTTTTTTGGAGTATTGTTCCAATTCAGATTGGAGTATGTATCCTATTAGTCCATATGTGTATGAAGTTTTACAATCATCTTCATTGCACTCTCCTTGATTCTCCTAGTTACTAGGTTTATTGCTCAGCTTTCTTGTGATATTCGTGGTCGTGGTGATGATCGTGGTAGTGGTTGAAATTATTTTCCAACTTGTCAGCATTGTTAAAGTATTGATCACTGAACACTCCACACATATCCAATAAAGAATAATTACTTGGTATTTTTATCAAGATTTTATAATATCTTCTTTTTTACAATCTTTGCAACAAGATAGAAGTTATATATATATATATGTATACATATATACATATATACATACATATATATATATATATATATACATACATATATATATATATACATACATATATATATATATATATATATATATATATATATATATATATATATACATATATATATATATATATACATACATATATATATATACATATATGTGTCCAACTTGAGGGAGGTGTTATCATAGAAAAATTCCAAATTGAAAAGTTTCTCTAGGAAAGTATGTGATTATGAATGTTATTTTATTATGATATATTATCTTAATTGAGGGTATTAGTAACCTTAGTATTATTATTATTATTATTATTTTCCAGTCTTCTTGTTTACTTATGTCTTCTACTTAGTCATTAATAGATTTTAGAGTTCTCTCTCATTAGTAATTATATTACTTAGGTATTAAAATATTAAGGATTTGCATACATAGCACTTAAAATTTTAAATAATATCAAAATTAACACCCTCATTCTCTCCATCAAAATGTTGTCATCCCTTGACATTGCCTCACAAGTTTCTAGTCCCATCGCCTCCATTTGCCAATGCATAGGTTGTCAGTCTTATGAATCCCTTTTTCGACAAGAACTTTTCCCTTAGCACACTTTCTCGCCCTTGAATTCCCTGTTCCAGTGAGATCCTGACGTGAAACTACCAGGAGTTAGCGAGAAAATTAATAAGAAAGTTGTTAAAAGTTTACCTTTATAAAATTATGCTTCAAGACAAAAAGGAAGTTTTAAGGATTCGTAGTTTTCCACTTGCTTAGGCAAAGAAACACATGTGGATTAACCAAGACACTCTTAGTCAAATACAAAAGCAATAGAAACACTAATAGCTTGTAACATAAATTCGAATTTTAATAATGAGATGTTTACCTTTAAGGTTTTCTCACTCTACAGTTCTAGAGCTTAGTGGATGAAGATCTTCCAAACTAGACTTGAAATCACCACTAGGAAGAAAGAACCGAGGAGCTTTGTTGTTGGGAAGGTAGCCGGTGGAGGAGGATGCAAGGATCTTCTGACAAGGAGCCAAGGTGTTCTGGTTCGTTGGAGCTCGATCGTCTCAGTGAGGCAGTAAACGATGCGGTTGACGTAGCGTTCCACCGAGTCGTCGTACTCCCAATCTGGTTCGTAGAAAGCAGATCGGAAGATATCTACCTCTCATCAGGCGTTGTAAACAAAGTTGTGGTTAATCTTGTGAAAGCCCCTTTTTCCTTTCAGGATCGTCCGAGATGAAGTGGGATCGTCCGGGACGATCAGTACAGAATCTGTGGGCAGAGAGGTTCGTCCCAGGACGAATTTTGGTTCGTCGGGACGAAATTTGTCCAGAGGGCAAGCCGTTCAGGGACGAAAACTTTTAACGTCTGAACGAATTTTGTCCAGAGGACAAATCGTCCCGGGACGATTTGGAATCGTCCGGGACGATCTGCATGTGTATATATTGGATTGAGATATTTTGGAATCATTTAGAAGAGAAAAAAAGCAAGAGAGAGAAAGAGAAGGAAAAGGAAGGAAAAAGCTTGATTTTGGAGCTCGCGGTGCGCTTTTCGTCGAACGCCGCTGTTGGAAAAATTGTTTGTTTCGCTGTAAGGACTCCGAATCCTATTTCTGATTTCGAAGATTTCGAATTTTGGTATTTCTCTGCTCAATTTTATGTTTCCGTTACCGAAATTCTTGCATATCTTTGTATTGATGAAACTTTTACCACGTAACTTTTGGTATGTTTTTGAGATGAAAACACACGATTTGAGTATTTTCTGGAAAGTTTTCACCGGATATTTTGAGTTCTGTGCGATTTTTATCGAATAGGAAATTATCTGGTTGTTGAAAAATATTGCTTCAGTACAAGTAAAGTTTTGAAATGATGTTTTATCCGATTTCTGGTAATTTGGTAATTTTCTGAAACTGTGTATTTTGTCTCTGTTTGGGATTTCTGTCGACTGTACGATATTTTAAGAATTCTCCTTAATTGAGCTATTTGTATTTGTTGTTCTATATGAATGTGCATATGATTGAATATATTACTGTTATATTACTGAAAGACAAGTAAAGATTGGTTGAACCGTTGGTTGGAGATTGATTTACCTGTACGGTGATGGTGGGCCGACGGGCTTTCCTTTAAAAAGGGTTTGGTATTATCCTCTATTGATCATCGATGCAACGATTGGGAGTCATAAGGAGTATGCCGACTGGCGGCCGACGGGCGAGAGTGACGACTCTATTGAACCAACGGATACAACGATACATCGATATTCCAAGATTGAAAAACACCGTAATAGCCATGTCTTTTACTTGTTGAGTAAAGACTGGTTGAACCGTTGGTTGGAGATTGATTTACTGTACAGGATGGTGGGCCGACGGGCTTTCCTTTAAAAAGGGTTTGGTGTTATCCTCTATTGATCATCGATACAACGATTGTGAGTCATAAGGAGATTATGCCGACGGGCAAAGAGTGACGACTCTACTGAGCCAACGGATTACTAATATACTAACCTTGAAAAATGCCTTAATAGCCAGTAATTGTACTTGTCGAGTAAGACTACTGTACTGGAATGCATGTGTAAAATATTGTTCTTATGATTACCTTATGGATTATTGATATTGAATTAATCTATTGTTACTGATTGATTTATTAATTACCGTATGCATTTATTTATATCGACGGATTTTACTGTACTGAATGGCTTTACTGTACGGATTTATGAGTTTCCTGTCATTGCATGATTTCATTGATATTACATACTGCACAAGTCACTGAACACAGATACGGATATGGATACCGATATTGTATTGATTCATTGATACTATGGATACTGATATTATTGATTCATCGATATTATGGATTCATTGATACACCGAATACGAACTGATACAGACACCGATACTATTGATTCACTGATACACTTATTCATTGTATTGATCTTATAGCACGTGATACACCGAACAAGATACATGTGTTACATGTGATACATCGAGCACGTGATCTAGAATATGATTTTACTGTATTGATTGATTTGATTGCTTTTGATTATTATTATTGATTTATTGATTTGATTGTTTTATGTGATTTCATATCGATTGATATTATTGATCGGAATTGATTTCTTTATTGATCTGATTGATTCTGTTGATATGCTTGGGTGATGTTAATTGTGTTTCATTTGACGGATTTACACGTACTGATTCATTTACTGAGGATTTATCGTTATTGTACGGATTTACTGTTACTACACGATTTCACTGTTATAGTAGAATCATTCTTGTCATCACTGGATTATTACTGATATTGATACATACGCTGCTACTACTGATTCACTGTACTGACATTAGACACGTGACATACTGAGCAAGTGATATATGATTCATTGAACACGTGATACCGATTACTGGATTGCATATGATTTATTGAGCAAGTGATATTGAATAACTGGAATTTGCAAGTGTAAGTTTTGATACGATTTGACTACATTGATTCGACTGAAGTTATAGATTGATGTGACAGATACGACGACTACTGTAGGGATTTGACTCACGTACTGATTTATTGAGCTTTATGGATTTTTCTACTGTTCACTGATTCTATCACGGATGATTTTGGATTCTGTTGTTTATGCATTGATTTTTGATTTCCGTATCTGCATCGACTCATGATCATCTGCAAGTGGTTGATATTGATTTGACTGATTGACATGCATATTATTTCAGTACCGTGCTTTAATTTCAGTTGTAGGCTTTGGTGACCTGCTGGGCTTTTTGAAGCTCATTATATGTGGTTAATGATTTCAGGTGCAGAGCCTCCCGCGTGAAGTTTCTTTCAGACGCTAGTATAGTTTTTCATAGTTCCTGTTCATGCTTTGTTTTGTAGCCCGAGTGACTATTGTACATGTTCTTTTTGGACACTACTTTTGGATTGTATATATAAATGCTGAAATGTGAATTATAGTATTTTGATGTAATTGTTTTCTGTAATGCAATTATCATTTATGGATGTCTGTATTGATCTGAGCGAGAAGAAAAATATAGAAAAAAAAAGACAAAAGAAAAGAGATTGAATATAGAAAAGAAGAATGAATGTCTAATGAATCCTTTCACTATAGATGTCTGGGACGTCACAAATCTCAGGATCGGCCATGTATACTTGCCTTGAGAGGGGAAGAGGGGAATTGAGGTGGTAAGGAGAGAGGGAGGGGTGGCGGTTTGGGGGAGAGAGGATTGGCCATGAGGAGAAGAGGGAGAGGGGTCGGGTAAGAGTCGGGCGGATAAGGCTTAGCACGGATTAGGTTGGGTGGGGAAATATGAAATTAATTTCTGATTTTGGAATTAATTAGTGGGAGGGAAATTTGAATTTAAATTAACCCCAAAATTAGGGCTAATGGGGGCGGCAACTTTATGAGAGAATTGAGGAGTATTAATTGGGGTGGAGGTTTAATTGGAGAGAGAAAATCCAAGGGAGGAGGGGGCCATCCATAGGAGGGGAGAATATATCTAGATGCAATGTATGTGGTCCCCAATTGAGTTAATGTGATTTAAATCAAATCAGATTTTAATTTCAGATTTGATTTAAGTTAAGGTAAGTTCCTAATGAGGGGTTATTTTCATAGGAAGGTGTTTGAAATTCAAAATAGATTGAATCCCAATAATGAATCTTTTCTAAATAGCATGGATATATTTTAGTAAAGTAATTATGGGTAATTTTGAAATTTGAAATTCAAACTTAGGGGAGTATGGAGGGGTGGCTGGTGGGTTGGGTAGGTAGAGAGGAGGGGGTGGTGGGCTGGGGCTGGCCGTTGGGCCTTGACTGGAGGCCCGTGGCTTGGGAGCCAAAGGGGGCCAGCGGTAGGGGTTCTAGGAGGGGGCTAAGTCTTTGAGAAACAAAAAAAAAAGATAAGGTGGAAGGGGGCCGGCGGGTGCTATGGGGGATTTGGGTGGTGGGTTGTAGGGGAAAAGGAAGAAGTCGGCGAACCTAGGAATCCACCAAGGTTGATGGGTATTGATTTTACCCACTTAGGGTTTATCCTCTCAAGAACTCACTTAGAGATCTAGTAAGAAATCTAAAATTTCATTCATAATTCATCATTCGATACAATAGAGGAGTTCACAATATATAGGCCTAAGGAAATAAAAATACAATGGCTCAAATGCCCCTTGGGCTACAACTCAAGCAGACTCAAAAGAAAAGAGTACAACCGTAAATAGCAATTAATACATAAAACATCAAAATAAAGACTAAGCATCAAAATAAAGTCTTTGGATCGTAGCCATCGATCTGCAACTCCTGTGCTGATACTCATCGAAAGCATCTGTCGATGTCCTCATCAGATCCCATCACAAGTTTCGTGCCCTTCTTCACCAGTGTCACATCCTGACTTCCTCATCCTTTGTATATATCGTTGGTCACGTGAATTTCTTCCCTAGTGAGATCCCATCTCACGATGCTGTCATGACTTTGTGGCAAAGAATTTATTGAGCTCGTTAACACTTTGTGGACTTTTGTTAATGAAGTGTTATATTATGTAAATAGTAAAATTTTGATGTTAAATATATAAATAATATAGTTTCAAGTTTTCTTATATAAATCACCCTAAAATATTTTATATTTTGTTGTATTAATTAAGTCTTAAATACTAACAAGGGTTGATCATAACGTTCTGTTCAAAATAATAGAAGAGGGTGATGGGATAAAGGTTAATGATATTTTTTTGATATCCAAGAGGCAATCATATTTATCCTTGGATGATTGATAACAAAGGCTATGCTTGTGTTGAAGAAGAAGAGAGTAGCTGTTGAAATGATCTTTCAAACGGTGATTTAGTCGTTGCAGGAGGAAATGCTCGTTGAATGATGTATTACTTCTAGAAGTATTTTTTTGGTGACTAAGTAAATTCGTACTCTAATAAGGTGAATTCCCAGCATCATTATCAACTTATTGTCTATTTATATTGATCATGTTCAAGCACTGTAGATATTTTGAATGGTATCTGAGTTTATACACTTGAGATGACATGGTACAATTAGTTGAGACTGGTTTCAAAGTAAATTATGTGTGGAGTAATGGAAAAGAAAAAAACTCTAAAAGAGAACGTCTCTAGGATTAGTAGAACAAATCTATGAAAATGATAATGCAAGTTTAGTGGTTTTGAAGAAAACAAGCAATTTATAATGATCGAGAACTAACTATAAGGTAGGTGTGGTACATTTGCATAGTTTGGTTCGTTCCATAATATAAAATATTTAGGATACAAATAAGGACACAATTAATTGAAATTTAGGATCAAAATTAACTGTAAGATATAGAGTTTACTTTTGTGTTATGTAGAAATTTTGTTAGATAGCAAAATAAATCCGCTATATTATATGATTGTGCGTGTTGGGTAACTATCAAAATTTAGGAGATGTTTTTGACAGCTTCTTGAGCTCTTCTTGCAAGAGAGAGAGAGGGGAGGGGAGGAGGGAGAGCGACAGCAATTTGGAGGAAATAAAACTAAGCTTTATTCATATTTTTTTTCCAAATTATACATCACCCTATGTACTCTATTTATAGAGATTTACATGGATAAGATGTCAGTGCGGATCAACCTAACTTAAAACCTAGACCAACACCTAACAATCTCCACATTGGTCTAAGTTTTACAATCAAAGAACCATCTTTGCACATACTGCAATCTAACTGGCTTTTAGTACTAACTCCATGAGAAATCTCGTTGATCTGAGTCCAAGCTCGCTCGCACTCCATCATCGATTCACCAGTCTTCTTCGGACACATGTGCAGGCTCCAACATAGTTGCAAATGGAGCAAAATAGTGCGCGCCATGGCGCACGGCGCGGCGAGGCGCACCTACGGCGCCATGTTCATGGCGAGGCGCATGTTTTTAAAATAGCATGCGCTATTTGCGCCACATGTGAGTCATGGCGCATGGTGCACGTCGCAAAATAACGCGCCAAATTATTTTTAAATTTCATTATACTTATAAATATTTCTTACAAGAATTTACAACTTAACAGGTATGATTCTTATTGATTGCTACTTGAAGTGTTTCACTAACAACCATGATTTAGAGGCGTCCACCTCTCCACACAATAATCTTGGACTAAATCTAGAACTCACGAAGAGATCTAGTTCCCTTTGAACTCACTAAGAGATCCAAGGGAAATGCACTCACAAAGAGAACAAAGGAGAATATTTTTTCATTTCAACAAAACCAAAAACTTTTACAATACATCATGCCTCATATAAGGAGGCCCAAAATAATAAAACTGAAAAGACAGGAACGCCCTCTATGCTACATAAACGAAACTAATGCCCTCAGGGGCAAACTAGGAAAACTAAAGAAAGTACACATGACATAAGCAGTAAATAAATCAGAAGTAGAGACTCTGGATCGTAGCCGCCGATCTGCGCCGTCGGCGATGGTACACGTGTCGAAATCAGATGTCCCCATCAGAGTCGCCTTAGATGATTTGGTCACATTAAACGGAGGTCTTCCGATGACCCGTTTAGGAAAGTAGATTTGACTTACGTTAAGAAAGATAGAGGTAGACCTAAAAACACTTGGTTAGAAAATATTAGAAATGACCATTTTTTATTAGATTTAAATGAGAATTTAACTATTAACAGGACACAATGGAGAAAAATGATTCATGTAGCCGACCCTACATAATGGGATAAAGGCTTGATGTTGTTGTTGTTGTTTGGAAATTTATTTTTAAAGAAGTTTCTAAGATATTTTAGAAATTTCTTTTGAAAACATGAATTTTGAGAATCTCATGAATCATGTAGCTTGGGTAATATTTTATTTTTAGGAGCCTTCTAATCATGGCAATCTCTTGTGTTCCTATTCACTCCTACAAATGTTCAAAGCTTTACTACTCAGTTTGACTTGGCTCTATAATAAGCTTGCCAAAACCGATAAAGCATTGACTTTCTTATCTTTTGTTATTCTAATTAGCAAGGGGGTGGTTCTCTAAGCTCCTTCTGTGATGGAGTCTTCTCAGTTTGTAGTAGATCTTGTCCCCTTGCTTTTTTGGAAGACATCATTTTCTTTATTTTTGGATAGTTTTAGTAAATGAAGGTACACCATTGTTTAATTATACACTTCGAACCATGCATTGCTCACCTTCACTCTGGTGGAATCGATCTTAATGATGGAGTTTCGGTGCAATAGTAGATTTGGCAATATCGCATTAGAGACGGAGTCAATCTTGGTGGACCTCTTTGATAGCAGTCATGGTGGCGGACTGGAAGCATGAGCGAGGGTGCGAACTCGAAGCATGAGAGAGGATCATTATTATTCAATTTGCTGGATTGCATCCTACACATTCATAATTATCATCATTGTTTACTGGTAACCTGGTCATTTGTTCTGTAACTTCTGTTAGATTAAGAGAGGACTCATTTTCAGCCATTTTTGCTTGATTTTACTTCTCTCTTTCCTTTCTGTGTGAATCTAGGACAACAAGAGGTTCTCCCATTCTCTAATACCATCTTTTGTTTATATTATGCACCAATTATCAGTGCTTTGATATGAACTCAATTCATAACCAACATATTAACATTATAACACAAGACTGTAATAAGAGGCTTGAACAAATTCACAAAGATTTGGGATTTCTGTTAGGTTCCTTAATGATATCTCTATTAATTAAAAAGTATCTCGAGCATTGCTTCAAGATGTATAAGATTTTTTACTCTGATTTGGGCTTTTATTTCCGTAGACAGCAAGCAGACTTTGTTTCTGACTTCTGCACTGAATAACAACCATCGAGCTGTTTTTAATCTCTGTTCTTTCCCATGACAAGAAACAGGTTTTTGTTTTTGTCTTTGTTCTGCTCTGGGAGGGCAAGCATGTTCTTGTTTCTTCCTCAGTTATGTTCTGATATAATAAGCAATACTTATTTTTCTGATAGAAAATCATCACTAAAGTGCAGGAAATCGTTGAATTTCACAGGAAAATTCAGCAAGTTGGATGCAGAAATTCACAATTTAGTAGAGAAAACAGCAAAACAGATCCTCAAATTCAGCAAAAGAATGAGAAAAACAGCGAACGATACAAGAATCTTCAATTCGAGGGGAAGATTCAACTCTCCAAATTTCTAGCCAAAGCCTAGAGTCCAAAAGCAAAACCCTAGATCTCAAATTCTGCCTCCAAATTCAAGATAATCCTAACCCTAGCCAAAAATAAATTACTTAAAGTAAAATACAATTAATTAATCCCTAAACAGCCTCCAAGATTGAATTTTCCCTCCTAAATCGCTTGCCCAATCAATGATTGGGCCCCACACAAGTTCCGCCCCCTCCCTGGGCCTGCCTCCTGTAGTAATGAAGGAGAGACCGGTCAGCTGGGGGCCTAGCATTTTCCTTATGGGTTTCAGCCAGAACATGGACACCATTGGGACTCCATGATAGTAGCAGCAAAGTTTGGCCAATAGCTCTAGGACTGTGGGATAATGGATAGTGGCTCTAGGAAGCGGTTGGCGGCATAGAATTTGATCTCTGGAAGGAGGAGACATTTAGAGGGGATAAAGTGGCCCACCACTAGTAGTGAGGAAGGGGAGAGAAGTGAAGATTTTGGGATAATTTGAATTAATTTATTGCAAGAAACAGTCTATTCATAGGCAAAAAGAGTAGTCTTAAATATGAACTTTTCCATAAGTAACTCCATCAGATAAGGAACAATCTTATCTTCCCTAAACCAACTATACTAAACAAAGACATAAATTTTAATTCAAAATTCGAACTTATCCAAAATAAGTTTAAAATATATAAATTATTATCCTGTTGCCCTTATCTCCAGCCAACCAATTGTCCAGATTTCCAGTCCAAACCTTAGGCATCAGGCATGCAATCAAAGAGCTGTGATCACCCATGTACTGTGATCACCCATGTACCCCTATTGAGTTGACATTGAATTCAACAAGGATCTAAAAATCAATATAACTAACAATCTCTATCAAGAAATCAAACTGCCAAATTTTCAATAACATGATTATTTTTCTCTTTCCACAATATGATACCCCACCCAATTTGTGATCCCCAAACGTCCTATTTAGCATCTGCCAGGTCTGATCCAAATTTAGTTTGACAATAGTGAGAATGCTAATATCAAAATGTGATGAAGTTTGAATGGAATGTGTGAAATTATTATTATTAATATTATGTGAAAGGGTGTTTGGGATTAGCATGTACTAAATATAAGATTAGAAAATAGATTGTGGTTGTTTGGGCATTTAGGATGGGATTGCCAAAGCTGCATCAATTAGGAAGGAAACAAATTTAATACAGAACAAATGGAAAGGAAAAGGGGTTGCATAGGTAAAATATCTAGAAGTTATTGGATTTATGCAAATTTGGGTTAAAACCATTGCGTGGAAACAAAGTATTCATATAACAACATGGAAACAAAGATTCGCAAAACAATTGCAAATTGTTGATATGGGGCTGAAGATGATTATGATCATCCTAATGATGATAACTTTGTATAATCATTGTGAACATTTTTATCATGTTCTTTTACATGTTCTCTCTTTTTTTCAAGTTATCTCATCATATTTTGTCAAATTAGGGTAATGTCCATTTTCTACTAATAAAGAGTTCTAAACATATAGATGATCTTGCTAACATGTTCGTGTCTTTCAGCTTCATTGATGTTCTAAACTTAAATCTTTAGGTTGCCGTTGCAACATAAATTAAAATTACTTGTGTCAAAAAAAAAAGTAGTGTTTTCGTTTACAAATTTACGTGTGAATTATTTTTTTTCTATGCTTCCATCTTTTTTTCTCTTTTTTCTGTTTTTTTTTTTATTTAATAAGGTTAAATGGAGCAAGAATGCTTAGATATGACTATTTTATTTTGACGTGCAGGAGAGATGGCTCTTCTTGTAGAAGGTCTGGGTGTTGGGGCAGATACTTCGATTGAGGAGTACATCATTGGTCCTGCTAATGAGATCATTGATGAACAAGAACACAATGGTGAGAAGGAACAGATTACACTCTATGGTCCTGAAGAGGGCGTCTCGTGGGTTGCACGCCCTGTAAAGGGGCAGAGCATCCTTGGAAGTGTTGTTTCTCGCTATGGTAGCAGCTTGGAAAAGCAGGGCAACATTCCTCTTATGGATCCTCTTGTCACTCTCTTTGGTAGCGTCCATGAAAAGTTACCCGTTACTGAGATGGGCAGCATGAGAAGCACTTTATTTCCCAACTTTGGAAGCATGTTTAGTGTTGCAGGGCCTAAAACGGAGCAATGGGATGAAGAGACTGGCCAAAGAGAGGGTGATGAATATGTATCTGATGTTGCTGCAGGAAGTGATTCTGATGACAATTTACAAAGTCCATTGATTTCTCGTCAGACAACAAGCATGGAGGGGAAGGACATCGTTCCTCCACAAGCTGCTCATGAAAATGGCGAGGCTGTTAGCAGTATGGGTATTGGTGGTGGTTGGCAACTGGCATGGAAATGGGCGGAGCGAGAGGGCCCGGATGGGAACAAGGAAGGAGGTTTTAAGAGAATCTATTTGCACCAAGAGGCCCCGCCTGGTTCAAGGAGGGGTTCACTTGTTCAAGTCCCAGGTCAGGAAGTTCCAGAAGAAAGTGAGTTTATCCAGGCTGCTGCTTTAGTGAGCCAGCCTGCGCTTTACTCTAAGGAGCTGCTGGACCAGCATCCTATTGGACCGGCAATGGTCCATCCATCAGAAACAGTTTCTAAAGGTTCTGTGTGGTCAGATCTTCTTGAACCTGGTGTCAAACAAGCACTTATTGTTGGTATTGGTATTCAAATTCTGCAGCAGGTGATCCCTTTCTTTGCTTCTTATAAACAATTTTTTTCAAAGTTGCTTGTTTCTTAAATTACCTAGCACCTTGGAGTTATCATCAATTTTCTATGTTTTGTTTATTTCTAAAGAGAGGTCTTTTGACCGCTGTAGTTTGGACAACTAGTTGTTGTTGATGTTAATAATTTTTTTGGGATTCAATCTGTTACATTGACCTTCAAAAATTTTCTTACCAAAAGTATACCCCTCTATTGTTTAATTTTTCATTCTTGTTTCGGAAAAAAAAAACAGATAATTAAGCCTTATGAAAATTAATTTCATGGATAGTCACGAGGAAAAGTGTCCATGGAAGGTTCGCTAGTGTAATTAAAGATATCTATCTTGGAGTAGTGACTAGTTTTAAGGTTGATATAGAGTAACAAAGCGAGTTCACAATTATGGTACGTTATAAAAAAAGCATAAAATTACGTCTTTTTGTTTTGTTCATAGAAAAGCTATAGCTGACATTCAAAATATGGTTCCTTGCTGTATACTATTTACAATGGCATTGGTAAGGGATAACAATATTTGTCAGCTGAATGTTAGGAAACATTTGTAGATCTCAAGTATTTTATGTCAATCTTCGGAAAAAAAAAAGAGAAAACTCTTCCAAACTCCAATGAAAATCAGGGAAACAATAGGTTTTATTGCAAAAATTAATTAACAGAAGAAAAACAAACAAGATACAAGTGATTCTCAATTCGAGAGGAGGATCGATCTATCCCAATCTCTAGACGCTGCTAGAGCCCAAGACAAACTAAGAGATATCAAATTTCAGCCAAATTCAAGAAGCCCTAACCCTAGGAAAACAAACTATTTAATGCATACAATTCAAAAGGAAATATCTAAACAATCCCTACATTCAATTTCCCTCATAAACTCCTTTCAAAAACCTTCATAAATGGCTCTGTGAGGATCGGCGGTCGGATCACGCCGACAGGAAGAGGCGGACTCTTCCATCTCTGTTCCGTTAGGCCGGTCCCGCGTGGACCTGTTGGACCGGTCTAACACTGAGAAGAACATTTAAAGAAATTCATTGAACAGTTGCCGATTACTCATGCATGCTTTTTAAACTCTGCAATTTAAAATATTCATATCCTAATTCTTATTGCTACTTATCCTACAAATTTGTTTAATGAATATAAGTTTGGTATAAATTTTGTTGTCACCATGTGATGGTAGATTGGTAGAATGTGTAAACTTTTTTGTTATGCGCATATTTGGCCTGTTATGCTATTTCCATCCTTTATACTGACATTATCTTTTTCCTTGCAGTTCTCTGGCATAAATGGTGTCCTGTATTACACACCTCAAATTCTTAAACAAGCAGGAGTTGAAGTGCTTCTTAAAAACCTTGGACTTGGTTCTGATTCATCATCCATCCTCATCAGTTCTCTCACTACTCTGTTGATGCTCCCTGCAATAGGTGTTGCCATGAGGCTAATGGATATATCTGGGAGAAGGTTTATTATCTGTTCAACTTGTCGTTTTGTTTTACATTGTTCACTGCCTATCCTCAAATCTTATCTAATGCCCCATTTGGTTGCTTGAAGTTAGAAAACTCAATTTGATAAACAGTTTGTTTAAGAATGAGTAAATGATTAAATAATCCCTTCGCTTTTTAGATGTTTGTTTTAATCTCATAAGTTAAGACTAGAGAGGGAGTTGAAGGTATACTTGAATTATGGAGGTCAACCTTAGAGTCTAAAAGTTTTTGATTGAGTAGATAGAGAGCTGAATATATGGAGGGTAATTTTGATAGTAATAGACATAGTGAGAGGATTGTGACTTTGGGCGATCAAGTCATTAATAAAAGTACACGGTTTATATATCTTGGATTTATTGTTCAAAGTAATGGTGAAATAGATGGGGATATTATCAGTATAATTCAAATTGGATGGTTGTAGTGGAGGAATGCATCAGGCTTCTTGTGTGATAGAAAAGTGATGTAGAACGAAAAAAAAGGGTGGGAATAATATAAAAAAAACATCTGAAATTCAATTTCATATTTCCTTAATTAAGGGGTTTGATTGGCGGAATTAATGAGATAGGAGAGAGGGTAAGGGGGCCGGCCAAGATGGAGGGGGGGGGGGGGGAGAAGTGTCCAGGTTCGACGAATGTGTCTAGGTTCAATGAACATGAAAATTGGAATTAATTCCAATTAATTTCATATTGAGAGAGATTTGGGGGGTTTCCTAAAAGATTTTTACTAATTAGACAAATTAATTTAAATCAAATCCAATTAAAAATTTAAATAGATCTAATTTAAATAACTTCCCTAAAATAGGGATTCTTATTTAGGAAACAAATTCAAATTCAAAATTGTTTGAATTTTAAATTCAAATTTGTTACCAAATTAAGAAGGCCAAAATAGGAAGGGAATAAAGGAGGGAGTTCAATGAGGCATTCAAAGCTTTCCTAAATTAGTAAATTAAATTTGGAATGAAAGATTTCATCCCAATTTAATTCAAAATTTAAATAGGCTATGAATTAGTAAGTTTTCTAAAATAGGATTTATAAATTAGACAACTATTCAAATTCAAATAAATTTGAATTTGATTATTAAGATAGTTACCTAAAATATGAAAACTAATTTAGAAAAGACTTGATGGCAAGTGGAGATGGGAGGAAACCAAGGGGAGGGCGGCGGCTTGTGGCTGGGCCATGAGTGGTGGTGGAGCTAAGGCCGGTTTGGTGGAAGTAGGGAGAGGATGAAGATGGCGACAAGGAGGAAAAAACAAATAAACAAAAGATAAAAGATAAAACCGTGAGCCTTGGACTCTTCCGAAGACTGACGGGTGATGCGTTGCCCTTCACCAAGGGACTTCAAGCCATGAGCCCGGACCTATCTTGCGGTTGGTGGAAACTACGATTCCCTCCATAGGAATTATCACTAACGTCCTCCCAAAGAACAAAAGTGCAGAGCAATTTTTTTATTAAAACTCCATTGTTACATTACATAAGTAAGGGCATCTATATATAGGCCTAAGAAATTAAAATAAGACACATATGCTCCTAGGGCTTACATAGGACGACCCTCTTAAGCAAGGGTAAAAATAAAAAATTCATAATAAAAATAAAAATTACAAATAACAAATTAAGATAAGGTGGAATGATCTCGACCGACGATCGTCGTCTCCTTTGAAAATCTTCATGATCGGATGTCCGCATCATTCTCCCGGGGTGGAAAAGAGCTCGACTCCGTCGAGTCCGCACCCCGGGTAACCATGCTCTGATACCAAACTGATGTAGAACGGGAGTAGGTGGGGGAGAGTTAAAAAATTTTGAATTTCAAACAAGAAGAATAAAGGAGGGAAGATATAATCAATACTCTCTAATCTTAGGCTGCAAATTAGGGAATAAATAAATAGAGAGAGGAGAGAAGGTGGGCCAGCCAATGGAAGGAAGAGGAAAGGTGTCCACATACAATATATGTGGATCCATGCATTAATGGAAGATTGAAGAGTTAAATCTGAAATAATTTCAGATTTAATATGATTGAAGAATTTCTTAAAATAGATGTATGTTATGTAGAAAAGAATTTAAAATTCAAGCTTTCCAAATAAGATAGGAGCTAATTTAGGAAAGTAATGATGTTGAAATGAAATTGGAATCATGCTATTAATTGAATGAAAGAAGTTTCAAAAAATAAGGTAATTAACGAGGATGGATTTGAAATTCAAATTAGATTAATTTGAATTTAAAATCTTTCCAAATTAATGACAACTTAAATAAGGAATTTATTAATTAGATTGATTCCTTATTTAAGTTGTCATTAATTTGGAAAGATTTTAAATTCAAATTAATCTAATTTGAATTTCAAATCTATCCTCATTAATTACCTTATTTTTGGAAACTTCTTTCATTCAATTAATTAATCAATTCTGAAATTGAATGATTAATTAATTCCGTGATTCCAATTTCATTTCACTATTATTATTTTTCTAAATTAGCTCCTATCTTATTTGAAAAGTTTTCGAATTCAAATTTAAATGAATTTGAATTTTAAATTCTTTTCTAAATAACATACATCTATTTTAGGAAATTCAATCATATTAAAATTGATTAAAATCTGAAATTATTTCAGATTTAACTCTTCAATCTCCCATTAATGCATGGATCCACATACATTGTATGTGGACACCTTTCCTCTTCCCTTCATTGGACAGCCCACCTTTTCTCTCCTCTCTAATTATTTATTCCCTAATTTACAGCCTAAGATTAGAGAATATTGATTATCTCTTCCCTCCTGTATTCTTCTTGTTTGAAATTCGAAATTTTTTAAATCTCCCCCACCTCCTCCCGTTTTACATCCAACTGATGTAGAACGGAGGGGGGAGATAAAAATTAAAGATCTAAAATTTCATCTCACATTTTCCTTAAATAATAGATTTGAATTTGAAATTCAAATACGAAAAGAAGAGAGGGAAGAGAGGAATTAATTATCTCATTAATTGGGGCCTTTAATTATGAAGGAAATAATTAGGATAGAGGAGAGAGAGAGAGAGAGGGCTGGCCAAGGAGGGATGAAAGATGTTCAAATTCGATGTTATACATACATTGAATAGGAGGAATTAAATTTAAATCCAATCATTTAATTCAGATTTGCACTAATTGGGGGGGGGGATTTTCTAAAATAGGTATAGGATATTTAGGAAAGATTTTTTTAATTCAAATTCATTTGAATTTGAATTATGAAATCTTTCAAAATAAAATAAGGGCTAAATTAGGAGGATGATAATGGTGTAATTGAATGATTCTTTAATTAGAATCTTAAATTAGGAAAGAAATGAAAGACCTTTCAAAATTTAAAATTCAAAATTAAGAGATGGGAGGAAATTGTGCAATTAATTCAAATTAATGAGGGAAATTCAAATCTCAAATTCATTTAAAATTCTCAAATTACTTTGAATCAAATTAGGAAAGTCATAAAAGGATGATTGGGAATTGGAGCCTCAGAGAATTAGTGGGGTGGCCGGCGGCGGCTAGGTTAGGGTGCTTGGCCGGCAGTAGAGAAAGGGGACAGGGAGAAGATGGCCGGTGGAGAAAGAGAGAGGGAAGGAGACAAGGAAAGAAAGATACAACCGCAAGCCTGAACACATCCTGCAGCTGACGGGTACTACGTTGCCCTTCACCAAGGGACTTTAGACCACGAGCTCGGACACATCCTGTGGTTGGTGGAAGCTATGAATTCCTCCCATAGGAATCTCACCCAAGGTTCTTCCCAAAGAACACAAGTGCAAACACAAAAATTTTATTATAATTTCATCATACCTAATATAAGAAAAGGGGCATCTATATATAGGCCTCGAAAGAAACTAAAAGACAAATTTGCCCCTTGGGCTTATATAAGACAAGACTCTTAAATAAAATGGTGAAAAAGGAAAATTGCAAAATTAAATTAAAATACAATTAATAAACTAAAAATAAATGGAGTGATCTCAGCCGTCGATCTTCGACTCTTCCTTTGAACATCGTCCACCGTCGGATGTCCGCATCAAAAAGTCCCTCTCAAACTTAAAGAGAAAATTCTATAAAATGGTGGTGAGACCTAAAATGCTTTATGGTGCCGAATGTTGGCCATTAAAAGAGAAGTATAATATTAAGTTAAGTGTTACAGAGATGAGGATGCACAGTTGGATGAGTGGCTTTACCATTTTTTATGACCAATTTGAGAGAAGAGGGGCCAACTTTTTATTCATGAACAAAAAGAACCAGCTCCATTGATGAACAATCCACATAAAACCACCTTAAGCTCGCCTTCAGCATAATCAAAACAAGCAAAATCTAATTTGTGCTTATTTTCTCCGATTTTCCTTGTAATAACACATGCTTCCATTCCTCTCATGCAGGTTTCTTCTCCTCTCCACCATTCCAATCCTCATTTGTTCACTCCTCGTACTGATCATAGCTAATTTAGTCGAACTCGGAACGGTGGCTCATGCCGTGCTCTCCACGGTCAGTGTCATTGCCTATTTCTGCTGCTTCGTCATGGGATTTGGCCCAATCCCCAACATTCTGTGCGCAGAGATCTTCCCCACCAGGGTTCGCGGCATCTGCATAGCCATTTGCGCCCTCGTCTTTTGGATTGGCGACATCATAGTCACATACTCCCTCCCTGTCATGCTCAACAGCATTGGCCTTGCTGGAGTCTTTGGGATTTATGCCATTGTCTGTGTCATTGCATTTTTCTTCGTCTTCCTCAAGGTACCTGAGACCAAGGGAATGCCTCTTGAGGTCATTACAGAATTCTTCGCAGTTGGTGCAAAGCAAAAGCAGCAGGCAAAACAGAATTGATGCGAGGTGTGGAAAGTTAGAATGTTTGATGAAGAAGAAGGAGAAGATTATGAAATACATAAGAAGAGAAAAGAAAGAGAAGCTGCAAGAGGTAATAATATACTAAGGTTGATGACATTTTAAGGGTGATGAAGGTTGCTTGAATGCTTAGCGTTCTTCTATTCATTTTACATTGTGAGATTAGTTCTGTAGCCTTTTGTTACTATGCTGATGAATTTTATTCCTTAATTTTGTTTTTTCTTTTGATGTTTTGATGTGGAGATGCTATTGCTTTTAAGGTACAGCCAACTTTGTTGTAATAAAGAGTCCACTGACAATTTCTTTGGTCGTGTGGGTTTCTTGTTCACTTTGCAAGCAGTAATTTTTTTTTTGGAGTGAATATGGCTCATCAAATGATTTGTAAAATTATTAGATTTGTTTATAGATAAATGTGATGTATGAATAATCATTTAATATTTATTTTATATGATTTAAATTAAATATAATAATTAAAAAAATTATTTTAATTAAATATTATGTGCATTATTAATGGGTGCAGGATTAGATGTCCTATTTGAATGCATTTGTTGGGTGAAATAGCTTTAGAATGTTAAGTTGTTAGCACGGTGAGTCGAGCCCGATTGGGCTCACAAGTGGCTTGACTTACACATCTAGCGAGAATTATTTATGAGGTAGAGAGCCTTGAGGTGAAAATGCTTCATTGATATGTTGAGGGTAGAATATAAAGTTGATATTATTAGAGCATATAGAAGGAAATTTAACATTTGTTGAGGGGGAACTCAGACACTCAAGCACTAAGAAAACTAATCTAAGTTGAAAAGGAAGATGATGGCATGGAGTTATATTTTTATTGTGGCCTCCAAGTTGGTGTTATCCTACTAGTTGTGTTGTGTACTCAAACAGTGGTGAAAATTTGTCACATCATTTTAAGATTTTGGCGAGTAATTGTCCTTCGATTTCGATTGATATTTCTACATTGGTTGGGCTCTTATCACTATTTGATGTCTTCTAACATTAGAGGCTATATCATTATTAACACATTAGATAGGGCAATGGGGTGCCTATTTGCCATAGAGGTTAGGACTAGCTAGCATGATTGACAAAGAGGCAATTAAGCCTAAGATGATGCATTCATGTCAAGTCTACGTTTGTTATGGCCATTAGATCATAGGCTTCATGATGCATGTCTATCAACTCTCCTAATATGAACCTTAAGGCTAATTGTTTTTATGTAATTGAAAATTAGTATTTTTTTGGGTTCATTTTTATGTTAGATGGATGGTACTCTCTGTGTACATCTAATTTCTAGAATTTTTTAAGCCCCCCAAAAGGTATAGGGCTATGTTAATTAAATACAAGTATGAAACCTTTTTTTCGAAAAATATTATGCAAAAAAGAAAAATGAAAGATGTCGAAAATACTATTGAACCTTGGATTAAAGGAAGCTCTCTAAATTAGAGTTGGCATTTCTTTTGCTTGAATTTTTGAATATTTATAATATTTTTCTTTTTTATTATCGCTGAGTTGATTCATTTTCAATTGTGATAGCTTTTTTATTACTTTCTAAGGCAGCTTTTAAGTACACAAATTTCAAAAAAAAATTTGTACTTAAAAGATGCTTTAGAAAGCAGTAAGAAAGCTGTTCCAAATAAAACTTTAATTTGAGCTTTATGATACGTTCCGGAGTTAACATGCATTGATTTAAAACGTTCTTCCTAACTATTAACATATGACTATATTCAATTAGGAACGATCAACAGTAACGGTAGGTTTGAGTTAGGTTGTTATCCTATGATAGGTCTACATTAGTACCCTTGTGAGTGACAAAAAATAAAAGTTCCATTGGCAAGTGTCACAATTGAATTTTTTTTTTTTTTTTTTTTGATGTTTTAGTTGTGGTTTCTAAGCATCCCAAGAGGGACTAAATTTGGTGTGTGATGACACTTCTAAGATCCTATGAAAAGTTCTTTCAAACTCAAATCTACATAATAAGCATACAAAATGTAAACAAATAAATCAAAAGAGCACACATACAAATGTAGATGAAGTGTATTAGATAGTGTTCTTAGAATAAAGATGTTGATAATGTAATATTATAGCCATAACAAGTATATCATAATATTAAGCACACGTATATAAATTACCCTACTTCTTGTCACAAATATACATAAACATCAAATCACAATATGTTCAAGAAAGAACATACAATATGAAGTAAATGTATAACATTTATGCTTGACGTAGAGCTGCGTCCAACGTCCACACAGAATATTCTGTGCGGGCTCCGAACACCAACCGGAGAACAATTAGAATGCGACACCACGTCACCCTTTTACTATACCGCAGCTCAACACTGCTCGATATCGTGGCTCGGTACCGCAGCATCCGGACGACTTGTGTCTTTAAATATCCTTACCATAGGCTATGATCCAAGGAGTTTATTTATTATTGCATAGCCTTCATTTATATCTAAGTCTTACATAGTTTGATCTATGATCAATGACTCCTGCCTATCCTTGCATTAAAAACCTCAAGCCCATGTAGGTAGTGTGATGGAAATCTAAGTTGGCCAAGTGTGTTATTGAGGCAAGTGATGATTAAATAAAAGTTTTATATGCTTTTTCAAGATTTATTAAATTCTCTAAGCTATTTAATATTTATAACTAATTAAATATAAATAAAAAAATTTATAATGAATGAAGAAAATGTATTTTTGGAAATCAAATGCAATTTTGGTTAATTTCTCATATTTTTGCCCATTTTAAAATAATTAAATTGTGTTAAAAATTAGAGAAAATTAAAGGGCCTTTTTGTCATTATTTTTTATTTTCATTTTATAAAAAAGGTAATAGCATGTTTAGTAAGTGTTTTGCAATTTCTTTTTCTTTTAAAAATGACTTAAAAAAAAATATTCAAAGTTATTCTTAGATATTTTCATTACTTACAAAACCTAAAATCCTAGTCACCTTGCCTTGTGCTTCACACTAACTAGCTTGCGTTGGTAAGCACCTGCCATACAACAATCCAAAGTTTAAAAATGAATTTATTTGAAAAATAACTATGGAGCGATGCATCATTAGTCTTGAAAACATAGTGACGTCTTGCACTAAAATGAGTTTTTTTTTTTTATATATTTATATATTTAATTTAAATCTCTGCCACAGAGGAGAGGAAGAAGAGAGGAGAGGAGAGGAGAGGAGAGAGAGAATAGAGAGGAAGATCTCTGGGACTTTTTTGTCTGACACTCATGTTACAGATTTTATTCTATTTGACATAAGTGACTATACTCTTACTCTTATTTTCGATGTTTTTGATTTATACTATTTTAATCTTCTAAAAATTGATAAAAATACATTTTCTCCTTACTTATCAAGCTTTCATCATGTAACTTGTATATGATAAATAGGATCTTTACGAGCATTTTGACTATAGTATTACTATATTTTATCGAGTAAATTGGAAGCTATAATTTTTATAGGTAAATGCATAGTATACATTTTTGTAGATTTCCTTACACTTTATGAATTATGATATGATTAATATGAGATATATGTGACATTTGCATATAAGCAAGAAAATGCTACTTGTTAACACTCTAATTAATATGAATTGGATCTTAAAACATAATATCCTATACAAAAGGGCGGGTTGGCAGACTTTTCTTAAAATAAAAGAATGGTGGTGTGCTCCTTGCTATAACCTATAATTAATTGACTGATTATGCCGACGGATAGAGAGTGATGATTCTTAATTGATTATTAAAAGTTACTTGTGAATCGATTTAAGATAATAAATAATAATGGTAAGATAAAGACTGATGACTAACTAGTCGACAGTTGAGATTAAATTAAAAAGTGATGACCAACTGGGTGATGGTTGGGGTGGAAGAATGAAAACATCACATTAAAATTAGATCTCTTACATTGCTCTTAATAATTATTTTCATGATTGCATTTGTATGATAATATATTAAACTTATTAATAGATGGAATTGAAGTTGTATTGATAGAATTTGCATTGATATTGATATAATGTTTTACGACATATTGACATGACTCATTGATTGATATTCCTTTTTCTTGTGATATGATAAATCTCTTTTGGCTTTATTAAACATATTGATTTTACTATTGATTGATACAAATTTTATAGATTATTTCTTACTTATACTAATAGACTATTGATTATTGATTAATATGGATTGAACTGAGAGTAGTCATATTGATTCTTTTGCCTTGTATTGAATGCACTCGTGAGTTTTGATTACTCGATGGGCTTTTAAGCCTGTTACATGGTTTTTATATGGTTTTAAGTAAAGGTAAAGACTCTACATCTTAGGGCCAGACATTGATGATGATTTAGTTTTATTTTCAGTTCTCTAGTTTTATGTATTCCTTTATAGCCTGCCGTGGCTACTGTACGTATTATTTTGAGACTTTGAACCTTATAGTGAAATGCAATTATTGACTGTAATAACATATTTTTATGTTTCCTTGTATATATTCATTTATATTTTATTAAATGTAATTATTCAGCTTAAGCTCAATGTGTTTTTCGAAGAAAAATCAATACAAGGAAAATATTTAATTTACATTTATAACATTCAAGAAAATCTAAGTAATTCTTTACATAAATTTTAAAGTTTACTTTGAATTAAATAAACTTTTATATTATCTTCTTTCCTTCCATCTTATTCTGTGGAATATATTATTTTGTAAAATCAGAGCATTTTATTCTATTTTCTTGAAATTAAAATTTAATTTATCATTAATTTAGATTATATAAATGCATTGCAAGTCAAATCTTGAATAAATTTATAATTTCTCTTAAAAAGGAATTTAATGAATTGCCTTATACAAGTTTAATTCTATTAAATGTTTCTTGTTTTGTAAAAAAAAATTCTGTATTAATTAATTTATGTAATTGTTTTGATCATAATTCATGAAGTTTCATAAATTGTTGTGAATTTTAATATCGGAAAAAAAAAAAAAAATGAAAGAGGGTGTTACTTTTATAACCAATAATTTTTTGTGTATGTAATTAAAAAAAGTTTACCCATCCTGCCCCAATTTTCGGAACTTTTATTACGTCCGGTGTAAGGACGTAGAGGAACGTCCGGTTGGAGGCAAAATTCTGCCAAAAAACTCGGTATTTGCTTGGTACAACTAGATATTATTTGATATTAACGAGGAATACCGCTCTTTGAAGACCAATACCGAGTTATACCGAGCTGTACCGAGAAATAACGAGTTTATACAGAGTTTTTTAGGAAAAAATCGGTACAACTTTTGTATAACTCGGTATTTCTCAGTTTAGCTCGGTATAACTTGGTATTGGGTCTTCAAATGATGGTATTCCTTGTTATTATTTGATATTGCTCGGTACAACTCGTTTTTTGGCGGGATTTGACCTCCGACCGGACGTTCCTCTGCGTCCGGTCGGAGGACGTAATAATTGTTCGTTACTTTTATAACCAATAATTTCTTTGTGTATGTAATTAAAAAAAGTTTAACCCATCCGGCCCCAATTTTCGGGCCAGGGTCAACTTGGGCAGGCAAGGGGCTTCTTCTACCCAATCAACCAGGGCAAATTATTGCGTCAGGTGACCGAAGCCATCTCTCCGTTCGGTCGCCAATAAAAATGCGCCATCTGTCAGTCGTTTTTTTAATTTAATATTAACGCTTTATGTCTTGTCAGAGTTAGCGACCCGACCCGATAACGCTATTCATTTGAACTTTTAAGCTTTTGCCGCCCTATTTTTTCATTTTGAGACCCGCGAAAGACGCAAATATGTGCTGCTGTAGAAGAAAAAACGAGCCAGAAAATTGCAGAGAAGAAATGGACTGCTCAGTGAAGAGGGAGGTGGAAGAGGGAGTGCATGAATCGGAAAGGATGCATGAATCGGAAGGGCTGGTGCATGAATCGGAATCGGAACATGTGCATGAATCGGAATCGGAACCTAACTTAGCCGGAAATTCCTCTGGTTTCAACATATCGGTAAGTATCTTGGAAAAACGAGTTAGAAAGTTGTTTGTGAGCAGAATAAATTTCTTAAGCAGAAAGTTGACGTAGGTTTCAGCTCATTATTCTTAAGATTTTTGATTTTGCGATTTTTTAGCAGAATAAATTTCTTTTGTCGAAAAAGTAAAAAATAAAAAAATCTAATGTTGTTGTTGTTGCTTAGCATTCATTATTGATTTCTAGGATGAAGATGATAAATAAAAGAATGCGCTATAGTTGCGCTATAGTTGCGCTATAGTTGCGCTATAGTTGCGCTATAGTTGCGCTATAGTTGCGCTATAGTTGCGCTATAGTTGCGCTATAGTTGCGCTATAGTTGCGCTATAGTTGCGCTATACTTGCGCTATACTTGCCCTTTACTTGCGCTATACTTGCCCTTTCAGGCTGTATACAAAGATGAGACAGAAGCATATGAATGTTTTTGCACTTATGCTCACGATAATGGCTTTAGTGTCCGAAAGGATCATCACAGTTTTTGGCCAAATTCTAGGAAGATAAAATCGAAGGACTTTGTTTGTTCAAAAGCTGGTTTCAAAAAAAGTGATGATCATAATTCAGGGAAGAGGAAGAGATTCATTAGACCAGTTGTCAGAACTGGTTGTCCAGCCATGGTGAGGTTTGTCACTGATGAAGACGGTTACTGGCATGTCAAAAGATTTATTGAATCCCACAACCATGAATTAGCTAGCCCAGCCGACTGACACCTTTTAAGATCATGTAGGAATGTTATTGAGGAAAAAGCTTCCGTCCTAAAATCGATGACAAATGCAGGGATTAGAACCGTTGATGCATATGCCTACCTTGCAGAGGAAGTTGGTGGATGTGAGAATGTCGGATTCTCTAAGAGGGACGCCTACAATTTGATTCAGAAGGAGAAAAGAGCAAGGATTGAAATTGGTGACACTAATTCTTTGATTCAATTATTTAAAGATCGACAAGTTGAGGACCACATGTTTGCATGGGATGTTCAATATGATGATCAGGATAGATTGTTAAATTTTTTCTGGGTTGATGGCAGAAGCAGGATAGATTATGAATGTTTTGGAGATGTGTTAATTTTTGATACTAGTTACAGGCTGAACAAGTATAATTTTGTTTGTGCGCCATTTGTTGGTGTTAACAATCATTGGCAGAATATTTTGTTTGGGGTTGCTTTTTTGTCAGAAGAAACAATTGAAAGTTTTACATGGTTGTTTAAAGTATTTGTACGAATAATGGGTAATAAATATCCAACAACAATATTCACTGATCAGGACCAAGCTATGGCCAGGGCCATAGAAGCTGCATTACCTCACACTCGTCATAGATTATGCCAATGGCACATATTTAAAAAGGTTCCATCAAAAGTTTCCATCTACAATAGCAATAATAAAGTTAGAGGACTCTTCCATAAGTGTATGAGGTGGTGTGATTCTGAGGAAGTGTTTGAGGAAGCGTGGAATGAAATGATCAAGGAAGGGAATCTTCATAATCATGAATGGTTGCAGGATCTTTATAAGATAAGGAGAAAGTGGTCAACTGCTTTCAACAAGGATTCCTTTTGCATGGGCATTTTATCAACGCAGCGTAGTGAGTGTACTAATAATGTGTGTCATGGCATTTCAAAGCCAACAAGTTCATTAACTGATTGCTTTCTTGGCTTGGAAAAGGTACTGATGAATTGGCGGCGAAATGAGCAAGATGAGGATTACAAATGCAGTCAATCTGAAATTGTTCCCGTGATAAAGAACAGCTCAATATTAAAACAAGCTGCTAGATATTACTCAAGAAGAATATATTCAATTTTTGAGGAAGAATTTATAAAGGCTGTGGGAGAAATGAGTATAGATTTTGTCTCGACTGATTCTTCAAAGTATATAGTCAACTACATAGAGAAAAAGAATCAAAACCATCCTTGGGTTGTTCACTTTGATGCAACAGAAGGTAACATTCAATGCAGCTGTAAGAAGTATGAAACCATGGGATTGCTGTGTTCTCATTGTTTGAGGGTTTTTAAACAGTTGGATATGGCTAAATTCCCTGAGAAGTACTTATTACTTCGTTGGTCAGCAAGGGCTCGACAAGTTTTTTATTCAGGTTACTTCCTTAATTCTCAAAGAAGTAATAATTTCCAAAGTGGTAGGGGATTCATATTCAGAAATCAGGTGAGCAGGTTTGCATATCAAATGAGCACGGAAGCTCAAGGGAATGAAGAGGCAGAGGAGTTTATTCTTTCCTCATTGCAAGACATGTATAAAAAATTATACTTAATTCTTGATGGCAAGAAAAGAAATCAGAAGGATGTTGCTAGTTCCCAAGGTGGAACTGCAGATTTGAAAGATCCTCTAAAGCGTAGACCTAAAGGCATATCAAATGCAAGACTGAAAAGCCATTGGGAGAAGAAGAAACGGCCTAAAAGTAAGTTTTTAATAATTTGTTAATTATTTAATTCATAATCCTAATACTAAAGCTCTAGTTTCTTACAGATAAGAAACCTTTGGTGGGGGATAATCCATTGGAGGAACCTTCTTCAACACAACCTTCTTCAACACAGATGAACTTTTCAAGCATGCCTGAATGTTTCAGTGAGGAATATATAACCGGCATACCATCATGCCAACCTGGAGCTGAATACACCAAGTTGATGATGGATTTTCTTTCTTCGGAGTTGGAATTTAATGAATTTGCAATGTAATAATATTTATTTGGACTTAATGATTTCATTTATTGGTTGTAATAAAAATTTTTTTATAAATCATCTATTTGGACTTATGTAATTTGGTTTTTTTTTATTTTAAACTTTTTTAAGCTAAATAATTATGAAATATATGGTTGCCCTATACTTGCGCTATACTTGCGCTATACTTGCGCTACGGTTGCGCTATGGCTGCGCTATACTTGCCCTAAGGTTGCGCTATACTTGCGCTACGGTTGCGCTATGGTTGCGCTATACTTGCGCTATGGTTGCGCTATACTTGCGCTATGGTTGCGCTATGGTTGCGCTATACTTGCGCTATAGTTTAGCTATTGTTGCGCTTTACGGAATATAACAGATTTTAGAGAATGCTCATTAATAAACAGAATATAACAGTATGTGCACATTTTATACAACAATCAAAAAGTATATAAAAATATAATAAAATGTACATTTATAAATCATGGACAATATTTACAACAAGTTACAGATTGTTTACTTCTTTGTTTGTAGAAAAAGAAAAAATGCAAACTCTGCCCTAAATTTAGGCATATGCTTTTGCCAATCTTTAAGAGCATTCCAGTCTGGTTTTTTTCTTCGCACGGCCTTTTCCATATATTTACAAACGAAGATTCCGCAATCGTAGTCGTTTGATTGTGTTGGAATTCCACGAACCGCCTGGACATTCCATTTCGTAATATCGCTTGAAAAGCATCCTGTGGTGTCCTCGTGCAAATACTTTATCTGTACGAATAAAACATTATAAAAATTTATATTATGTATATAAACATAGTAATCTGGATATAACTTGAAATATGAATTTGAACTTACAACTGTATGACAAATATTCTTGTGTTCAGGATTTGGTAATGAATCATACATTTTCCAGACCTTCTCCTTCAATTTTCCAACAAGAAGAACCCAATGCTTCTCGTGAATTATGGGAAGTACAATAAGTTTGCTTTCTTGAATTGAAACAGGATTAATGTGATTGATAAAAATTTGATAATCCATACTGTATGACTTGTAAACCTGCAATAACTTAGTTCTATAAGGAAAAACTAAAGTGAAAAAAAGGATTAAAATATTATTTATACTTACCCTGTACAATGGAGAAATGTACAAGTAAGGATGAAATTTCTCCGCCATTAACCTACTCTGCTCAAGTAAAAAGAAAGCAAAAGCATCTACATGGTTATCTGCTAACCAATCATTTGTAAGCAGCATGTCAATATCTGATCTTTTTATTTCGATATTTCCAGATTGAAAAATTACGTGTTCCCTACAAAAACAAAGAAAAATTTAATGTTAACACGCAACCTTTAAAAAACCTTAGCGCAACCTTCAAAAAACCATTTCAAAAAACCATAGCGCAAGTATAGCGCAACCATAGCGCAAGTATAGCGCAACCATAGCGCAAGTATAGCGCAACCATAGCGCAAGTATAGCGCAAGTATAGCGCAAGTATAGCGCAAGTATAGCGCAAGTATAGCGCAAGCATAGCGCACGTATAGCGCAAGTATAGCGCAAGTATAGCGCAAGTATAGCTTACTTTGTATTAAATTTCTTGAAAAATTCATCCATCATTCGTTGGTTTTCCTCAGTCAGAAATTGCTTCCCTGGATAATCCATTTTTTCCAATGCTGGTCTTGTCTGAACTATTATATTTTCTACAGAAATAACCTCTTTATTCTTATTTACGTATGGTATGACTGGTTTTGATGATCTCTCTTCTTTTTCATCATTTTCTCTTTTTCTCTTTTGAGGTGGAGGTGGAGTTGGAAGTATTGGTTGTTGTGGGGGTATTGGTGATTGTGGAAGAATTTCTTCGGCCAATGGTGGAGGTGGAGGTGGAGGTATTGGTGGTTGTGGAAGAATTTCTTCGGCCAATGGTGGAGGTGGAGGTGGAGGTGGAGGATGATCTTGTATTGGTGCCTGTCCTGAAGGATTTTTGTTGTGGAAGTTCACGGATTGGAAAGTGGAGGCAGATGTAGATACATGCGGCTTATCTGGATTGTGATCACACTGCATTTGAAATTCAATGAATTTGTACTTCAGTGAGTCTTGATCAGCCTGCAGTTTCTCCAAAATATCTTCAACTCTGTCCAATCTTGCTCCCACATTATCTTGAATTTTACTTAACATCTTCTCAAACATTTCAAAACATTTATTCTGAACAGCCTCTAAATCTGCCCTTCTAATGGGTGGCTGTTCAGCAAAAGGTTGACTTGTGGAAATTTTTTCTGTAGGTGGGCGAGTAGAAGGCTGAGTTGGCGGCAGAGACTCAGTTTCTGGTGGTTCATTATGAGGAGAATCAGGGGGAGGGAGAGGAGGAGAGGGAGGTGGGGAGGGAGGTGGGGTGGTGTCAATTTTCTTTTTTGCGGAAGCCTTATTTTTCTGTGGTGAATGCAATTTTTGTGGTTCATGACCTGAACGGGTATCCAAGTTTTGTATGGCAGTAATGTCGGCCCCGTATTTTTCGGCCTCCTCATTGGTAACATTGTCAAGACAAATAAATATCTGCAAAAACCAAAAAAAAAATTATTAAAAATCATAGCGCAACCATAGCGCAACCATAGCGCAACCATAGCGCAACCATAGCGCAACCATAGCGCAACCATAGCGCAACCATAGCGCAACCATAGCGCAACCATAGCGCAACCATAGCGCAACCATAGCGCAACCATAGCGCAACCTTAGGGCAACCATAAAATAATTTGCATCAATAAAATGAAAAAATTACCTCACTTTTCTTTAAAAATTTAAATAATTTGGCTGCATTTTCTTGAGTAAAGTATAATTCTGTATACCCCTGCCATCTAAGAAAACGTGGTCTTATTTCTGAATCGGTTGATTTATTCAAAGAAAAATGTTCCAAAAACCAAATCTGTATAATGCCAAAAAAAAAAAATTTAATGTTAACATTTAAAAACATTAAACATTTAGAAAAACCAATAGGAGTGGAAACTTACCAGTAGAAGAGGAAAGAAGCCATTGATGTAACCCAATGGTCTTTGTTGTTGAAACTTCTCAAAAATTGTATTGAACTCCCCAACCATGAAGTTCCTTAAGGAAGAAGCCCAATTAATGGAACTAAACTCACTTAAATTATTTGCAACAGTTGTGAGCCTTCTAGGGGTTTTATGACTATTTAGTGGAAAGAAAAGGTTGGATAACAAAAACATAATAAAGGTCTTTATTTTTGTTGCATTATCAGTTAATCTGTCTAATATTGACATTTCATTTTTTATTTCAGTTGACAGAGGTCCATTTAGAGGATCAATCCTCCATTTGATATCAATGCCTCTGTTGGGCAAACCTGTCAGAAAATTTCAGCTGTTAAAAAGTTCAAAAAACATATAGCTATAAAAAATTCCAAATTCAAAATATTACCTGTCAACAAAGAAACCTCGTCAGTAGTGAATTTCAGAACATGTCCAAGGACGATGAAGCCCTCATCAGCAGGACTCCAGAATTTAAGAATCTCAAACAGAAGTGGTATACACTGCTGGAATGCGGGGAACATCAAAAATTGATGAATGTTCAAATTCTTTAATGTTTGTTCCACTTCATCATCTATGATCTCGGCAAAAGCATCACAATGTTTCCGGAAAGCAGTAACATAACATCTAGATGTTACTGGCCTTTGATAGGGAGTCCTCATCTATAACAAAAAGAAAAATCAGAACTATGAAAATAGCGCAACCATAGCGCAACCATAGCGCAACCATAGCGCAACCATAGCGCAACCATAGCGCAACCATAGCGCAACCATAGCGCAACCATAGCGCAACCTTATATTTCGTAATTATTTAGCTTAAAAAAGTTTAAAATAAAAAAAAACCAAAAAATTGAAAACCACATTGAACATATATTCTAGTTTTACAACTATTACTAAACCCTAAAACTTAGAAGATAGCGTAAACCTTTCGTATCATTTGCTTCATCCATTTACGAAGAGAAGAAGCGTGAAAAATCAGAAAATAAATATTTGAAAGGAAACATTGGTAAAATTATAAGTAAACCAAACCCTAAAATTTAACGGCAATATAACTTTAACGCAACGAAAGCGCAAGTAAAGCGCAAGTAAAGCGCAAGTTAGGCGCAACCATACCTCTTCCTGATTGCTGGTCTTCTACAGTATCGTCGTCTACCTCCGGCAGGAATAAGCAAATGCAGAACCGAAGGTAATGGAGGAATCCGAGAGCTCGAGTAACAGTGAAAATGTCGCTCGAAAATAAAATGCGCGGCGTTTCCATTCTTTCTTCGCCAATAGAATAGCGTTATCGGGTCGGGTCGCTAACTCTGACAAGACATAAAGCGTTAATATTAAATTAAAAAAACGACTGACAGATGGCGCATTTTTATTGGCGACCGAACGGAGAGATGGCTTCGGTCACCTGACCCAATAATTTGCCATCAACCAGCGCGTTGATCTCGTACGATTTACGAACAGAAATGCATTAGAGGAGGAGGAGAAGGAGGAGAGATCGGGATTAGGGTTAAATCTCTAGCTTTTGTATCTGTGTCGATGGGGAGGGAGGTGGACGCAGAGGAAGAAGGTACTATGAGCTCTCACCAGAGCAAGCCGGGCGTCCTCATCGTTGGCTGCCCCAACATCGGCAAGAGAACACTCCTCTCTAGTAAATTTTTAACTTTCTTCCATTTTCTTAGTCTCAGGCGAACTTATATTTGGATCTTGATTATTCTGATAATTTTGTCATTTGGCTACAGAAGCTGATAACAACCGATCAAGATAAACTTTTTGTGCCTTTTCATTTTTATCAATATTCAGTGTCATATTTTCTTTATGGGTCTTTGTTCAGTAAAGGAGCTGCATACAGGCAATTAAAACTAGAACTTGATCCAAAATAGTCTGAGAAACAACGAATATGCGGAAGCAGTAAGATGAGTCAGGAAGGATTAGTGTTAAGATTATTTAGTTACAGGTAGTTGTTCTTTGATGAGCATGATGGAGGAGTCGAGCATGATGAAGAAGCTAGAAGGGCGTTTTAACTGTGACTGTTGAGTAATCCAGCACAGCAGCGAAGAGAATATGAAGGGCAGAGGAGTTCAAGGGTAAGGAGCAATAGACATAGGAAGGGATGCCAATATCCGAGCACCTTTCCCGTAGGATTTATAAAATCCCATGAAACCCAAATTGGGGAAGCAAAAAAATGAGATTTAACCAAGTAGGATTTTCATACCCTAGAAACTGTTTGGTAAGATTTACCCTAAGGTGTTGTTTGGCGACAAATAGGATTTGATTCAAGTAAGATTTAATAAATTTTATAAATCTAGATTTAGTAAACCCTAGATGAGTTAAATAATGAATTATGCATGGTATGATAGATGTTAAATATGGACAAGTCATAGTAATTTATTGATAAATACTTATAAGATGTGGGAATTAAATTTAGGAAAAGAAGAAGCATAATGAGGAGAATTGGTGTAAATATTTGAAATCCTACTTCCCTCCAATATTTACTAAATCCTAGATTTAGCATAAAGTTGGATTAAAATAGGATTTAAGTAGTCATAGCATTTAGATTTGCTACATGGTATTTATGGCATTTGAATTGATAGATGGTAATTGATTACACAATGATTATATAAAGATCAACTATTGATTTTTGCAAGAATTATATGCAAAAGGAAAATAATCTAAGGATATTAAGGAAGATTATAAATCATTTAATGTTGGAAAGATTAATAATAGAAATGTGATTCATTAATAGTGAATAGAAAATTGATCTAGGGTTCAATTCAAGAGGTTAATTGATGGGATCATTCATGATTTTGATATGGACATTACATCATTAAGAGATAACGTATCATGAGCATTACAATTTTAACGATTCAATCTCTTGATGGAGATTACTAGGATTGTTAATTTTTAGATCATACCATTGAGATTGATGATCTATTCATTAAGTTTTCATAGACGCATATGGATTGCCGCTCACATGCATGGTGATGAAGATTGAGAGGCCAAAAAATTGGACCATTGGAGAGTGATCCACTGGACAATATGATTTTAGTGAATTTTAAACATGTTTTAATAAATTTGTATTTTTAATTTAAATTTAAACATTCTTATTTTATTGATTAGTTTACGAAATGATAATATTTCTCTTGAATTGTGTAGTTATTTAGTTAGGATAATTTTCGGCCAACCTCACGTAGTGGGATAAAAGCTTATTGTTGTTGTTGTATTGAGTTAGTAAGAGGGATAACCTTGAATTTAATTAAATTCTTGTTATAATTTCTCATAAACATGCTTGATTCCTGTAATAGAAATCAAATCCGTTCTCTGTAATCCTCTTTATTGTTCTCCTCTCATCTCCTTGTAGTTGCTGGCCCACCTTAGCTATCAAAGTCATTGGCTATATTTCAATTCTTTGTTAGCACAACTTTGTCGCCTTCCTTCAGAAACTAGGAAACTATTGTAGATCCTCTCCGCCATCTCCTGTAGATCTTCCAGCCATTGGCCACCCACTGTTGCCTTTTACAATTGCTAGACCCCTAGCTGCTACTATTGTAATTATAGAAACAGCAAGAAACAATTTTGAATTGCAATTCAAACAGTCTGGAATCAGAGATCAACACAATGATCTTGCTGTCTAGATGTAAATTCTTAATTATGATGGGACAATCGATTTATATACATTGGATGTATGGATTGACCAATAAGAGACTTGTTTTACATTATTCAGGCACGACACTCATGATATGGTCTCCTTTTGACCAATTGAACTTAGCTAACCTGCTTTGGCATGGTGGATTGCTCACCTGAAAGGGTATGATCATCAGGAAATAACCTAGGGATAATTTATATGATTGATTAAGGTATGTTAAGAGCAAGTGTAGTAAAATTATATGATGGAATTTAGATGTAAAGTAGCTAGTTTGGGTTTAAATTTTTGGGATGTACAAATGTTAATGAACACTATGTCGTTACTCTTACTTTTAAATGAACTCTCCTTATTCACAACCATAGATCTTAGTTAGGTCAATATGATGGTGATGGATATAAAATGAAAGAACCATTGTAGTAGGAAGAAGACACAAAAGCTTGCCAGAGGGGTTCTTTTACAAAAGTCAAAGAACAAAACTTGTCATCCATAGCAAGTAGAAGCCAAAATTAGATGGAAAAAATTTCTACAGCTAGAAAACAAAACTTGAAATTTTACTAGAGTCTAGAAATAGACTATACATGTATAAGGACATTTGGTGGAATAAGGATGCAATTAAAAAAAATAAATGCTCTTTTGAAGAGTAGCAAATTACAAATGCTACCATGGTTTATAATAATTATAAAAAAGCTTTTTCTTTTTTTGTAAAGAGAATAGTGATTAAATTTACATAATAGGAAGGAGAAATTGAAATAGATAAAATGGCCAAGGAAATATAAGATATCTATAGACTTAAAATATAATTAGATAATAATATGATCTTAGTGAAAGATGAAGCTATCAAGGAAGCATAAAAATGCTATAAAAAATTATTTAATGAAAGTTTTAAGAAAGAAAAAAAAATTATTGGAAGACCATAATTAACAAAATAATAATACATATTATAAATTAATCCAAAATAATGAAGTAGAGTTAGCTTTGAAGAAAATTTAGATAGGTAAAATATTAGATGCATATTTATTACTTGATTGAGATTTAGAGAATTATGGGGAATGTTATAATAGCTTGGTTAATAATTCATTTATATAGAATTTTGCTGACTTAGAAGATGTTAAATGATTGGAGAAGAAATTTTTTATTATCAATATTTAAGAACAAAAGAGTTATTCAAAATTATGTTAATTCTTAAAAAAAAAAAACTTTTGATTCATATAATGAAGTTATGATATAAAGTAATAAAACATGGACTGATAAATTATTTTTGTTATGAGGAATAAATTTAATGTCATGCTTGAAAGGTTTACAGAAGTGATTTTTCCGCTAAGATAATTATTTAACAAGCATATAAAGCATAGAAATAATCTTCCTATGATTTTTATTGATATCAAAAAGACATGATCATGTGCCAGATGAATTGAATTTGTATGCATCAATGAAGAAAAGTGCGCCTAAAGTATGTTGGAAGTTATTAAAGATATTTATGGTAAAACATTGTTTTGTATTAAAAGTAATCATGGAGCGATTAATAAGTTCCTAATATTGTAGAATTAAATCAAGGATTAACATTGACAGATTGACTCTATATTTTTTTCATTAGATGTGGAGAAAAAGGTATGCCAAGTGATATTCCTTGGTTTGTGCTTTTCATAGATGGTTTTAATTATCAAGACATCCCTTGAAATAATTTAAAAGTTATAATCATGAAAAATCTTCTAGAGGATAGAGAGCTTATAATAGAATAATTGAGCTTGTGGTATTCACTTTTAATAAACGTAATATTAACGCTTATCAATCAATATTATTTGAAGATAAAGGAATACCTAAGTGATAAGTTTAGGTATCTTAGATCTATTATATAAAAGAATGATGATATTCAGAAGAATATAATTTCCTGAGTTCAGGTTGAACGGTTAAAAGGGAAAGTTCCTTAGGATTATAGTATATGATAAGGGAATAATTATGTAGACTTAAAGATAACTTTTATAAAACTGTAAGTTTATAATTATATTCCTTAAGACAAGTGAATAAATCTAGTTTTGAAGGATTGAGAAGGAAAAGGGTAGACAAGCTAACATAAACACAAGTTAAAAAAGATTTGCAAAAAATAAATTTAGCACTCATGCAAATTTTAGGAGTAAATGAAAATGAAAATTCATAACCCAAAATAGTAGGGTTAAAGCTAATGATGATGATGATGATTAGATTTATTTAATCTTCATAATGAAGGGTAGGTAGAATAAAATTTCATACATTTTGTGAAGATTTAGTCTTTCATAAGCTTATAAACTTATCAATTCAATGCACACTCCATGTAGTGATTTAAAAATTTGATGCTTTTTGTGATATACATTTGCTCAAATCATTAAGAAATTTATGATCTTATATTGCACATTGTTTAAAACTAATTTAGCAATTTGTTTTAAATTGGATAAATTTTTAGTAGCAATGAAAAAAATTACAAGCTGTATTTCTTATTATGTTTGAACAATGTTCATACCATTATCAAAGGTGATTTGTTTGATCTCTTACTTGTTCATATCTTATAAATCAACATTATTATCCTAAATCTTTTTTTTTTCCTGAATATTTCACCATCCAGAATTAAACTTGTGGGGAATTTGGCTTTTGCAGTTAATAGGATGGTTATCATATATTCTGAAATTTTTTTTCACGCACTATATGTGCATGGTCTATTTTGATAGGCCAAGTATTGTGTCGTTAATTTTCGTGCTTTAATTGTTATTTATGAGACAAGAAATCTCACCTTTGATGCTTCTTTTAATATCATAACTGTAATTTTCAGATGCGGTGTTTGAATGGCCGCATTGGAGACTGGTGCTTGTTCTGATCATTGAAGCTTACCATAAATAATATTCTGTTTGCAGGGTTGCTTTCAATAGATATTCCAGAGATACCTAATTTATCTTCAGGAATACTTTGTCAGGGGTGAGCAATTTTGGGTGATAGAAGTGCTAGTCTTATATTCTTAATTGGCAACATTTGATGCCTACCCATGAGTTATCCTTTGGTATTTTATGATTTGTCTAATCAGGTGGAATCTTGAGACTAAGTATTACTCTGTGGAAATCTCCATATGGACAGCTAATATTGATGATGGGATCTCTTTACAAAGGCTGCTAGCTTCGAACCAATTAGCAGCATTGGTGATGGTTTTTGACATGAGTGATGTTAGAATCTTTCTTTTTTGTTTCTTTCTTGGATTATCACTATTTTAAAACTTATAATTTCTTTGTTTGAAATCTGTTTATATAAGCTATTTGACAGGTTAATGGGGTCAAACACTAATAACTTCATTAATTTGCAGGAATCTTCTTTTATTACTCTTAAGGATTGGGTTACTGGAATTGATATTGGGAATTTTCAAATTCTATTATGCATTGGAAATAAGGCAGACCTTGTGCCTGGTCATTATGCCCATGCAGAATATCGAAGGCGGTTGCAGAAGCAAGGCGAGATGAGCGAAGATCCTCATCCTGAATTTTGGGATTATGGCATTATTGAAACTGAGAGTTACAGCCTATTGGGGAATGAAGATCCATCCGCAGAAATAAAAAAATCATGTATGGAGTGGTGTATTGAGCACAATATAGAGTATATTGAGGCTTGTGCGTCCAATGTGGACTTTGACAAATGTAAGTTTTTCTCCATGCTATGCTAAAGGTATTTAACCTAAGAGTTTTCATTAACTGTATGAAGATAAATGCAACCAACCTTTTTAATCATTTACTTGGCTGACATATGTGATCAAGGAGCGAGGAATAAGCTTGTCACTTCTCCTCTTGCATTGTTTTTTTTTTTGTTTTTTTTTGTTTTTAATTTTATGGCTGGAACCTTAATATGCATTGCGCATATATATACAAAATGCACTATGCACATAAAAGTGTACGACAGAAGCATATCATGACTGCATGTAGTTAGGGATGAGTAGACATGTTACATGCATCCTCACCTAACACATAAATCTATCATATGCATATACATTGCTGCATGCAAAGTACATGTTTCAATGTGTAACATGCATCATAGATACATATTGTATGCTATTGCATTAAGGTGCTGTGCAACATGCAAAATATCATGCAAGCATGACTAAACAACATGCAAATGCAAAATATATCATACATGCATACATGAAGATACACAAATGCATCATGTGAAATACATATAAAAGTATACACTCGTATGAGCCCTGATGAGCATGTCGTATGTGCACACATGACATCTGAGAATGCCGTGCGAGTTAAGAAATGAACTCAAGTTTGAGCCCGATTTTTCAATGTGGATAGATAGGAGTCGACACGGCTCGAACTATCGAACAAATATATGGTTGCGACATCGACCGAGATATTTATTTTATACGTTCATATTAGGTCTTCAATGTCTATTATAAGAAAAATCCATTGCTAAAGGTATGAAGCCGACAATTAACCTGATCCCTTGTCAACAGAGTCAACATGGTTCAACCGATAAAGTAAAATTGTCCATAAATTCCTTGATAATGACAATGTTGATAGAAGATCTCAATCGAAGGAGACCCAAATATCCGAAAATGCCTCCCAAATTTCCATAAAAATTTAAAATTCCAAAAATGCCAAAACCTAAAATATCTAAAATTGAAATTCAATCACCTAAACACTTAAAGCAAAAATATACATCCACCCTCCGCAACAGTTTGCTGATATGGGCAAATATGAAAATCACTCCAGCTCACAAAGAGCGAATGTCTGGTCGAGAATATCACTATGATTTATTCTCAAACCATCTCTTGCGAGTAAGGACGTGACATGTGTCCTATAATAGATGGTTTTGCTGCCAAAATGACATCACAGGTAAACAGTTATGACCGGGATTAAATTACGGTCATGGTTTCCCGACAGCTTCAAATCATTGAGTAATGAATCAATAGGATATAACTGATATGTCACAAAGCCTTCTATTTGCTAAGATAGATTCAAATTTATCCCCTCCCCTTTGACAAATATTCATCCTAGGTCTACAAGGTACCCTTGGACGAAGCAACCCATAGATGTCGACAAGGATCTTTATGTCTGGTTTGGTCGATTACCACCTCTAAATAAGTAGACTAGGGATCATGATGACCTGGGATGACGGAATCATGAGATCTTGATCGGGTCTATCATCATTCCTCTCACCATCCACTTTAAGTGCAAAGTGGTGAATTTTTGGTTTTAAATATTAAATTTTAAATACCTAAACATGCTACTGCTATACGATGTGTACTACGTATTTATTTGACGACTAGCTTTAATCGAAAGTTCTCTCTCATTATTGGGAGGGGTCATTAACTGTAGGGGCTTGCACCTATAGGAAATTTGAATTCAGATTATGAAGTCCTCGTAAAATGAGGGAGAAATCTCTAGGTAGTGTCTTCAAAACCCAATCTTCCTTCTAAAAATTTGCCACAGAACTTGCGCGTTAAAACTCTCATCGACAACCCGAAAAAAAAGAAAGAAAGGGGCCGCGGAGAGGCCGGGTCGCAAATTTTCGGAGCCCACATAAGTGAATTATTGAAGATATATAGCAATTATTCCTTTGTAAAATGCTTTGCAATGGCATTGCATCAGGTCTAATAGGAAGGATGTGCCCCCCCCCCCCCCCCCCCGGTAGTGTCTTCAAAACCCAATCTTCCTTCTAAAAATTTGCCACAGAACTTGCGCGTTAAAACTCTCCTCGACAACCCGAAAAAAAAAAGAAAGAAAGGGGCCGCGGAGAGGCCGGGTCGCAAATTTTCGGAGCCCACATAAGTCAATTATTGAAGATATATTGCAATTATTCCTTTGTAAAATGCTTTGCAATGGCCTTGCATTAGGTCTAATAGGAAGGATGTGCCCCCCCTCCCCCCCCCCCCCCCCCCCCCCCCCACATGCTATTTTGTCTATTTATTTCAACCGACTGTTGAAATCTAATAGGAAGCATATTCATTTGCTGACAGGTTTATCAGTTGATGGTGATGTTCAAGGTGTAGAGCGTCTTTATGGAGCTCTTGCGGCCCATATGTGGCCTGGAATGATCTTGAAGTCCGGGAATATGATCAACTTTCCTCAACTTGTTGAGAAGGAAGGTAAAATGGAAGAACTTATTACAGTTCTTAGAGACTAGCTTTACAGTACTAACCATTCAAAGGCTGGTTCAAATAACCATTCATTTTTACAGTTCAGATACATTGTACATGTTTTCTTTCAGTAGCTTATTCCCTCTGGAAATTTTGCCTAGCTATGATAATTGGATAACCTATATGCAAGATTAAGTGCCATTTCTATGATTGCATTCTCCATTCTTTCCCATTTCAATGCACACAATGTTTTAACTCCGTTTTGTGTAAATATATTCCTTCAAACTTCTACATGGTTGCGAAAAGTGATTTTCATTATTTTGAGTTAAAAAAAAAGGATAAAAGCCCTGACCGAACAAGGGCACCACCTTTTTAACACTATATACAACTATACCTTGATTTCATTTTTTACATTATTTTCACCCAAAGGAAACTACTCGTATTTAATATTAATAATATATCTTAATGAGCTTTTAATTAGCCATACACAAACAGATAAAATCATTTTTGTGTTTTGATTATTAGATTAAGCCTAAATATTGTTTCATATTTGACTCGGTTTATGAACGAGCCAAAAATGTGCTGCTTAATGATTGAAAGACTAGTTTTTCTTAAATATTGAGTTAGATGGACACTGGTAGTGATCTAATTGTTGTTGTATTGAAATTTATTTAGGTCTCAATCATATTATCTAATCACTTAGTATTTTAGAGACAATAATCATATTGAAATATTGCATTGCACTTAGTATTATTGCATTGCACATAAATTGCATTACCATAAGTTTAGAACTATAGCAAGGCAGTACTCGTTCTCAAGTTTTCTCATTTTTGTCTACTCTATATGAAAAATTCCTCAGCTCTCTATTCCATCTTTCTGAGCACTACATGTGCTAAACTTCTGTTGAACAAATTTTATCCATGTTATCATTTAACCAAACTTGTACACCGAATCTTCTTTCACGACCTTCGGCCATTGTGTTTGGGATTTTGATCAACTTGGTACAAATTAGTTTAAGATTTGCGATTTTACATAAAGAGCTGGTAACTTTATGATGATTCCTGCTCACACAATTAGATACAAAATGCTCTGAGGACCTTGGCAATTATCAGCAAACAAGCGAATTCTCTGGGTTTTATCAAGGACACTGCTATTTATACTAACCGTTGCTTATTTCTTTATAGATTTCACAGATGAGGACACAGATTATGAGATTGAATATGAAGTTTTATCTGGGGGTGCTGATGAACCTTGGGATACCACAGAAGATCCAGGAGCTTCATCCAGTATGCCTAAAGCAGGCAACAAGGATTCAGGATCAGGTGATGAAGGCAACATTGGAAACAATGGTGATTTAATCCACAGTAATGAACATATCGATCGAGCCGCAGTTAGGACCGAAGCCTATTCAGCTTCTGGCAACCTTCACAATCCACACAATACTGATTTTGCATCTGAAGCAGCTACTGTAAAAGAATCTGACACTGTTAAAGTCCTGTCTGAGGATCAAAAACTTGAGCCATCAACTTCGGATGTTCAGGGACAAGGGTTTGCTGATGCAGTTGAGCTAGCTGAAGATTTACAGTTCAGTTATGATGATCTAGAAAGGTTAATGGCTGAGATCGGCAATATGCGAGGGAACCTGAGGCTGATTCCAGATTTCCAAAGGCGCGAAATGGCGGCGAAGCTAGCCTTGAAAATGGCAGCCATGTTTGGAGAAAGCAGCGATGAAGATGGCCTCTGAAACTTGGTGGCAGTTCTGAGCTCAGGATGGAGAGTCATTGCCATGGCAACTGAGGAATTTGAGACTAGCGATTTGTATTTTTCTTTTTTCCACTACTTTTTTAGTACTAGGAATTGATTTTTTCCTTTGATTTAGGAGAGTCAAGCCACAGTTTGAGCAGCAGTAATGGCATTGTTAAGCTATGTATGATGTAATCTCATCGTTTGATGATTCAGTTCTACATTTGATTGATGGTAGGGTGTTAATTCGGGTCAACGGATTGGGTTTGGATCCAACCTGACTCGAGCATAAACGGGTTGACCCGAGCCCGATCCGATTTTATAAATGGGTTAAGTTTTTCAACTCGGCAGGCAACGACAAGCAATGATGGTAGCGTTGGCGTTATGCTTACAACAGACAGCGGCAATGTCACCAACGCCGTTATGCAGCTTACGCTTGGACAAGGGCTGAGGTGAGCATATCAAGCTCGGGGTTGCCGGGTTGACATGAATCTGACCCGAATTATAAACGGGTTCAAAAATAGGACTCGAATTCAACATGTTATTTTATCGGGTCGATCAAACTCAGTTTTTTGGGATCGCGTTCGGGCCAGGCTTTCAGGTCGTGTCAAATATTGACATCCCTAATTGATGGGAAGCATGCAGACAATCTATTTAGCTTCAAAATAAATGCTTGAAGAAAATATTGCAATATCATTTAACTATGATTTTACATGCCTTGTAGTATGCATAATTGGAGAAATATATTTGATATTCTTTTTTGAAGAAGTATACTTAAAAATTTGTTTAAGATGAAATTATCCCAAATAAGGGATAATCTTTTATGTTCATGGACTATTAAATGAAAAATTATTCCAAATTGGTTCAAATTCAATGGAATAAGGACCTGATTTATAAATATATAAAGTTTACAATAATTGTTCTCTCCCAAATTTTATGTTGATTGAAAAATTAAGAGCCTGTTTGAAATCACTTTTAATTTGCGCTCATTTGAATTTAAATTAATCCATTTTTGTTGTTGGTGTGTTTGTCTCATATTTCAGATGTTTCTACATAAAATTTCACCAATCACTATATTCTTTTCTCTGCTACTTTTGTTTGTGCTATATCAGCTTGCACCCATGAGCAACATGTTGGTTGTTTGTGTAATAATAGTTCATTATATATGATTTTTTTTTAGTTCATTATATATGATGGTACCAGCAATATAATGTATATTTGCTACATCAAGCCAAGACCTTTCGCACAAGGAAGAACCTCATTTGTAATAGACTGCAAACATTAGTGAATTCATTCAAATTGGGCTAGACTCAATGGTTTCTCTCCTTTTTTAGGGTTTTCACGCAAAAACTTTGGTGTCTCTTATGAATGTTGCATCCTATTTTTTATCTGATTGTGTGCTGAAGAATAAAGATGTTAACACTTTATATTCCTCTATCACCACAAATATTTCATGACGAAACAATAGTCTATTATTAGATAAACTTCAGCTTCAAACTTTGTTTGGTACAGATTTTCGACTCCTTTCGTGATAAAAAAAGTAGTTAGTTAAAAAAAATGTGAGTTTTTCGAAACTTTTTCATTGTTTTTCGAAATTTTTGTAGTTAAAAAGTTATTTTTGAAATTTTCTTTTTAAAATTATGATTAATAAAGAAGTTTTAAAAACCAAAAATAGAAAAAACTTAAGCTACCCCAAACTAATCCTTACTACTTAAAATGATTTAGATTTTCAAAGTAAGGCTTCGTTTTGGATGGTTTTTTTATTGCTTTTTAAAGCAGCTTTCTAGCACAAAAAATTTAATTTTTGTACTAAAAAACTACTTTAAGAAGCAGCAAAAAAACTATCCAAAACGAAGCCTAAATCTAATAGAAACAATAACCAACAACAAATGACATAAAATAATGCAAGCACCTTAAAGTGAACACAAATCTTTTTTGAAATTGTATATAGACTGAATGAGAGTGATGCTGAAATTTCTGATAATTAAACCTCACCTAATTGATTAATTAATTTCTGATAATTAGACCTCTCCTTATTAATTATTCTAAAGAGAGAATTAGTAGTTGAAATACATGTCATCAGAGAGATCAAATGTAAGCAAATCTATTCCAAATCTGCTTCCAATCAGTTTATCTGTTTGCTTTACAGCACATGAGATCACCTCCCAACAATATGGAAGCAAATAAGTGGTGGAATCTTTAGAAAAAGATTAACAACATGTGAGAGCATATAAAGATAAAGCTGAATTTTATTTTTTTGCTTATAAAATAATAGAGAAAAAGTCTAAGATAACCTCCTACTATTTATGTGTGATCAATTTAATCTTAGAGTATTGTATTTTTTTCATTTTAGTTACTCGACTATATATAGAAATTGACAAAAATTAGGATGCAAAATTGAATATAATCACTTCGTAATATAAGATTAATTCCTGAGGGATCATTTGGATCAATTTTGTATAGTTGAGGGATAAAATTAAAAAAAATGACATATTGTAGGATTAATTTGATTATATCGATTATTTTGAGTTTTTTCTCTAAAATAAAATATATAAACAGAGCATTTAGTGATTTCAGCTTCAGCAACAAAAAGGATTTTCAACTTTAATTGATCACCACATGTTTCTGATTTTGTTCTTATATGTGTGACATAACTTTTTTATCCTAAGTCTTGTCTTGTAGCTTTATAGTGACCCCAAGCTTAGCTGGGTTGGTGAGAGAGCGTGGTTAGGAATCCCCCAACTCACATTCGATTCATCTCTCAAGCGGTGCGATTTCTTAAGTGAGAAGAAAATAAGTGCGTGGCCTGGCACCTGTGGCCTGGTTGCTGCTAGACCCGCTGAGAGATTAGTTACTCCGCCAAGTGTCTACTCTGCCGGGGTTGGCGTCACTGACCTCGGTTCTTCTTTCATGGAGGTGACTCTTAAGAAAATTCATTTGTTTTTCTGTAGTCAAACAACCAAATTTAGAGAAAAGATGGAACTAGCTAGCCTTAAGTCTATTTCTTCTCTCAAAATAATTAGCAAAGTTAAGATGTTCTGAAAACCTCTTTATTTGATGTGCTAATGCTGATGGTTCGATTTGAGCACATCATAATTCTAAAGTTTCAGCCTTTTGGAAGGATATCAGGAAGGTGGTTCTTCCACTTAAAATAGATTTTAACTTTTGTATTGGATATGGCTCTGCCTTCTCTTTATATTTTGATCCCAAATGGAATGGAAAGTATTTGTTATAATGAAAAACTTTTCAATGGCAATCATTCTTCCATTACTACATTGATGGTTAAGGTTAAATCCATTGTTGCCTATAAGCTGCCCAAATGAAACTTCAAACCTTTTGGCCAAGAGATGGTGAACTACTATTTGAGCAATGGATGATGAGTTTCTGCAATGATAGGATTGCTACTTGATAACCATCCCACTAATGTTTTGGAAGACTTAGGTTTCGTTTGGGACGACTTTCTTACTACTTCTTAAAGCTGCTTTAAGAAGTAAAAAAGACGTCCCACAAAATTAAATTTTTGTACTAAAAAGCTGTTTTAATAAGTAAAAAAGAAATCTCAAACGAAACTTTAGTTTTTTGGTTCGGTGCCAGATTTTTGGGCACCTATGACACATTTTGACAGCATATTGAAAGAATTCTGTAGAGCATTGGTTCTTTTGTTAGTTGGTCCTTATTTTTCTCGCACTTGTGATCTATTTTACTCAACAAAATTGAGCAAATCCCTCATGATTTGCAAAACAACAAAAAGGAGGATTTGACAAAATCAAAGAAGCCATTGCAGTTATCTGATTTATTATTTCTGCTGTTTCTTCAAGCCTGAGCTTTGTCTGCAAGCCTGGGAATGTATAATTAATTTAATTCCAATGAAAAACTAAAGTGTTGGATGGCAGGGGAAATTAAAACCACTGAAAGTGCAGCTCTTACTTTAAGTTAATGGCATCAAAATCTGCACTCCTTTCTTTATGTTTAGATTTACAGCCTTTGCTTTTATAATAAAAAAAAAATAAAAAGAAAATCCATAGTTTTTAAAGATAGAAAATTATCCCTAAACCCTAAACAATTTCAAATAAGAGCATAACACAAACAATTTCTTGCACGCCTTCTGGATGGCCTTGGCTTGTTTTGGAAACCTTGGAGGTTGTTTCATCTGCATGATCAATAATGACTTTTGTTTGGTTTTTAGGACTTCTTGCCGTTGCATTCTCTGGCTCCAATGGATGATCCAGACGTGGCAACAAGGTGGCGTTCTGAGTCCGACTGGCTTTAGGGCCTTTTTTATTTGCTCTCATTTTGGCTTATTTTTCATTTTCTGATTGTTTTGCAATTTGTCGTTTATTGTGGTATTTTAAACTTTGTATTTTTGTGTTTTGACCTCCTTTGACCTGGTTGTATGCCCCTCTTCATCTTTGGGATAAAATAATGATTAGCAAAAAAAAAAAAAAAACACAAAACACAACTAAACTCACTCAAACTCAGCTCATTTACACTCCTAATACAAGTTCAACAGAGGTTTGATTATTTTACATGAATTGACTTCATGGAACTCAATTTGTTTCTTTAGATTAATTGTAACAAGCTTATTTTTATTCACTCTCTTTTAATCATATATCTCTATCATTATTTTATATAAAATTAAGCCATAGTTCATCTTATTAATTCATACTATTTTATAATTAGTGTGCAGAACTTCCAAAGAGAAAAAAAAAAGTGGCTTTCAGCTGAAGCCAAACATATATATATATATATATAGCCTCCAGCTTCAGTTTTCTGAATGATTTGGAGCTTCCAAGCGCATATAATACAGTCAACAAACCAACAAGAACTGATATAAAATTATTCAGAAATTCTTAAAAATATAATGCTGTAATTTCTGATAAACAAACTTAATCTAATTGATCACTCAAAGGGAGAATTATTAGTTGAAGTACATGTCATCAAAAAGAAGAACTGAAAACAAATCTGCCGCAAATCTGCTACTAAGCTGTTTATCTGTGTTTCCTTTACAGCACATCAGATAACCTCAAAACAAATGGAAGCAAATAAGTTGAGAAATCTTCAGAATAAGACAAACAACATATGACAGCATATAAAGTAGGGGATTCGGCTTTTATTACAACTGAATTTTAACATTTAGTGATTTCATACTTCAGAAAAAGTAAGGTACATCAGCTTCAGTTGATCATCACATGTTCATCATGGGAGTACTGTTGATTTGCAACCGGAACGACACGAGAAACTAACAAGAGTGATAGAAAGGATTAGGTGACCTAAGATCACGACAGGAAAACCTGTCATTATCGCCGGACTTTCCGACTGACATATATATGCCGGAAAAAGCGGCGGAGTAACTGGCAGAATATACACCGGAACTTTATGGTGGAGTTATCGGCGTATATGCCGCCGGTTTTTTCGCCGGTATATTTTATAATTCCGGCGCAATTTCCGCCAGAAATTACCGACGGAATCACTGCCGTAAATTGTGCCCACTTACTTAAACTCGACGGAAAAATTTCACCAGTTTAGATTTTCCGACGTGCAAATTACCGTCAAATGAAAATTCGCCGGAAAATACAAATTTCCACCGGATTTCCATTGTTACTAGCGGATTTTGTCCGCCGATAACAAGCCATTTTCTTGTTGTGAATTTTATTAATGTATGATGATAACTCAAATTGTAATGATAGGAACCCCTATGTCCCATGTATGCTTGAACCGTTAAACCTATAAAGTTTTTCTATGAAGACTTCATGCCTAGCTCCTGAAGCTATGTGGAAATTATGGTTACAAAAAGGAAAAGGCAAGAAGACATGGGAGCACAATAAGCAAACAGAAAGGAAAAAAGAATTGGTTCAATATTCACATAGCAACCAGTACAGTTATGCTACGATTCCTACAGTTTCGTGGAAACCTCAGCTATGTCTACAAGCCATTTACATGAATGGAAAGCTATAATTAAGTAACTTCAAAAAGGAAATACAAAAAAAGCTTGGAAGCCGGAGAAGCTCAAACCATTAGAAGTGCTATGCTTACTTTAAGTTAATGGCCACACTATCTATTGTTCTTTCTTTATTTTCTTGTCTTTGCTTGAAAGAATTTATGTGAAGCATAAAATAAGGAAAATTCAGGGCGTGATCTTCATGTATTGTTTAAGAAATCATAAATGAGTTATCTTAGAATCAATCAAATGAAGAAGCTAATTAACAGTAGTATAGAAACTAATAAAATGAGATTGATTGAACTTTGTGATTAAGGATATTAATTAGTGGCTAAGTCATATGAGTAGAGCTAAAAATATTGTCCGTTTTTTCATTTCTAGTTATGCAAGTCATTCTCTGAAGTTGTAAAAATAAAAAGAGCACAATATGTCACAAAAATGTTTGAGAGTTGGATGGTGAAGGATTGTGGAGTTTGATTTCTATTGAAGATTTAAAATATTATGAGGTTATATATGTAATGTCATTATTTAGTGTGATCATTTAGTATTTGGAGTGAGTGATCCCTGATATGTTATCAAAAAATTATCTTGATTTTGCACAAATCTTGATGTAAATATGACACAGAAACTTCCGAATTAAATCCTTGACCATCCTAACTCCAAATATTATTTCTGAAAACTTATAGTCAAACTGAACGTCTCAAAGAGAAAAAACCAATGACACAAAAATCGGTCCAATTCGAACCCAAATGGGTCCAAATCAAGGGCCCAAAGCCTATTTGAAAGCTTCAAAACATTAATTGGATAGTCAAATGATATTCATATGTGACATGCATATAGTTGAATCGGGCGTCTCGACAAGTCAAATCCATCGAGCCCATAATCATCAAATTTTGACATCTTTAAGACACTCAAATACTCAATAAACAATCCATGATCGAAGGAGTTGATATCGGTAGTCCATTAAAACACTCTCAATATGCCCTTGATCCTTACCTTATTTACTGGCCATGCACTACCAAAAAAACTATAAATGGAGTCCTTATTCTTCACAAAGGGGAGAGGAGGAAGAGATGAAAAATGAATGATCTTTCTTGATTTCTCAAGCTTGCACTGTCGGGCTGCCTACCCCCAACGGACTTCCACTTGACCGTTGCCCGCCGACTGCAGTCTACTCCAACCTATGTCGCTCGCCAACTACAGTCCACTCCAACCACCATTGCCCGTCGACTACGGTCCACTCCGACCTCCCATCACTTCGCTAATTATGGTCTTCTCTGATCACCATCACCCGTCGACTATGGTCCACTCAGACCTCCGTCACTCACTGACTACAGTCCATCTGACCTCAGTTGCCTGTCAACTACAATCCAATCTGACCCCTATCACCTATCAACTACAGTCCAAATCTAACCACCGTCGCCCGCCGACTTGGTCCACTCTAACCTCCCATCACTCCACTGACTACGGTCCACTCTAACCACCATAGCCCGCCAACTACGGTCCACTCGGACCTTCATCTCTTGTCGACTACTTCCCCTCTAACTTTTGAAGCCCACCGAATATGGTCCCTTGGACCACCATTGCCCACCGACTACAGTCCACTCTGTCTTCCGTCGCCCGCCTACTACAGTCCACTCCAACCACCCCTCACCAACTATGATCGACTCTAAACATTGTCGCCCGCCAACTATGGTACCTCTAACATCCAAATATGGTCCCACCGACCATCTTCACCCAACTATGATCCTACCGACCAAATGAACAGGCCAACACTATCTTGAGAACAACTCTCATGCAACCAAATTCTTTCAACTCTAACTATGTAATGTGCTCTCTACAAGGAATATTAAAGCCAACGTCCTCCTATGAGGAAGGACATTATTTGTAATCAATCACCAACACTAGTGGAATCATCTTTAACTGGATAAGGCCCCGTAGTTTCCCCCTTTTTTAGGGGTTTTCACATAAAAACTTTGGCTTCTCTTATGAATATTGCACCTCTCTCTCTCTCTCTCTCTCTCTCTCTCTCTCTCTCTCTCACTCTCTCTCTCTCTCTCTCACTCACTTACTCACTTTCTTATCTTTATGCATGTTGGATCTTCGTACAAATTAAAACTTAGATGATAAACCTTTTATCTCTACGTACTATCACGGATATTCTAGGATGCAATAATATCCTTTAATTATAATTTAAGCAATATAGAGAATTTTATACAAGTTTGGGTATAAAAGATTTGATATATGAATTACATAAAAATTTCAGCATTTCTAATGTTAGAATACACTTGATGCAACTAAAATGAGCGATTTAGTGAAGCAAGAGAAGAGCTAGGGCAGGAAGATTTTTATTGAACCTACTCTAGCAAAACTACTAGACGATGCTTATCCTTTATGGGCAAGAGCTCCGCATGAAAGTATATCAGTTTTTTTTATCTAAGAGATTATCTATGATCAATTTTGTGTAGTTGAGGGGTTATATTGGAGAAATGTGATACTCTAAGACTAAATTGTCCACTTATATGAAAAATTGTGGGACTATTTTGGACTCTCTTTTAATATTTTGGTAGCTAATTATTTTGATTTGTGAAATGAAAAGAATAAATAGTTTAACTCAAACAACTAACCCTAATCAATCCCAGTCTTCCTAATCAATCCCAGTCTTCTATCCCAGGCTCTCTTTAAAAATAATGCTTTGATATCCAAAATCTAACATGTGAATCATCATGTTAAGAAAACTATAGTTAGTGAGGAGGGGGGCAAGAAAACAAAACAAATGCATAAGTAGGAGCCTTGAATATCCTCTCTCTAATTTTCTAACTCCATGCTCTCTCTCAACTCCTCATGTTGAATCTATATATGTTCATTGTCATACTTGCAAGACTCATAAGGTCCAAGCAGAGAAAAGAAAACAAAAAAGATAAAGAATATTCTAGAGAGAGAAGCAATGATATTTTATATCCAATACATAGTCTTGGTTACTATATATATTGTCCAAGGTGTTCATTTGCCCCTATATTAATAGGATTTTGGGTGTTATAGAAAATACTGCACCTAGACACCAAAAAAAAAATTATAAGATGGTTATAGATTTGTAGATACTACATGTCAAAATACTGTTAAATACATATGAATAGCTCTCTGGGGAAAATGAACAAAAGAGTTATTGATAATCTCATTAAAATAATGTTGAATTGTCAACGAAGTTACCAACTTATGATTGATATACATGAGGCTCTTCTATTGATTAGGTGAATAATCCCCCTCCAACTGGGGTGACTGGTCTTCAATTCTCGAGCAAGTGCTCCTATTGACTAGGTGAGTCCCCACAGGCTAGGGTGAGTGGTTCTCATAGGCTAGGGAAAGTGATTTCTTGAGTTGGGGCAAGTGTTCCCCTTATTAAGGACTCTAGGTGGGCTCATTTTGATCCCCAACAAGTCACCGAATCTCCTCAACTTATCTTGACCAGCTTTTTGGGATATACACCTGAAAGTCTAGGCACGATAGTCACTCTTCCTATATAAAAAAGAAGGCTTTTTATCCAAACAAATGTACTAAATCCCATCAAAATTTCCTTCATAAAGTAGGGTATGTCGGTCACAACATGACAACCCTTTAGTATAGTATGTCATACGATTCATGTTGTCCATTCATTATAGAATATTATGACTAAAAAAATTACTATATATAACACCCACTTTCAAAGCCACAAATGTGGATTGACATTATCAAGATATCGTCATTAATTAGCATTATCAAGTTTTGTAGTTAGCTTGTTTCACGCCCCACAAAATGTTCTTGTACCAGCTCATCTCTCTGACACCTTTTGCAAGCCTACTTGGTATCTATAGCCCATAACTCCTCAACTTCTCTCACTTGACAAGTCGCTCTTGCGAATTGGTGCAAGATCACTTTAAATCCCTCTTGTCATCTTTAAATCCTCTCCACAACAATGTTCGTTGCTCAAAATCCTTATAGCAACATCATGCATTCTCTCGAAATCCATTCTAAGCTTCTACATCACCTCAATCCATGTCACTTAATCTTCTAATCAAAATTTGTTAAGGTCAACCTTTGCCTATTAGATTTAATTTTATTAGATATGATTTTGAATTCAAAATTTAAATAAATAGAGAGATGAAAAAGAAGAAAAGAGAATAAACATTCTCTTATAGGAATTGAAAAACCAATCTTGTGGAATACAATACCATATTGATCTAAAGACAATGATATTTTCTTTCATGAAGACAAAAGGATATTCAATGGTTACAAAGTGGCGACAAGAAAATTTTCTTATATTTTCAATTTTTTATCAATGGACCACTAACTCATCATGTCTTCCTATGCACTTCTTATCTAAGATTTCTTATTTTCTTTTTTAATTTTCTTATATCTAAGATTTCTTATTTCCTTTTTTAATTTTATTATATCTAAGATTTCTTATTTTCTTATAAATTAAGCATTCCTCAATTTATTAATCATATATTAATAATATGCATATTTATAAGGAATGCAAAACCTTATGCTACCTTTGCTTTCCTTCTGAAATATGAATTTTGATCTATAGAATGCTTCTACTAACTAATTATTGGTCTACTAATGTAATAAAATAAATATATGTGTCTTATCACAATAATTTTAAGTTTGAATATTTTGATTTAGATATGATTAAGAAAATTACAAGATATAATACCCACTCTCAAAGCCACAAATGTGGATTGGCATTATCAAACTGTCACCATTATTGTGCAATAAATAATCTTCTTAGGTTTTAAAGCTAGCTCATATCTATGACACCTTTTTGTACTTTTTTGGGATCTCTATCCCTTAACTCCTCACATTATTGACATTCAGCATATGGATCTTGGTAATTCACTCAATACCTTTTAAGATGATTTCTTATTATCCTTAAATCCTTGGGATAACAATATTTCTTACTTGGAATCCTCTAAGCATCATCTTGCATTATCTTGGAATACATTCTCATCTTCCACATTAACTTGATTAGTGTCACATGATCTCCTAATCACAATTCTTATGGTCAACCTTTAACCTATTAGATTTGCTTCCATTATATATGATTTTGAATTCAAAGTTTATATAAAAAGGTTGATAAAAAAAGGAAAGAGAATAAACTCTCTCCTATAGAAAGAGAATACTATCTTGTGGAATACAATACCATATTGATTTAAGATATTGAGATTTTTTCTTGGAGACAGAAGGATTTAATGGTTATAAAGTGGCGACAATAACATTTTGGTATGTTTCCAAGCTTTTATCAATGGACCACTAACTCATCATCATGTCTTCCTATACACTTCTGGTCCAAGATTTTTTTTTCTTTTCTTTTCTTTTTTAATTTTAAGTAAGAAAGAAAGTGCATTGCTAAATTAATTAATCGTATATTAATAAGATGCAATTTTATAAGGAATATAAAACATTATATCACCTTTTTTTTACTTATGAAATAATAATGTTGATATTTAGAATGCTTTTGCTAACTAATTCTTGGTCTACTATTGTTATAAAATAAAGAGCAATATCTTATAGGAGTAGTTTTAGGTTATTTTGATTAAGTGTGATAAAGATGAATTTTATAGCTCTTAGATTTATTTTAAGATGAATATAATACATCTTTTGATTGATTATTTATGTATTACATTCATATTAAATTAAACTTGCTAGCAAAAAAGTCTATACTAACTAAATTTGAATCAAAATAGCTTGATCTTAAATTTCTTCTATTTTGTAGGCTTTCGTGAAAATTTCCCTTCGTAGCTTTTACAAATTTAGCAGTCTAAATGTGATACCTCCAAAATCAATTTATAGTTCTACATGTTCTGACTTGATCTGAAAGAGTTAATCTTCTAAGTTATTGCATTTAAACCAAGGGCGGAACCAGCTTCAATTTTGAGGGGGGGCAAATACAACATACAAATAATTAAGTATTAAAAAATAATATTATATATTTATATATTACGAAAAGTTTTTTTAAAAGAATTTAAGCAAGAAAAAAAAAAGAAAAAAGAGGTGTAATTAAACTGTCATGAAAAGCATGAAAAAAAATATTAGAATTAAATGTGAAGAAATATATATATATATATATTTTTGGACAAGTTAGGACAATAGTTTTTTTAGGGGGGGCAAAAGTAATTTTTTAGGAGAGGCAAAAATTTTTTTTTTTAATTTTTTTACTCTCCTATTTAATTTTTTTTTTTTGAGGGGGGGCAATTGCCCCACCTAAGGAACCTAAGGTTCCGCCCATGATTTAAACCCTTTTGCATGTGTCTTGAAATATTCTGTGTACAATCGGCTTGGTTTGTGACACCAATTTTGATTATCATGTCCAGATAATTTTTCCTTTTTAATCATAACCCTTCAACTTGTATGGTTGATCAAGAAACTTTTCTTACTTTTTTGACTGGGTAGAAAATTCGTTTGATCTTCTTGATCGATTATATAATTTTTATGATCAATTAGAAAAGTTTTCTGAATGATCAAAAATACTTTTCTATTTGATCAAAAATAATTTTGAACGATCAAGATCATCAACTTTATTCACTATGAAAATTCCACATAAATTATCATGTTATCAAGGGCGAAAATAATCCAAAAATAAGCTTCTAATGCTTTTTACATTATTGGAAATTAAAGAGCATTATTCTCATGCATGTTCAAGCAACAATGACCTCAGAATGGCCTAAGAATCTTGAACTCTTTTTGAACTTCACTAGCTAATTTATTCTTCAATGTCATAAAGGAATGTAAACTATTACATAAAAGCAAAAAAGAGTAATGAGAATCATTCCATTTTCTTATATGAAGATAGTGGGAGAATTTCTAACTTTAAATAATAAATTTCCTTCATCAAAATTGTAAAAGATCAAAGTATGAATAAAGCTCTCTTTGTAGTCATCATTTGTTAATTTTGTTAGTCTATAATGTTTTTTTTTTCTTTTATTTTAGAAAGAATAATTTGTCTAACCTATTTTGCATACACAATAATTAGAATGAATGAAATTTAGAAATATATATAAAGATTAATGTTACAAAATTTCAAATAAAACTGTATATAAAATAAATTTTGCACTATTCATTATTTATATAATCTAATAAAAAGAAATAATTTAATCATAAAAATGAAAAACTAATCAGATTTTTCATAGATTGAACCAATACTCATGAAATCTATGTTGTGTGACTTGAAAGTTTAAAAATAGAAGAAAAATATTTTAAAAAAATAACAAAAATATTAATTTATTTATTATAAAAAATATTTTTCATAAAGATCATAAACTATCTACTTGGTTATAATATGACACTGACTTTTGCACAATAAAAACATGATTAGAAAGGAAAACAATTATGTTAGGATATCATATAAGAAATAATTATGATAGATTTTAGAGCCCTTGGATCTAGTATGAGATGAGTGCAGTTTGTAAATAATTTATATTACGCTCATCTCAAAAAAAAAAAAAAAAAAAAAAACTAAGAGTTCTAAAATCCATCCTAATAAAATATTTGATGAGGATATCCTCATATCCCAACAAAATTATTTTTATAAAAAATCTTATAATCAAAATATCAAACCATCTAAAGTTTATTATTATTATTATTTTTTAAAAATATTTTTATTTAAAATATTCTTAATTTACTAATATATATTATGAATTATATTTAATACTCTTTTATGTTTAGAACATTTAATTAATTTTTATTACCAAAATGCTTCAATATTTATATGTATATACATTACTTAAATGATTTAATATTACTTAAAACTAAAATGAAGCGCTTTAATAATTTCTAGCCATTCATTATTTTCATAAACATTCCTTGACAATTACAAATTTATTAAAATCAGAGTCCGAATAATCTTTGAAATAATTTTTAAAGTGTTTTTATTGGATTAGAAAATATTTTTGGATGTTAAAAATTACATTATAATTAATTTTTGAACAGATTAATTTTGCAATTAAGTTATTTAAATGATTAATTCTATCGTTAAATATAACAAAAACCTTCAATAGATAGGATTATTCCTCTTAACCCAGCAAAATGTCCAAATGAAGGGTTGCCAAGGTAAATTGCTAAGAATTTATTAGAAAAAGAAAATAAATATCTAATAAATGACTCAAATTATACTAATGACTGCAATAAAGTAAATTATTTAAGAAAAAAATTATTTAAATATATGGAAAAAAAAAAGCATTAGAGATATCAATAAATGATCTGACATTAGGGGTGTAAACGAGTCGAGTTTAGGCCCTTAACGAGCTCGGCTCGTTAGCTAGAAAGCAAGCTCGAACTCGAGCTCGTCCCACTGTAAAAGAGCCATGGGCGGGAATTTTAAAATTTAGGCAGGATTTTTAAAACTTAACCGGGATTTTTAAAACCTAGTCAAAATTTAGAAAAAAAAAATAAAATGTTTAAATTTTAAATAAAATTTATGTGATTTTTATTAAGTTTTTTAATATTTAAATCAAAAAATAAAATAAATTATTTTAAAATTTTAATATTTAATCGAGCCGGCTCTCGAGCTCACGAGCCGAGCCGGCTCAAGCTCTAACTCAAGCTCGTTTACTAAATGAGCTCGAGCTCGACTCGTGAGTTTGATAAGCTTGGCTCGCGAGCTCATAAATGAGTCGAGCTCGAGCCAGCTCGGCGCACTTACGCCCCTACATGACATAGAACCAACTTGAAAAATGAGAGTTCAAGTTGGTCTAATTATATTTTTACTTGGGTTCAGATTAAAATATTCACCTGATAAAATTTAGGGTTGGGTGCAAGTTGATCTACAAACTCAAAATTGACTTAAAATATGCTCGAATATTATTCCGATTCAAGTTAAATATGTTAGATTTAAGTTAGACAGGGCCGATTCGAATCAGGTTTGAGTCCAATATTTTAACCCGTATAATAAATAGACAGAATTTGGATCAAGTGTATTTGTCTAATCATCTTTGAATCAAATTTGAACTGAATAGATCAACCGGAATTGACACCCCTAAAAAATATCATAAATCCGTGGGCGATAGAAGCGTTTACTTTACATGTGTTCTAAGTAAGATGACAAAATTAGGAATAAAAAATATGACAGTACTCCTCAATAAAGTTATACTTAGCTTGGAGTATTTATGACATTTGATTGATATGAAAGAGAGCTAAAATTTGGCCTCATTCACATTTTAAATCATTGATTATATTTTGTTTCTATGTGATTGAATTATGATAAATAATTAAGAAACAAATTAATCTAGTGACATTATTTTATATTATTAAAGAAAACATCATAAATATATAATAAATTTGTATATGACAAGTATGACAATTAAATGAGTTGTTTATTTACAAATGATTACTTCATTCATTTAAGAATATTATTATACTTTTCTCATTCCATAAATAAATAAATTGCTGCAAAATTATTTCTATATGTGCCTAAATTAATTATAGAATAGTTTGATAACTTGTACATGTCAAAGTACTAAGCCTTTTGTTAATATCTTGATCCTATGATGAAATTTTTTTGGAGCATTTGAATTTTCTTAAATCTCGAGTCCAGGGATCCCCCAGCTAGAGAGTTGGGGCTTATTTATAGATTTTGGAGTGTATCATGTCTTAAATATAGGATAAATTAAGAATATTCCATCAGACAACCCGCAGTGATTCTCTTGATTATAAATTGCGCCTTGATCACTTAAGTGCCTTAATGATATCAAAATTAAGTGATCTTAGACTCGGTTGATTAGTTTCATCTAGACGCTCGATTTTGACTATAAGCATTCAAGATTTGTAGATCATTTGACCATCCAATAAATCTCTTAAAGTTTTCTCCTTTGGGTTGCTGCTTTAGTTGGGAGCCGATATGAGTTATTTTTTAAAATATGGTGGTTGCTGTTTTGCTGGATATTGGTTTAAATTTCAAGAATGCGATTGTTAGTTTTTGGCAATGATGTGGCTATGGCTCACATATCTGAAGCCATGACTCGTGGCATCTTTGGTGGTGCGTTTTTTTGCTCGCTGGTCTCTCACTCCAAACTGGATGGCCCTCGCCTGGCTTCGATGCAGTTTGAAGCCTCTGCCAATTATTGAGCCTTTGGGTTGTTAAACGTCGTGCTTTGGTTTCTCTGTAATTTTCATTTTTTGTCCATCCTTTAAGTTTGTTGTAACCCCCCTCTTTTATTGTTGGAATATATTCTGGTTTAAAAAAAAAAGTTTTAATTATGCTTCAAGTGCTTGATCTAGACTTATTTGAACTTGGATTTGACAATTTTTTTGGGACACTTTTTTTGGTATCTTTGGTTTTGTCTCATGAAGACGTTCATTTCAACTATAAGTTTGTTGATATCGAAGTTTGGATGGTGCTTAACTTAATTTCAGAAGTTGTTAATTTAAATATACATTGAGATTCATGCCCGACAAAAAAGATTTTTGATGAGGTATCAGTTATATCATGCCGTTCAAATACTTTCCTTGATATCATTTTTTTATTAAATATTGTCTCTACTCCATTTATCAAAAGAAGGTTATACTCTCATAAGGCAAGCATCTCGGATAAAATAACTTTTTAGCTAAAACTCTCTACTTTTACGGTTTGTTTGAGACAACTTTCTCCTTGCTTTGCTATTTTAGACAATTATCATAATTTTATTTGATTACCGCTTTCTCATTGAAAACTTTTATGATGAAAAACTATTTTTTGCAACCAATTAGCTAATAAACTTCGCCGTTATAAAACGTTACAAATGTCTTAAGCAGATCCTGAATTCAATAGATCAACACACAAAAGATAATTGAAAGTCTTTATCAAAATTTTCATTGCATTTATTTTTTAGCACTTAATATAGAAATTGAATGGAAAAGAAGACCTAATTAGTTCTATGTTAGGAATCTCAGCATCTGCATTACATGCCATGGGGACCATGTCCATTATAAGCCAACCACAACCCTCAATATTTAGTCAACCTCTTTAATTTTCATTCTATTATTTATGCTAACATAATGAGATATATATATTATATATATATATATATATATATATATATATATATATATATATATATATATATATATATATATATATATATATATTCAATAAATTTTTCACCATTTCATCAATTCAACAAAAATCTAAAAATTTTGAAATAGGCCAAATTATTCAATATATTGCAAATTTATAAATATAAATTTACATAATAAATTTAGCAAATTTTAAATGACAAAATTTTATTAAAAGTAAAGCATTTGAAAATTTAATTTTATTTAAAATTAGCTTTAAACAAAAAAAATATTTTTATGTTTAAATAAATTTTTTATACTGAGAAAAGAATTTTGTAATTATGCGTTTTTTTTTGCTATTTTCATAAAATTTTTATGCTTAAAAATCAATCTAAAAATCAATTAAAAAAGCTGTTGCAAACGAAGCCAAAGAGTAAGCCGTAGCAGCAGCTGGCATTTACTATAATTTCTTCATACTTCAATATAAAAAGTTCTGACTCTCAAATTTTACAAAGAAAATAAAAGAATTACAGATTTGTAGCTTTGTTTCTCTAACAGCTGGGCGGGTTCAGTGTTTCTAATTCTAATTATTTTGGCAGCTCTTGGTGTGTAATAGCTGTGTTTATAGAGACTTTGTCTCTCTTTTCCCAAATAAAAAAAACAAAAATATGATAATGATATTTATTTTATTTTTTGTATTATTCACTCTTTTTTCTAAGAGATTTTTAATCATATTAAATCACACGCATATATAAGTTTCGAATTTAGAACCTAATTTTGATTGAAAATTAATCTCCCATCCTTATTTTATAATTTTTTAATTACAATCCTTCTAATCTTTTTTTTTTTGGGTACAAAAAAATACTAGTAAATGTATGAGACTCAAAAGAAACTATGATTTCTCAAAAGTCATGAGTTGTAGCACCACTTGTTATTTATTATTATTCATCATTCCCACAAGAATAGAACAACTAAACATCTCAAAGAATTCAAATGAATTAATTTTATTTTATATTTTATTAAAAACATTTTAACTACTTAAAATCAAATTGTCCCTTAGTTCACGAGAAACTATTCTGTGCGGATGTCAAACACAGCTTACCGTCCGGAGACCAATCAGAATGCACAACGCAGCAGTATTGAGCCGGGTACCTAGCGGTACCGAGCTGGGGGTTACATGTCGCATTCTGGTTAGTCTCTGGACGGTGTTCAGCATCTGCACAAAATAATTTCTCTTAGTCCACACGGGCAACCGTGCCAATTAGTGTGTGTGTTTTTCTTGAACATTTAGGTCAATTGAAACAAACTTACACATACATCACATACACAAAACTCAAACTCAAGACCTCTTGGATGGCAGCTAAAGCTCTAAACCAACAGTCTAAGATGAGCTGCTTACAAGTCCATGTTTTCATCTATTACATAATTAGCCAATGCAGGGTTTTGGCACTTTCGTGCATAATATTTAACCCTAATATGGCAAAATTACACCCATAAAGGGAAAACATCATAATTAACGGTCGAAACCAAGGATCTGAGAAACAATCTCGCTATTTATACCAAAATTCGAAATCCCAAACTCTAAACCCAAATCATCTCCTCCATCAACTTCACCCAACTGTGAAATCTCTCCATCTCTTTTCAGGATGCTGCGAGCAATGAAAAATCTCCAATCGAGATCAAACCCCCCATCGACCATTAAGTGTAATATCAGTTTTTGCTCCAGGTTCGTCCGGGACGAAGTTGGATCGTCCGGGACGATCGGTACAGGTTGTGCAGAAAATCATGTTTGGCTGTATGGTTCGTCTGGACAAAATCAGGATCGTCTGGACGAAAATAAGTCAGTGAACCCTTCGCCAGGGACGATACGTAATTTTTCGTCTGGACGGAATTCTTCTCTTCATGGATCGTCTGGTACGAAGCTCGATCGTCCAGGACAATCAGTCTGGATATATATAGAAATGAGATATTTTGAAGAGAGAGAAAAAGCTGAGGAGAGAGAAAAACGAAGGAAAAAGTGGAAAAGCGGATTTTCGGGCGACCCCGAGCTGTTTTCGTCCGAGGAGACTGTTGAGGAAATTGCTGTGCACGAGGTAAGGCACAATCCGACTTTCTAAATTTTCAGAACCGTCGTGTTTGGCGGTATTTTCTGTCCGGATTTTGTTTCCGTTAGCGATTTTCGTCCGTATCTTTTGAACGGTTCAGTTTTTACCGCGTAACTTTTTGTATATCGTTGCCGTGCCGGGTGTGCACGTTTTGACTATATTTTGAAGATTTTTGTCCGGATATTTTTGATTCGACTGTGTTTTTAGTCGACTGGATTTTTCTGTGAACTTGGAAATTCTCTGTGCAGTAGAATAAATGTTCTGAAATGTTGATATCTATATTCTGTGCGAATTTGGTGAATTTTGATTTTCAGGAAAATTGTGTAAATTCTGTACACTGCCGTTGTGCTGCCCGATTTTTGAGTAATTCCTGATTTGTCCGGATTTTCTCTGAAATGAAATGCTATGTGTATAAGCTATAAAAAGGGAGTTATAAGGGGCCTGAATCCTATGAGATTCAGTTAGTGAAACGGGAAATCTGCAATGAGATCAAATCTGATATCTGTTCTGTTCCGGATCCGATGAATTCTGTTTTGGTGCTATAAGCACATCTGTTTTGGTGCCGTGAGCACAAAGGGAGACATAAGGGGCCTGAATCCTATGAGATTCAGTCAGTGTCTGGGAAGGGAGGCATAAGGGGCCGGAATCCGTAGAGATTCCGTCAGTGTCAGGGCATTTAGCTATATGTATCTGTACTATTTTCTGTATCTGTTCTGTTCTGTACGAAATTGTGATTATGATATAATGTGATCCGTACGATTCTGATTTCTGATTCTGACTCTGTTGATTTGTTCTGTTCTGATACAATCTGTACGACTCTGATGTGATTTGATATCTGTCCGTAAGTTTTGATTTCCGATTCTGTTCCGATTTCTGATCTGATTTCTATCCGATGAATTTGGTTTTGTTTTCTGAGAATTTAGATTGGTGGTTTGTTGCTTTGCTGAGCTGTTGAGCTCACCCTTGCTTTCTGGTGGTTTTCAGGTTCTGGGAAGGGCAAGGAAGTTCAGGACTAGGTTTCAGAGTCTGATCAGATTAGGTACTTTTGTACTTTTGATTTTTGTACAGTCATGGCTTTCCTGTTCTGTCTTTCTTTCTGTTGAAAGCCTTGTACTGTTCTCTAGATGATTATTTTGAGGAAATGAAAAGATAGATGTTTTGTTCCGCTGCATTTGATGTTTTTAGTAGCTCTGTGTTTGTTTGTCTGTTTGAATTAATTATTTGGAAGATTCAGTTCCGAACCAAATTCCAAAGCTAGATCCTGGTTAGCTATTCTCCGTCGCGATCCGGCGCGGGCGGGATCCGTCTCGTCTCGGGTCGGGTCGTGACATTAAGACCCCCCTTGAGCCTGCAATGTTTGATTCTGATGTTATTTTCATTCTTGCAACGTTGCTCTGCTAGCTCTGTAAGATCTCCTCCTAAAGACATCTTTTGATGACCTAATAGTCGTCGAATGATAGCTTAGATAATCTCCAACAGAAAATCACATTTTTCACTCCAAAATGCCGTGAAACCTAAAAATGCCGCGATTCATCTCCAATCGAACTCCATTTTGCGAAGGTAACAGTCTTTTTTTTTTCTTTCGCGCTATTTCTTGGCAAGTTCGATAGAGGCAGAAAAATAGCGATGATGAATAGTGCAACGCCAATATTTCCCGCAAGGAAATAGCGGAAATTTTACTGTTCGGCTGGAGCTCCGGGGCGACGGCATTCAAGGGTTTGGAGTTCCGTTGGAGATGCTCTTACAAAATAAATGATTTGCATTGCGGAGTTTGGCATAATGAGGCCATGGATTTCACGTTAGTTGTGTCAAACACTTGGCTTCAATATAACTATGCTTATCTTTCCAACTGCAAAATTTTGGTAGCTGTAGTGCAGTGAAGGTGTGAATGCTCGAAGGCCTTCCACGATATAGAAGTCGTCCAAAGATCAATCAGAATGAGTCACGTCGGTACCGCAACTAGATATTGTTCGGCACCATTTGGTATCGCAACTCGACATTGCTCGGTACCATTCGGTACCGTGCTTGATATTACTGATGTGACTCATTCTGAATGGATAGAACTGCGATCAAATCCGCGCACAATAATTTCTCAATCTTCTCTTAGGCTAAACCCAAGGAGGTGAGTCCATCAACATAAACTTTTTTTATGAATCCAATTCTATACATTCGAGATGATTGGGATGACTCTCCCTTCTTTATATTTAAAAAATACTATGTAATTGTACAAATCATTTGAAAAAAAAAATTCAGCTTTACTAAAAATTATGGCCTCCCCTTGAATTATGTGGGCCAGTTCAAAAGACCAGTAATAAATACGGAGTCGCCCAATAACAGAGTATTTTCGCAGTTACACCCTTCAACAAATATAAAATTACAAAAAGGCCACCAGTTTTGTTTGAGCCCCGTAATTGGCGGCCCGCATGCCAACGCGAATTCTACGATCATAGATGCAATTTACTAATTTTGCCTTAAACGATACTAAAATTTCCGAAATTTACATAATTTTTTTAAAGAGCCCTCAAATTCTATGCTCTTAAAAAAAAAACTTTTACGGTCCTAAGATTCCAGAAGCGTCGATTTCCACTCCACAAGCTGAAGCCAATAATCTCTCCACAAATAAAATCTTTACGAAATAATTACATTGTTCTTGATAGGGAGAGAGAAGTATAGATTAAAAGAGAGAAAACCTAGCTAGGGCAAGAACCTGATGGCGTCGCCGTCCTCCCTGGCTTTAGCCCCGTTCTCCGCCGCTGAAGAAGCAGCCGCCGACGCCGCCGACGCCGCCGACGTGGCATCTTCACCGGCAACAGCTCTGGCGCCGCAGCGATCGCACTTTGAAGGCCCATGAACAACCAGAATCTTGCGGCAGGAGGGACAAGAAGAGTTAGATCCGAGCCAAGTGTCGACGCAACGAACGTGAAATCCATGGCCGCACTGCGGCAAGAGCCGGATCTCGTCACCCTGCACAAACTCCGCAAGGCAAATCGGGCACTCGGCAAACCGGCCTCCGGCGGCCACCGTGCCGTCAAAAGACGTTTTCGGGAGAGCACGCAGATCCTTCTTCTTCAGCCCTTTAGTCGGCGGCGGCGGATTCACCGAAGCTCCCCCAAGGGAGCGACGAAGCCAGGCGCAGCGGGCCACCAAAGCCAGCCCGACGACGCAGATCAGCGCGCAGAGCAGCGCCGCAAGTATCACCACGACGTCGGAATCCACCGTCATCGGCTCGGGAGGCTCACCGGCAGGCGGGTGGCCGGAACTCGACTGCAGATTTCTCGTCGCCGGCGGCATGTTAAAAGAGATTGCGATTTCACAGCTGGGAGAAGAAGCTCAAGCTGAAAAAAAGAAAATTATTTTCCGATTTGGGATTTGGGATTTCGAAATATAAATAACGAGATGATTTCGAAGAGCCATAGCTTTGAACGTTAATTACGATATCTGCCCTTCGGTTGAAGGTAACTTCATCTCTTTAGAGTTAAATTTCATGGGAGGTGGGTCCCGCTTTAATGGGCCCCACTTTGTGGCATTGTATCCAACATAAAAAGAGCCGACAGATGGTGACGTGGACTAGTCGGTGAGATGATGATACAACGTGCTCGCAGCCGGAGACCGTCGCATTGGTTCCGCACCTTCTTATTTTTATATATTTTTTAGATATTAAAATAATATAGATTAATTATAAAAATTTAAATATTAAATACATAAATAAATATATGTAAAGTTAATGATATGTTGATAAATCTATTATATATTTTTTGAAATTTTGAATATCAAATTTTAATTAGAATAAGTTTTAAATTTTAAAATTATTTTAAAGTTAAATAATTATAAATAACTAATTAACTTTTGAAATCTAGATATTTAATACAATTTTATTTTAAATCGTATTTCTTAAAATTTAATTATAGATATGTATAAACTTTAAATATAGAACATTAAAAAAATAAAAATAAATAAATATAGAACATATTCACAATATTCTAAAGTGTAAAAAAAATAAAATATACACAATTCATAATAAAAATGGAAAAATTGTGAAAAATGATTAATTTTTTTCCATAATATATTATAACTTTCCAACATTAAAATTTTAAAAAATGCTGATAAAAAACTCAAACAAATTTTAAAATGGATATAATAAATAATTGAATTTTTAAAAGATAAATTAAAACAAAATTTTAAGTAAACAACGACTGTGCTCATTCTAACATTTTATTTTTAATATATTTTTAAATAATTCAATGATTTGCTATATTATTTTTAAAATTTGTCCTAAGAACTCATCAGAAGAATATTGACTCGTAAAATATAAAACTACTTGCTGGAGTGGTCGCCGTCTTATCCCTAGAGTTAGTGGTCCGCGTTAGGTTCTGTTTCTGGCCGGGCTTCGGCCCGTGCAATTTATTTATTTATTCATTTTTGGGCTAAGGAGTTGGAAAACTGACACAACATGAGTACCAAAATGAGTTTTTTGATCGGATTCGAATTTAATTTGAAAGTAATCTTTCTTCAACTAATGTAATCTGAACCTGATCCGATTTGACAAACGGGTCACAAATTCAAATTCGGCCCAACCCGCAAGCCTGGGTTGCGAGCAGGGAAGCAGACGAGCAAGGGAGCGGACCAGGGGGGACTGCAGGTGCAAGGTGCACGACCAGGGAGGACGAGCGAGCAGAGTGAGCTCGAGTTGCGTGATGACGGCAAGTGTGAGGGGCGCGAGCTTGGGTGCGGGGACCCCACCAGATATTCAAAGGGTCATAAAATGGAACCCGAATCAAACCTGTTTGTTAAATGGATGGATGCGAACCTAATTTATGTGTTGGGTCATCGGCCACATCAGTCAACCAACCAACCTGCTATTGTCCCACATATCTTAAAAGCTATTAGTGGGTCAATCTAGTCAAGCCGTGTCGTATCTGCAGGTCTTCTGGAATCTGCCATGTTATAATGGCATATTGCAATTGGTAACTTTCTATCAGATTAACATGAGTGACATGTTCCTAACCTACGAAGTCTTCTTGATATTATTTTCTTTATTATTTTGTGAAGCTTTTTTTTTTTCTTTAATAATTTTGAGAGCCTCAGCTTCAAAATATTTATAAAATAAGGAGGGTATATTAATTAATATTTTGGAAATTATAAAAAATATAAATTTTCAGTCTTTATGGAAGAAAAAATAAGAAATTAATTTGACTCAATGCATGCGATTTACTACCTTAAAAAATAATAATTGCATGATAATTTTTTTTTTCTTCCAAAAAACATGATTCCATTAAAACAAAAATAAGCGTTACAACATATGAGAAACCAGGGAAAAGATAAAGAGAAAAATACAATAAAACGTGAGCTCAGTTAGTGGTTAAAGCTTCCAACGTCACTAAAACCACACCAGGACCGTCCATGGTGGATAAAGCGACGAAATTCGAACCAACTCGAGAGAGCACAACAATGGTTGCCACCAGCGAAGCATCAATGACGCGAGCCTCAACCCATCATTGCTCATCACCCCACCAACCAGCAAATCTCTCAGCATATCAGACAGAAAAATCGAATAAAAAAACAAGGGGCAATCAAAAAATAAGAAACTATCTCCTACGCCGTCCCCTTCCACGTCCACGAAATCTTCCCCGAGAGCCAACATTGAAAGTGGTTCTAACATTAACAAGAGTAAAGTCATTCCCTGGGTCCGAGCCCCCACAGAAATCTGTAGAGGCCAATCCACCACCGTCAGAAAATTCTGATTCAAGATCACCATCTAAAGAATCTAACCAATTCATATGATTCCTAATATCCAGACCAGAACTATTGCCTAAGGTAGTGCCTAAATTTTGCGAATCGGCCAAACTGACAGGTACCTCAATAAAATTATTGGCAACCGAAATGCATTCCTGAGTTACAGCCACATCCAGACCAAGACCAGGATCCACAGAGTGATCCTCAACTAGTAATCCTACAATGTTACCAGGCACACTCACATTACTAGTAGAGGGTAATGTAGGTGGAAAAAAAGGTACATCATTAGAGATAAGCCAAAGTTAACAGCCTTAGTGATAACACCACAATGATCCAGCCCTTCAACATTTTCGCTAGTCACTAGATTACCAGTCACAGACTCAATGATCTGAGCTGTCACCAGCACAGGAGAAACAATAACGGGGACATTAGACGAAACGAGCTTAGCATCAGCACAACATTCATCTACAGCCTGAACTACCGAACCCAGCTCAACATTTATAGCACGACATTCATCGCCAGGCTGAACTGCTAGAGGCAAAGACACCTCCCTAACAGCAGGGGAAGCCAACGGTAACACCTCAACGGGCAAAACCACACCATTTTCAACCTCACACTCCACATCCAAATGAGACGTAACAATTTCAGCATCAACAGCCTGTAAATTAACATTAGAGGGGAGGGGAGCTATCTCGTTAACAAGCTTAACAGGACGACAATTACCCTGAGAATGGCAAATACACTTATAGCCAACACAGAATTGAGGGAATTCATCAAAAACAACCTCTTGAACGTAACCTAACGATTCTGAACCTAACCAAATATGATTGGGATAGGATTTAGTAATATCAAGTTCTACTAAAATACGAGCAATAGATGGACGGGATCCAACAGCGGTAGCAGCATCGATTTTCAGAGCCTTTCCAAATAAACTGCCCAGACCAGAAAGAATCCTGGGGGAGAAAAAATGCGGACGAAGACGAGGAAAAGAGATCCAGATCGGGATAACCGGCGACTCCACACCAATGTCCAAAGTAGGAGACCATTTCGTAAGTTTCATGAAGCAATTGAAGACAAGATAAGAACGATGGCAGAAAACTCTGCAATAATCGAGAATATTGGTCAGTTTAATGAGGATGTGAGAAGTATCCAAAACCGTCACCGAAACTTCACCATTCAGCTTTAAGTTAAAGAAAATTTTCCGAATCGATTCGAGGGGGGGACGTTTGGACGGTAAAAAGCCAACCAAAGAAAAACGGAAGGGGGCAGCAAGCACTTGGATTTTCTCATCGGAAACCCAAAGCGATGGCATACCACGGTAAGTGGAAGGCCTCAAATCAGAAAAGGAAGAAGAAGAACCAACTAAAGCTTCAAGAAAAGACTTAGGGTGCGAAAAATCACCAAAAAGACCTGGATCCTTCAATTTATTCGACGCCATACCGGCTCCGCCGGCTAAAAAGAAAAACAAACCAAGCTAAAAGCCTCCAGCAACCAAAGACAGAGAAAGGAAAAAACACTCCCTGAAAAAAGATGATCAGCGGCGCCAGAAGTTCCCCCGTCGGCGGGGGAAAAACCCTAGCAGAGCTCGGGAAAAAAAGTGATGTAATAATTGCATGATAATTAAACCCTAATGCTCCAAGAATTTGAGCTGAGTGCAGATAGATGAGTTGTATGATTTACGGAACGTTTGGGGAGAGGGACACCTCAGCCTCAGCTAGAAAGCAGTAGAAAAGTTGTCCCAAATAAAACCTAAGTCTCATATTTGAAATATTTGACATATATGCATATGTAACCGGCAAAAACTTGGAGATTATAGTTATGTGAGAATTGAAGATTTTCTTTTATAATCTCTTGAGTTAGAGTAGTATTATTAGCAATATTTTTGTTTTTTTTAAACAAAAAGCAACTTGAGTACTAGAATCAATGATTAAAGGAAGGGCATTCATAAGTTTATTGGCAAAGAGTCTAACAATAATTTTGTAAAATATATTGCAAAGAAAGGTAGGGTGGTTGATGAATTAGTGTACTCATTGTGTAGCTTGATACTCATTCATAGAATGCTTGTTTATGTTCATTTATTTACATACTTGAACAAAGCTGAATAAAATTTTAAATGCTCGTCGTATAAATGAATGAGTTTGAATTATGTTCTTGAATATGTCCCATTGTTGTCTAACAAGTAGCTGGCTAAGAACACGTACGGTAAAATAAGAGTTTAATAAGGCTTTAATTTTTTATTTGATGATTTATTTTTATTATTATATCAATTTTCTTATAATTTATACATTTTAAATATATATATATATATATCATTAGATTTTTATGAATAATGAAAATATTAAATAATACCCATATAGAAAGATTTAAATATGTTTTTATTATTATTTAAACTTCACCAAATAATTTACATAATACCTAATGAATTATGGTAATTTTTATTAAATTCTCATATGCAATGTTAAAAGTCAAAAGGATCAAGCATATCTTCCTTTTTCTTTTTCCACATGCTCTTTGTTGCCAAAGATTGTTATATGTCTTTAGTGTAATATCATTGTTAGATATCTTTCTGTATTTCATTACTTTCTCTTTAGTCTTTAGCATTTGAATTAGGTATTTAGCCTTTTCTCCCCCTTCTTGGGTTGTATTCATTAAGAGTGCTTTACATCATTATACACTTATCTTGTATGCTAAGTTAGCTCTCTCTCTCTCTCTCTCTATTAGAATATTTAGCTTTTGTGAGTGAATGCTTTTTTTTTTTTTTTTGGAATTTTAGTATTAATTGATTGCTCATAACTTAAGATTATGACAATTTTAATTTACATGAAAGTTGTTTTTCTAAATTCTAAAGAGTAACATTGATGAAATTATTGTCTAGTTAAGGAATTTTTTTTTGTTTGAAAAAGAATGCTCCTTTATTGATTTTTTTATTAATTATGAAGAGATAGTTCAAAAGAAAGCTCAAAGTAAATAAACTCTACACAACAAGTATTTTTGTTAGTGATATTCATTATACAAATTTTAAACAAATTTATTAGCTTTTTTATCAACATATTTTTTGTCTTTTTATATTAAATTAGCTCCAACCATTTTTTTTAAACCACCAATGTTGGTCCCAAGCATGAATGAAAGCCATTGATAGTATTTTTAAAATTGTCAGCCTGTTTCCATACTTAAAATTTCTTGCTCTACTCTTGTATTTATGGATCAATATTGATGTTCATCTTTTTTTTAAACAAAAACATATATATTAATATAAGATAAAACGGTTACATTAGCAAAAGGCCAGAGAATAAAAATAAAAAGAAAATACAACCAACATTTGGCTCAGTATACGGCCGAGGCTCCCAGCATCCCCGAAGCCTCGCACAGGCCATCCATAAGGTGAAAATAGCGCCCACATCCAACCAAACTCATCGAATAACACCAAAGGTTGCCACCAGCTCGACGACAAGGACACGAGCCCCAGCCACATCATTGCCTCAAATACCTGATCAAAATACCAGAAAATCAGTCCGAAGCAATAAGAGGAAAGAAAAGATACAGTAAGAAGGAAATTATCTTCTTCTTCGGCCCCTCCCGTGAAATCTCTCACGAGAAGCAACCGAGCAAACAGGTCTATCACGCACTAAGGTAAACTCATTTCCAGGGTCGGAACCACCGTAAAAGTCCATATTAGCGAAGCCGCAATCCGAAAATTCTGATTCAGATTCAATTTCAGACGAACCATGCAACCAATCCACATGGTTCCTAATATCAAATCCAGAATTATTACCCGAATGATGGACCATAGTATGCGTATCTACCAAATTAATAGTGACATCCACAAAATTATTCGAATACACCAGATTATCAACCAAATTATCTACGCACACACTCTCCACACATATTGTCTTCATTCATATTTGGTTTAGACAAAATAACGACATCTGGCGACGAATTAGCCGAATCATCAGTCACTGCCATAACAGGGCAAATAACCAAAGCATTACTAATATTAGCTTCAGGGGCCGAAACCACCCCAGCACCAAAATCAGGTAAGACGTTACCCCCCAACCCATTAGAATTACCCAACGGAATAGGGGTCCCCAAAACACCAGGGGAAGAAACCGGAGCTTCAACAGAGGGTAAAACAACACCCTTCACAGCATTAAAAGCAATATCACAATTCAAATCACCTACATCCGAAATAACTACATCATTACCCGAAAAATTCTCACACAAAGGAACAGAGGTAACATTGGGGATAGAAGAGATAACAGGAATACCATCAATATTTATGTTCATCATCCTCATTATTTCTCTATTAGTTTTTACTATACTCACATTACCAACCATACGATCTAGACTTTGTAATCATGCTTAGTTTTCTCCAATCAGGAGGGAAATATTCACATGTATAATGGATTATTTCAATGTGATTTATTCTTTTTTTTTTTTTTTTTTTTTTAATTTTTCATTTGAAAACTTATGTTTCTTTTGAGATCATTTTATCTATGTATAGGCGAAACTCTATGCAATATCATTGCAAAGAATATGCAATCTAAAACTACAATTTGTTTAGCTTGCAACATTCTCATCGATCAGACAATACATAATTTGGAATATACTAGCCAATTCAACTAGTTTAATCGTGAACTAATTCAGAGGCTGATCTGATCAACTGAAATAATTGGTTTCACTTCTAATAATAAATAATTGATTCAAACTGCCAATTCAACCACTGAATCATCATCGATTCTATGGGATCACCCAGTCTAATAGAAGATCATATAATTATAGTCAAGTTTTGGTCTATTAAACAAAATTATTAAATTTAATTGTATACAACAAAACACTATTTCCCTATTAAGCCATGCATTCCCCAATTCGGCAAAACCCATAGGCCCCTTCTCTTGTGTGCGACTTGCTTGCAACCATGGAAACATGAGATTGTAGACTTCTTTCATTAGTGATGGTGCTTCAACGGTATAATTTTAAGTTCTTGCGTCCATGTCTATCTCTTCCTTATTCGCATGCTGGCTCTTTCCTCTCTTTTACCTCAAAGGTACTTTGCTAGTTGTTCAACCTCTTCTATATTTGCTAAAGGATGTAATTGTAAACGATGGTTTTCTCCTCCTTTATCCCGTTATATAGAATAGTCATTACTCCTTTGTAACGCTATAAGACCTAAAGGAGAAATTTACCCACTTTTTTTAAATTCTCAATCCAACTTTTTATTTCTACAGAGCCATCTAATAATCCAAAATAATATAAAATAGACATCCAAAATATGCATATAGAATAATTCATCTAAAATACTTAAATAATAATAATTCAAAATACAATGATTACAATAAAAGAGTTAAATACATTTTGAACTACAAAATCATATATACCTTACAAAATCAAACTCCATGCTCCTTATCTTACTCAATATACTCAGCTGAATTTTTTCCTTTGCCTGAAATATTTTCAGCTACAGAATGAGCTTGAAACTCAGTAGGTCAACCATTTTTTCCTATATCAGAGTTCAATTCAAATTTCATCATTAAAATAAACAAACAATAAAATAGATGTTTACTCTACAATATTTGAAATCCTAGATCATATATTAATATGAATGCATAAAAGCATATGTATAAATACCCACTTATAAATGCCATTAATCACCTCCCACCTGCTTGAGGCAGGTGTAGAGCAGAGCCAGAATAGAGCAGAGTATATTCAAACACAAAATCTTCTTAGAGCTAAAGTAGAATATAGTGGTCTAGAACAAATATACATTTACGTTGGGTTCAAGAATAGAGTTCAAAGTGTACTGTCAATTTCATAATAGAGCTTCAAAATGCTATGCAATGCATGATGATGATAATGTAATATACAACTGAGGAATTTAAAGCATGCACATATTAATTACCAGATTTTATATAAAAAATCCCAATTTTGGATGCATAGTTGAATTTCATAAAATTTTATCAATTTCACGGAGAGATACTAAATTAACACACTTTGCCATTTCTAATGAGGTTCAGAGGTGACACAATCCTCTAGAAATTTTATAAATTCATTTAGAGCAAACCAACTGGTAAAATTTTGTATTCCAGTAGTCAAATTGCCTATAATAGAGGGGGTAATGATTATACTAAAATTTATTTGTTGAAACATTTTTCAAACTCAAGAAAAACACATTTATAATCATTTATTTCTATAAACATTTTGGAATTGAAATAAAAAATAGAGTAAGAGTTGCCTACCTCGAGCTTGACAATTTTTCCAACTGGTTGAATGGACGATTTTTGAATTTCGACTTCCAAAATCCTTCCTTTCTTTTCCCTTTCTTCTCTTCACCTTCTTTGGTAAGATTGGCTAGAGGAATGATATAGTCAAATGGATTTGGATATTTTAATATTTAAAACTCACTAACTTGACCTAGTAAAGTTGTGCTCATCTCCCGAGTGTACTGTGATCGCGGAGAATCTTTCAAAATCTCTTATAATACCCTCACATGAGACTCGGCACAGTGGCAACCGTTCCTAGTATAGTAGCAGACTCCCAAATCCCATTTTTTCTTCATTTTTCCTAGAGCTCAATATTGAGGCGCTTCCCATAGAGCAAATTTTCCCACTTGCATTTTCACTTCTCTAATCTCAAACCTTGGTTACCTACAACCCCATTAAACATTCTAAGACTTATAATTGCCAATCAAATTAACTTTAACAATCATTAATAGACATTCAACTGAATTTTGATGGCAGATATTCCAACCTCCAACATCATCATAGTGTCCAAAAATTTATCTCACATGGAATCATTTTATTGAGTCTAAGAGTTCTTGTGGATAGAGTAATACAAGTGTTTGCATTGTGGAGCTATATATAAAAGTGGAGATATTAATAGAATAAAGCAACAATTTAATGAAGTTAAGAGAAATATTACTCTATATAAGAAACTTTCATAGATAAACCAAAAAATCTAAAAGAAATATCTCAGAGAAGTAAGAATCACAAGTAAAAAAAAAAAAAGAGTATGCTCTAATATGGTGATAATGATAGTAAATATAATAGAGGTTCTTCTCATTCAAAGTCACAAAGTTTGATCACATATGAGAAATGATTAACCAAGGGAAAAGAAAGCTTGATGATATGAAAAATTACTTTGCTCTTAGAATTATGTATGTATCACATCATCTTTAATTTTGTTGGCATCAAAAGAGATTATGCATATGTTATATGATTTTTTGATTGTTGCATACTTACCAATGTATTGAATTTACCATCACTACAAAAATTATAAGTTTTTTGCTCTTAGGATGATTAGTTTGACCTTTACTATTTGTAGTTGTAGTTGATAAAAAATTAGTGTTGGAAAAAAGTGCTTTAACTGTTGATTTATATGTTATTAATATTCACTCAATTTATATTTGTATAGAATTTTATTAATATTTTTATTTTGATCATAAAATTATTTTTGGCATTAATTTTTTTTAATCCGTGTTACCATTTAGTAGCGATTTTAATCCTTGATAAAAGCGCTCTTAAAACCTTCCTACAACAACACTCATAGAATCGCTGTTAAAGTCTTTATAACGAATGAAAATACAACAGATTTGTAGAGGTTAATAAACCGCTGTAAATAAATTAGTAGGCTTTTAAATCACCTCAATGAGTCATAAAAAATACTGCGGAAGCTTACTATGAGATTGCAAGGAAGTGTAGGATACTGATTAAGACTTTTAGATGCCATTAGAAAGAAATTGATTGCACTTTGATGGTTGATTGTTGAATACTTGACAGTAATAGAATTTTGATTTACTTCTTAGTTTATTGTCCACAATTTTAATTTTTTTAAAATTAATCGATGCCTTTGATATTGATAAGCATGAAATTACTTCATATCTTTATGTACTAAAATTGTTATGTTGGAGATGCCCTAACGCACCTAATGGTCTCTTCCTCTCGCGCTCTTCCATTTCATAAGCCATATCCCCGTGTTTCCACGATCCTCAAGACTCGCTATCTCCATCGGCCCTCTCCGGCCAACATCACTTGCGGTGGCGGCGCCACCGCCGGAACCACATCGCCGGACGACATTGCCGATCTCATCCTCCGGCAGAAATCCGCTGCACTGTCCCTAAGCACCTTTCGGTGGGCCCTTCGCCTCCCTTCATTCACCCCTACACCCTCTGTCTACCAAGCCCTGATCCGCTCCCTTCTCTCCTTCCGCCGCCTCGACACCGCACTCCAAGTTCTCTCCGACCTCCCCTCCCCACCAGACGAAGCTACCCTCGTCGCTCTTTTCCGAGCACTAGGCCGCGCTGGCATGACTCACCGCGCTCTCGAACTGTTTGACGAATTGCCTGAGCGGTTCAACCTACCTAATCCACCTTCCCTCAAGGTCCTCAACTGTATTCTCGATCTCCTCGTCAAGGACAACATTGATCTGAGCAGACATTTCTTTCGAAAGAAGATGAATGGGCGAGGAGATGATCGCACTTTTGGGATTCTTATGAAGGGCCTCTGCCGTACCAATCGCATTGCCGAGGGATTCAAGCTGCTCGCTTTAATGAAAACGATTAGTTTGAAGCCTAACCCGGTGATCTACAATACCCTTATCCATGCGCTCTGTAGGAATGGGAAGGTTGGGAGGGCTCGAAGCTTGATGGCTGAGATGAACAACCCAAGCGATGTCACCTTCAATATTTTAATCTCGGCTTATTGTAGAGAGGGTAGTTTGGTGCAGGCGCTTGTTATGTTGGAAAAAAGTTTTGATTTTGGGTTTGTTCCTGATGCCATTGCAGTGACTAAGATTGTGGAACTGCTTTGTGGCCATTATAGGGCTATGGAAGCAGTGGAAGTTCTTGATAGAGTGGAAAAGAGGGGAGGCGTTGTTGATGCGGTAGCTTATAATACATTGATCAAAGGGTTCTGTGAAGTGGCAAGGCCAGAAGTTGGGAGGAGGGTTATGAGGGAGATGGAGAGGAAGGGTTGCCTCCCTAATGTGCAGACTTACAATGTGCTCATTTCAGGCTTCTGTGAATCAGAGAAAATGGATTCCGCAATTGATCTTTTTAGAGAGATGGAGATGGATGGCATTAGTCCAGATTTCACAGCATATGATGCATTGATTAGAGGATTTTGCTCAGTAGGAAGGGTTGAAGATGGAGTAAAGTTATTGAATTTGATGGAAGAAATAGGTGGAGGGACTGTCAATCACATTTGCCCTTACAACAATATCTTATATGGTTACTACAAGGAAGGAAGAATGGAGGAAGCCAATGAGTTTCTTCATAGAAGAATGGGAGGTTCTTTTCCAAGAGCCAAAGAGAAGAGCTTGAGGATATTGAACTTTTGTAATGAGGATAGGATTGAAGAAGCTCTGTTGGTTTATGAGGAGATGGTCAAGGAAGGAAGTTTTCCTAGCATTCTGGTTTATGTTAGTTTGATCCAAGGGCTGTGCAAACAAGGAGAAGTGAAGAAAGCATTTGACATGATGAATGTGATGATGGAGAAGGGATTCATCCCATTAGCTTCGACTTTCAACTATTTGATTTGTAGTTTCTGCAATGCAGGAAGTTTTGTGAGTGCTTCAAAGCTTCTTAAGGAGATGGAGAGCAGGAAATGCTCATCTGACAGTAGTAGCTACAGTCCTTTAATATGTTATCTTTGCGAGGATGGAGAGTTTGAGAAGGCTTATGGCTTTCTCATGCAAATGGTTGAAAGGGGCTTGACTCCTGATTATTGTATATGGAAATGCTTGGCAATGGTGGTTGATCAATAATGGGGTGAAAAATAATACACAGGAATATTTCTTTTGAAAAGCTTGTCAACTAGAGGCTTTCTCAATCAATATAAAATGTAGAAGCTAAGTTTGTAACAATTAAATAAGTAATGCATCACGCAAATCAACATATGGAAGCTAATAATTGACATCACAAATGAATGAACTAAGTAGATACACAATTATATGTACAAGTGTGTGACATAAACAATAAAATATGTAATATATTAAGAGTCAGCAATCCAAATAATGTATAATAATATTATTATATTTCTTACTTGTTGTCTGCCTGTCAGCAATGGTGACTTGTGATTCAACGTCGACTGAAGCCAACGTTGGCGTCCCGCTATCCTGTCTCCGGCCTCTCTTTCTCGCCGCCTCTCCCTCTCCCAATCTCCCACTGCCTGAAACCGTCGTGGCATTGCCGATTGTTCAAAGTCCAAACCCTAGCTAGCTAACCTTAACCCGACGACCAGCCTCTCCTTCTCCTGCCGCCTGAAGCCAACACCTCCACCTCTCCCTCTCCCTGAAGCCGACACCGCCGACTCTCCCTGCTCCAAACAATGCCGTCGTTCCTCGCCGCCTCCCAACGACAAATTTACGGGATTTGGCTTATTTGCTGAATAAGCGCGACAACAGTTATGGGTTGGGTCAAGTTGACCTGAACTCAAAGAGGGTAGAGTTCGGGTTTGAAAAATTGACCCGGTTTCAAAAACATGTTGGGTTCAGGTTGACCTGAATAGTGTCGGATCAGTTCCGGTTGAACCCGAACCCGACTCATGACCCAATTTTGACAGCCCTATATAGATGACAAGTAAAGAGAATGTGCAAGTAAACTAAGATCAAGAACAATTATTTACAATCAATATTACATGGTTTAGCCATCCCTGATCTATGCCCATGCTTAGCCCAACACGGTTCTATATTTCCCATTAAATTTCATCACCATAAGCTATTCTTCTTCACTCTATTAGTAGGTGGAAAATCCTTCTTACACCAACTTTCTCCTTAACAGGCAATAGAGATGCACCCTACACTTCTTTTTGATTAGGCTGTCTCAATGTTCCTGCTTTAAGATTAGGAATCTACCACTATTAGCATAACTCGCTAGGAAATGAAAATAAATTTTAGAATCGAACTAAAACTCTCTTGAGCTTTGGATTTGACTCAATGACTATAGCCTACAACTTAGATTTACACAATACAAAACACTATGATTGAAAGATACACAATAAGAGAGCTATCAATTAGAGCATGTAAACTATGAATGAGAAAGAGCACTTTATAAAGAGCCAAGAGGAGAGTTCTAATGATGATGAACATTTGAAGCTTTCTTGTATCCCTTTTTTCAAAGATGTGGAAATGAAGCTCTCCAATTGTTCATTTCATTACTAGTTTTCTTGTGAAAACTAATGGGTATATGTAATTATTAATATTGTTGAAAATGTATTCAACCAACAATTTTTTATTCCCTTTATCAAATGTATCATAAAATAGCGATATAATAAAATTGCATGGTACGACCCAGGGATTGATCTAATGAATTTAATTGATTTTCTTACAATAGCTAGCTAAAACACCAATATGCAATAACTGAATTAAGGATGAGCTTACACATGAGTTCATAGGGTCAATATATTTGTTGTTAGCAGCTGGTCAGTTATGACAATTGAATATTTGACGTATTGGTGGCTTGAGAACTACCATGTCATGGTGATCTCATAGATGCACTACATGAAAATCGGGAATTAATGGCATTTTTTTTTCCAGCGGTTCGTATTATGTTTCCAGTGATTTCGTAAAATACCGATGGTTTTTCGGCGATTAGTAAACCGCCGGTATAAACCGCAAAGGAAATGATTTCCGGCAATCAATTTCTGGCGGTTAGCCTTACTGGAGGCTTTCCGGCGGCATAAACGGCTGGTAAATTCTGACGGTCATAGCGCCGATGACTGTTAGTTAATTACAGGCGCCTTACCGGCCATCCAAAATGCCAATTTTACCGGCGCCCTAACCACCGTAAACCGGTGGTATTTAGCGGTGGCAATATTAAAATTTCGGTGGCTATAATAAGCCATCCGATATCAAAGTTTTCGGCGGACAAACCGCCGGTGGCCGCCAGAAACCCGTAGCATTTAAAAAAAAATGACATCCCCCTTTATTTACGCAATTTTTCATAATACATGCACAAAATTGAAAACATATATCACAAATAAGGGAAAAACGTCATTATAATCAACCCACAATTATAGTCCAAAATCGACATATATAACATTCAAATGAAATCCACAATAAGCATAATCAAATGTTTAAACAAAAAACTCATCAAACCAAAATGAAATCTACAATAAATATAACATATAAATCCACAATAAGATTTCCACGTCCTCCGTGTCCTCGCTTTCACACAACAAGTTCATCAAACCAAATGTTTAAACAAAAAGTTCATCAAACAAATAAAAGCACTAATCATCCTCCGTGTCCTTGCTGCCTTGTGATTCATGTGTCGGCCCTTGTTCTTTCTTCTTTTGATTTTCATCTCTATAGGATCGAAGTTCTGCCTGCATCTCATTTTGAACCTTTCTCATATTTTCTATCTCCTCGTCACAGCACAACCCTCTGGCTAACAGTTTCTTTAGCTCCACTAGCATCATAAAATGCTGATGTAGATGAACTGCCCTCATAAGCATAGCCTTGCAAACCCAAGCTATATACCCTCCCCCTCCGCCTTCCTCCAACAACATCTGATCATGTATGATACTCAGAATACTGGGTCGATCCTGAAGATGATCCCTCACTATTAGACTGATGACTTTCTTGAACTCATACAAAATCATCCTATGAGAATAAATCTATAAAATAAATTTATATTAGAATGAGCTTTTTTATATTAAATTTAAATTCATGAACTCCAAAAATTATACTCTTATGAGTTTTTTTTGCCTTTTCATTAACCCACTGATCTTTTGACAACATTATTTTCCCGAGTTTGGTTTAAATCGAGGCGCATGGCAGGTGGGCCAATAAACTTCTATTGCATCATCCTTGTAGTATAACATACATCAATTGATACAATAATTAGTTTTTGTAGCAGTGAGACCTAACTTGGATACTAATTTCTTCGCTCGATACAAATCTGAGGGAATTAAATTATCCGTTGGATTTATTTCTTTGAGAAAATCAATAAAGTCATTGAAACAATCACGAGGAATATTATATTCCGTTTTGATACTTAGCATCATCACTGCAATCTATAATTCTGAATGAGTTTTGCAACCATCTCAAATTAATTTTTGAGCTGCATGTAATAACTACTTTTTTTTTAATTTCTGCATTTGATGGCTCTTCCACACTATCCCCTAAATTAGGTCTTACTACATCAAAAATAAGTTTTTTATGTGGTCTAGTCATTTGATTCTCTTTAAATATTTTAAAAGTTTTGGATGGACCAGCATGAGTATCTTTGTGTGGCTCGTACTCGCCATGTAAGGTCCAAATCCACTAGTCTAGAACAAATCCCCTACGATATAAATCAACCTTCACATCATCGGGCTTGAGGAATGCTTGATTTTTGTGCTTCAAACATGGACATCTAAATATTCCATCGAACTTAAAGGTATGTGATTGAGATGCAACTTGAATAAAAGTTTCAACTCCATGTATAAATTCATTTGTCAATCCTCTTCGACCCGATAACAATCTGTTATACATCCAATATCTCTTTTCTTGGATAATCATTTGGATGTTAAAGTAAATGTTCCCTACATAATTGTGAAATCAATTATTAGAAGATATGCAGCCTGAACAAGTGTACTGCTTTACTTTTGAACAAATATATTTTACTTGAATTGGAATGCATTCACCAACCATCCAACAATAGTTTAGGATTCGATACCTACGTTTCAATAAGATATTTAAGCAGGTCTAACCACCATCTTATAGAATTTACCCTTAAGTTTGAGGGTGACTTTTCTATCATACAACAAGTCCAAAACATTGCTCCACTTTAATCATCTATCTTGAATTCTACTAATAATAATCCTATCTATTTCACCATCACTCAAAATAATAGACAGAATATATTTAAAATATATATGCTTATTAATGACATGAAAAAAACATACACAAAGGTACAACCTTTTGCAAAGCTACTAGGGTGTTGAAGGGGAAGAACAATTATTCAGATGATATATGTAGTGAATAGAACAAAACTTTTATGAGTGGCAAAAAATTGATGAAGACTTTCAACTTATATTTTTCAAAGATAAATACAACAATACGACAAAATGAAAAACTCGACTGATGACTCTTGACCTTCTCACTCTCTCTTTTCTTTTTTCATTTTTTTCACACACTTACATCATCCTCTCTTGCTCTCCTTTTATAGTCATTCCCAAACACTATTCCAAGGTCTCTAAAAAAATCTATTGCATTAACTCCTCTAGGAATATGAAAGAACACTAACATTAATTATTTGTGAAATATGAAAGAACACTTTGACTTCTAAATCTTTTTTGAAGCTTCCTTCTTTGTGAACCTTCTATGACCAAAATTTAACCATAGCCTTATCATCCACAAATGCCACAAATGATGACACCACTTTGACTAGAAAAGTCAATGTACTTCCTAAATCTAAAACATAATATGAACTATATATAATATAAGACTCTCCTCATGTATATGATTTGAGTCATGATAATAAATATAAATATGATTAACTTCCAAAAAAAAATCCTCCTTAATCATAGCTCTTGTTTATTCAACATATCAAGTCTTTTTCTCATTATCTTTAAGAATACATCATGCTTCAAAGGGTTTTTATATATATCAGCAAATTTGAGAAAAAAATGCAAACATTAAATTTGGTTCACGACGATGCCGATCAACAGCTTTTGCGGGTAGAACGCGGACGTGATCGGCTGTCGGAGTGGAGGCGAGATTGTCGGCCGGGGAGATTGTGTCGGCAGCCGGATTCCTGCGCAGGCAGTCGAAGGCGCGATTGCGAGTGAGCGTCTGCAGAGAAATAGATATGCAAAAAATGAAGAGGAAGGCTCGGTTTGACCAATATTAGGGCCCTTTCCGGCGGTTTAGACAGCCGGAAAAATTCACTTAAAATCGATGGCCTAGGCCGCAGGTAATGACGTCGGTAAAACAGAAAACTGACGCCCTTGCATGGGTTATTATACCACCACTAATTTCAGTAGTGTATTATTAAAAACCGCCGGTTAATATCGGTGGTTAAACCGCTGTAATTCCGGCGGCTATAGTTCTGCCAGTAAAGGCCGCCGGTAATCCCTGATTTTTCTGTACTGATGCTTCCTAATTTGTAGAATATGCCTTTTGCATGTGCAATTTAAAAAACTCTAGAAATAATCAAGAATTTTGTTCACTGAATTCTAATAGAAATTAATCGAGCATTATGTGGTTCTTGCAATCTTGCATGTAGTGGATTCATAATTGTGTTCTTTTCTTGGATCAATTATGTTGAATTTGAGGTGGATTAAGCTTTCCCTAAATGTTTAGGATTTTGACATGTTAACTTAATTAGGCTAAATTTGCCAAGTAGTTTTGGAGATACATAGGAGTGAATTTTCAAATTTTAGGAGTTTTAAGTGAGTACCATTTTGAAGAATTAAAAGAGTTAACTGATAAATTTGTTGTTAATTAGGGTTTAGGGCACGCAATTCTAACACTTGTGATTGTCTATGTTACTTTTACATACGCTCACATATTCATTATTATCAATTCATGCAGGTAGCATATGTGAAACCTATTTCCATCCTAATGCTATTTTATAGCTGTTTCTTATTGAGTTGGGGGACTCACCCTTCTTCTTCCTCTTTTCAAATTTGAACCAGGAAAGCTCTTGGTGGTCTCTTGGAGGGCAATTTTGGTAAGAACCATCATATTTTTGTGTGGCATAATAAGTATTTATTTTCAAGGCTTTGTTTAATGTTGATCAAAACTAGTGTTACTATGTAATTATGGAGTTCTTTGATGCATTTTTGTTGATGGATAAAGTTTGTAGATATTAAGATTTTTTATTGGAGAAGTTTTTGGTTAGGATATTCTCATGCAAATTTGTGCAGGATGAGCTTTAATCTTTAAATAGCCCTATTGGCGTGTGATTAATTTAGTCTCAGATTATTATGTTGTTCAAATTTAATCTCTCGATCAGACAAAATTGATTCAAAATGTTGCCTCATGTTGTAATTGTGATCTAAAATTGTTCCAAATTTAATCACTTGACTATATAAAGTTAATCCCAATTTAGCTCTAAGATGATCATTTTGGATCAATTTTGTATGTCAAAACTTTTTAACATACATGTTTGAGATCATTTTCTATTATTATTATTATTATGAAATAAAAGTATGCTTAGTGTTCTAAATAAGTTTGTTTTGTTTTATTGAAGTAGTCGATGATTGCAATGAACAATCGCCGGCGGCGATGAGTGGTGGCTAGCTAGACCTCCAAAACTTAAAAAATATTGAGTATTTTAAGAAAATAGTTTGGTTTATTTAAAAAAGAAGAAGAAGCTAAATTCACAAATCAAATATATATTTAAAAAAGTAATAAAAAAAAAAAAAAGAGTGATTCCAAATTAAGAACCCCTAGGCTTCATTTGTGATATCTTTTGGACACAACTTTTTTGATTCTTTTGAATAATTTTGGTACTAAATATTTACTTTAGAAAATATTGAGAAAACTGGCACATTTGGACAACTTTTTAAAGCAGCTTTTTAGTTCAATTTTTTTTGAAAGTAACAAAAAAAGCAGTGGACAAAACCTATCTCAAACGAAGCTTTAGTTGCCCTAAGATCATCTCCAATCAAACTGCATACCAGCATATGCAGTTGGCCATTTAATCCATTTGAAATCTAAATCTCATGCCAAAGTTCGACAGGTGAACAGTGCGACGCCAATATTGGTGACAGACTGTTTATCTACGCCAAAAAATTGGGCCGGCTATAGGATTTGCCGAAGAAGCGAGCGAAAGGAAAGAGGAGAAAATGTTACCTTCGTAGGAAGAGTGCGAAAGAAGAGAGAAAATGCCTTTCGATAGGAGATTAATTACTGCATTTTAAAATTTTGTTACATTTTGAAGTGGAAAATGAGTTTTCGGTTGGAGATGCCCTAAGTCTCATTACAAATTGGCATGCTCTTACTAAAGGAGGCTCAACTATTTTTCTTTTTCCCTGTGAAGCTTTTTCACCTAATTCAGTGGGCCTAATGGGATTGCATGTTCTTTTCTTTTTTCCATCAATGTATGAAGGAAAAAGACATCTTTTTGTTCTCTCAACTCATCTGCTTGTATTCGGCAAGATGGCTAAAGATCTTCAACGACTTCCTGTTAAGAAAGTCAAACTAACCGTTATGGATCCGTTAGAAAAATTTCTGGATAAACAGTTTTAATGGCATTTTGAACAATTTTTTTTTTAAGTTTATCAAAAAAAATTGAAATTTTGTGTGTAGGTAAGCTATTATAAAGTTGGCTAAAATTTTAAATTTCAATAATTTTTGTTTTAACTATACATATTTATAGAAAAATAATAATATAATTCCTAAATCATAAAATTTAAATTAAATTTTCCCAAATAATTTTTCATCATTAATTGAAATAGCACAAAGATATAAATAATTGACAAAAATATCAATAGTATAAAGTAATATTTTGTAATGTGCTAAATATATTTTTAGTAATTATAAATAATTTTTCACCAAATTTACTTATGTTCATCATCCTTGAATCTAACTAAATAAATTTTCATTGCAAGGTACATAGACACACACTTGATTAGTTGACCTCAAATCTTCAGTTTGCATCATATAATGTGTTGAATTCATCTTCTTGAACTTTTTCCTTCGAGTTGCAAGTGCTCTAAGCTTCATTTGGGACAGTTTTCTTACTGCTTTTTAAACCAGCTTTCTAGTACAAATTTAAAAAAGCCATCTCAAATAAGGTTTAGGATTTAGCGGTAGATAACAAGATCAACATTTTCATTGTTTTTAATTATACTTGAATAACATATAAATCACTTAGCAAATTATTGATAACATTGCATAAGAGTTATTATCATCAAATCATTAATGATGAAAGATACACAATCTTATCTGGTTCATAATTTCCTTTTATTTGATCATCATCAAATCATTAATGATGTATGGATGATACACAGTCTTATCTGGTTCATAATATCCTTTTATTTGATCATCATCAAATCATTAATGTGTATGAAAGATACACAATCTTATCTGGTTCATAATATCCTTTTATTTGATCATCATCAAATCATTAATGATGTCTGGAAGATACACAATCTTATCTTACATTTTGGCTAATAATCTCTTTTCATTTGATCTTGACAGATTAAAATTGTTGCATGAGAGATAATTGATATTAATGAAATAGTTACGCGTAGGCCCATTTGTGACTTTTAACCAAAAAAAAAAGTTTTAAAACTTGATATAATATTAAAAAGAAATGTGATGAACATACCTAATTTTAAGATAATCTTCAAGAGTGAAAATGCAAATTGAAATTTCTAATATTTTTTTTTATAATGCATAGAAATCAACAAAAGATTTTGTAATAGGAAAATAATGCCTAAAAGTTGATAAAAAATTTATTTTTTGCTTGCTTCTTTTGCATATAAATGAAGGCCAGCATTTTAGCATAACTACAAAGGCTTTCTATGCTATTTAGAAAAGTTTTGAAAGATTAGACTTCACATGTATCTAAACTTTTTCTTTAAGCTTTTTCAAGAGGCATAACCAATACACCTATTCCCTTGGATCTATTCACCATAATGTAAATTTTACCCTGTATCAAACCTTTTGTTCCCTCTCTTCTTTGCATTTAACTATGTATGAGTCTTCATTTCAAGAAGCAAATTCCAACAGCTAAAATTCAGAAGCCCAAGAAGACAATAAGGCTTAAATTCGGTACTTGGTCGAAAGGGCTTTGATGCTTCTATGGTCATTGCTGGAATTTCCCTTGGCATTCTACAGGCAATGATGCCCTCCACTGCGTTGTGTTCTTTTGAAGTTCAAAAGTGATTAATATCGTGCGAAGTTCAAAGAATCTTACTTGGAAGAGAGTGCATTTTCTGTTCTTTGTAGTGCACCATTTTCGATAGAAACAGTTCCAATATAGACCAAACGCTGCTGATTCTCATAAAGTTGTTTTAAGGACAAGTTTCATTCAGAAGCCCAAGAACACAAGAAGCTCCCTTTTTTCATTAAGCTGCTTTTTATTGTTGATATGTTTAGCAAAGAATTATTGTCAGTTAGTTATCGCTTTTTTCTAATTCATTTACATCACAATAATGCCTAATGTAATTTTGTGTGTTTTTTTCTTAAGTTCTATATTTCTTCTTTGACCTAATAACACTTCATTCAGTTTATACAATGCATGATTCAATTCATCATAAATAAGCTGTTTGCTTTAGTTTTGTTGTTAGTTGAATACTTGAAGGCCATGAGAAAAATATTTGCCTCTTTCTTCTTTGACTCAAAGGGACTCTATTATTTTACTATTTGTACCTACATGAGTTACCCTAAGGTCTTATTTGGGATAGTTTTTTTTACTGCTTTTAAAGTAATTTTTTGTACAAAAATTTCTATTTTTGTGCTAGAAAGATGCTTTAAAAAGTAGTAAGAAAGATGTCTCAAATAAACCCTAAGTTTCTTTTTCTCATTCATGATGAATTTCCTTCAATATTCTCTTTATTCAGTGAACACTCTCATTAGAAGTTTGAATATTATGGCCTCCGAAAATTCGTGTCCCGGCCTCTCAGCAGACCCCCTTTTATCTTTCTTTTTCATTCGGGTCATTGAGGAGAGTTTTAACACTTAAGTTCTTAGGCAAATTTTCAAAAGGTAGGTTGGGATTTAAATAAGATACTACCTATATATTTCGTCCTCATTTTGCGAGGACTTTAGATTTGAATTCTAGTTTTCTTTAGGCGCAAGCCCCTATAATTTGTTGCCCCTCACGATAATGGGAGAGAACTTTCGATTAAGGCTAATTGTCAAGCAAATACGTGGAGGTACGTAGTATATGGCGTATAGTACAGCATGAGTTTAATTTTTGAGATTTAATATTTAAAATTAAAAATTTCATCAGCTTTCACTTAAAGCGGATGGTGAGGGGAAGTGATGATGGACCTGATCAAGATTTCATGGTTCTTCCATATCGAGTCATCATGATCCTTGGTCTACTTAGTTAGAGGTAGTCGACCCAACTTGAGAGAAGGATTTTTATCAGCAGCCATGAGTTGCTTTGTCTAAGGGTACCTTGTAGACTTGGGGTATATATTTGTCTAAGTGGATAAATTTAAATCCACCTTAGCTAATAGAGGGCTTTCACTACAGGAAAATCACTGATTACCGGCGGAATTTTCCGGCGGCCACATTTCCGGCGGCTTTCCTACGCTTTTCCGGCTGTTTTTTCCCAAAGAATTTTCCGGCGGAATTTCCGGCGGCTTTTTCACTTTTCCGGTGGTTTTTAAAAAATTAATAAAAATGCATAAAAATTTTACTATTTAAATGTATTAACAAAAAATTATTAAAACTTAGATTAACAATTTAATTAATTTTCATTTGAAAAATTAATTAGTTAGTTAATTTTTATTTTATATTAAATATTTTTTTTATTTTAAATTAAAGAGTTTCATTTTTCAAATAGTTAAAAAACTAATTTTTTTGGTCTGAAAATACTTTAAATAAAAAATATTGATAATAATTTCATATTTTTCTAATCGGCAATTTGGTCGGACGCTTGAAATTTCTCACAGAAGGACCCGGATCGAATCCCGCGGCGCGGGAGCGCGGCATGCTGGCGCTGGCGAGAACTAGGCCGGTAGCCGCTGGCGGGAAATCGGCCGGCAGCCGCGGGAGCGCTGTAGGCTGGCGCGCGCCGGCAACGCGTACGCGGGGTGGGCGCCGGCAATAGGTTGCTACGCGTACGCCGTCAGCCGCGTGAGGGTTTTTTTTTATTTGACAGGCGGTTTATTACCGCCGGAAAGCCGCCGAAATATTTTGCCGCCGATAAAAACCGCCGGAAATTATTTTCCTACGCCGTTTTTTCCGGCGAAAACTTAACCGCCGGAAAACCGTTCAATTTCCGTCGGAAAAAGCCGCCGGAAAAAAAGCCGGAAAAGGTTCAATTTCCGTCGGAAAAAGCCGCCGGAAATAGGTGATTTTCCTGTAGTGTTTGTACCCGATCGATTATATCTTTTTGATTCATATCTCAAGGATTTGAAGCAATTGAAGAACATATGGGCTATGACCGTAACTGTAATACAGTGGAGTCATTTGACCAAGCCACTAGGTCAGAGGGTCGCAGTCATAATCATTAACCATGCAGAGCCATATGGCCAAACCAAGAGTTCTTTGCAGAGCCATCTCTCGAAACCATCAATTAGAGGACCAATGTCACGTCCTTATTGGCAAGAGGTCAAAGATTGAGAATGAATCCTAGTGATATTCTCGACTAGACATCTGCTCTTTGTGAGCTGAAGTATATTTTCAAACTTATGTACCTCAATAATTATTGCAAATGATGGATGCATTTTGCTTTAAGCATTTTGGTAATTAATTTAAATTTTAAATATTTTAGATTTTTTAAATATTTTTTTTTGGAAAATTTGAATTTCATCGACGTTTGAGAATTTGGGAGGTAATTTAAATACTTGGGGTCCCCTTTGATTTAAATTTTCTATCAATGCGTCTATCATCGGGGTGACTTTGAGATCATTTGAAAATATTTGAATTTTGTTAAAGTTTGAGGGCATTTAAAAATATATGATCTCATCTGGTTGCGATAAACATTTAACACAACTATCATCACGGTATTTATGGACACTTTTTTCATTTTCGATGGTCGAACATTGTCAACTCTGCCTACTTGTCAACAGAGGATCGAATTCATCTTCAATTTTATGTCTTTATTAGTGAAGTTTCCTTATAATAAAATTGAAGGCTTAATATGAACGTATAAAATAAATATCCGGGTCAATGCCATGTCCGTATATTTGTTTGATTGTTTGAGTTGTGTCGACTCTTATTTACTCGCATATGAGTATTGAGATTGAACTTAAATTCATTATTTGACCCACACAACATCCTCAGATGTCACCTGTGTGCGAACACGCTTGTCAGGGCCTATGCAGGTATATGATTTTATGTGTACTTTGCATTATTAGTTTGTATAGTGGTTATATGTATACAAATATCTATAACCAACATGTATATTTTCACAGACACATATACCTTCATATGTATATTAATATACTTGTATGTGTATTTATGTATCTACATATATCCATGTATGTTTTCATATGCATTTGTATTTTTCATGATATGCTTAATATGCATTATAGTGGTTTAGCACGTTAGCAAGGGATATAATGTGTTTGTACATCATGCATGTATATTGTATCCATACAGTCAATTTTATTTGCAAGATATATTTGCACGTCATTTCAATGCTTTTATACAGTACATGAATCATTTGTATAATAACATAGCATGTTGTCACTATGCGGTACATTTTGCATGTTGAATGACATGTATGTACGACGTCCTTCATTTTGCAACATGCATATGCATGATGCAAATGCATTTGTGCACATTGCAATACGTAGGATGCTTTTGCACTAATCAAATATGATTAATTGCAAAGTTCCATTTAACGCCTACAAGTGCTTTATGTCTGCTTTTATGAGTGTTGTGGATCCGGTTGTGTGCATTGCATTATGGTTATTTTATTGCTTCTTCTAGATGAGTTGTTGAAAAATGCACAAAGCTCCGCTTAGGAATTTATAAACACCTTATGGATTCTTCTATACATGTTGCATATCCAATAATGTAGTGTAACAGCGTGTTGAATTTCATTTGTCATGTATTGACAATTGTTGTTTGGCTCATTCGTTATCTGCATGCCGCTACTTCCTTAAGTATTCAGCTTACAGGAATATGCTTCAGCTTGCATATGAGCTGTGAGGTGTTTCAGGGATCTCTTACATATTGCTTCTAAATAAGCTAATTTATCTGGTGTGACAGTCTGGTGTCAAAATTCTGGTGCTTTAGTTTACCAGTGGTCCACTTTTACTATTGATTCCGTGCTTTTGCTTACAAGTGAATCATAGTGACCATCACATGTTGCGAGCTACCACTTGTAGGTATACTATTATGCATACGAGAAATCTTCTATCATTAGTAGTAAATATTCATATTCGTCGCTGATGCGTTTTGTATGTTTATAGGGGGCTTTGCTGTCTACAAACAAGTTGAAGTGTTGGTTCGTTTATTGATGTAGGCGGTTGGGTGAACTGCAGTACTTCGGGCAATAAGTTGTTGTATTTGCTTAAAATCTCATCATTTATGCATGTAAGGGATTCATCGTTCTTGTAATACATCTACTTTCATTACTTGTAGATGAGACCATTATATAAATTGTGGGTCTTCTACTGTTGCATTCAGACAAGCTACATGGAATGTGGATCTTCTAGCGCTACTTACAAGTGTTTGCATTTACCACAACTCCTCTACATATGCTCGTAGATATCATATTGTGTGCCCGTTGGTCCTTCTACAGTGGTTTGTAGGTGTCATTGCATGACGCACTATGTGCATTTACAAGAGATTTTATTGTTTGCAGGAAAGTTAGCCCATTCTCTTGTGTATTAACTTTCAGTTATTCATTCGAAATTGTTATATCTCCTCTTAGGTTGATCAGTGTCGACTGTAGGAATGTTGCTACACTGTTGATTTTATTGTATGCATTGGCTGGCAAGTTGCCAATTTCACAGTGCATTAACCCTCAATGTTGATAAGGTTTGCAACATATATATGCAAGCTAGCTAATATCGGTCGTAAGAAGATTGTTACAGTCATAGTTTATCTACTTTTGTCACTCATTAGCATATTAGTGCATTTGTATGTCGGCTAATGACTGTTGATTGTAAGCGGGTTATTTTCATTATAACCTCCTTCTCTTAGTTTCTAGTTGTGTTGCATTCCTCATGCATGATTGCGGGTAAATTATCGTATTGATTGCAAGGAAAATCTTTCTGCTTGTGGGTTGGGGGACATATATATTGGCTTAACATTGAATGGTTATCGACGCTAGAGATACTGTTGTGTTCATCTGCACATCTTTCATGTTTTGCTCATAAGTATAATGAGTCTGCCACCATTATTTATTTGACATTTGCATTCCAATTGACATGCAAACTTTCAACATTCATTAAAAACGACATTAATTGTAAATATGTTTTTTTTGTTTATTTGATTTTATTTTTAGCGACTTGTCGTGTATGTTATCTTATTTTACTTGTCGAAGGTTAATGTGTTTATTTGAATGATTGGTGCAAATATCACTTGCTTGTATCGCTTGTTGGTGTTTTCTTGCGACTGTTTACATTTTGCAAGTTAATTAAATTTCATTGCCCATCATCTGTGCACTATGCGAGCTTACTCATCACAAGTTCCTGTTGTTTGATCGTTAATATTCATTTAAATAATTTGGATTTTTTAATAAATGTTTGTATTTTTTTAATTTAATTAGGAGCTTATCAATTTAAGGTATGGTTCCCCGTGATTGTTCAAGTTATATACATTGCTATTTTTTTTTCATATCCCTTGTTGTTTTGTTCAAATTAGGTCTTTTGTTCGCTAGGATTTTTGGCAGCCTCCCAGCGTCTCCACATTTAGGGAACATCTGGGAGTACGAGCCTTTCACCACATTACAAATAGCATGTATGGGTAGGTGTCTGGAGACACCGTGACCATAAATCTTCAACCCCATCATGCTATAAAGAGCGTGTATGGGTCTTTGAAACACCTATTTGAAAAAAATAATTTTTCCCCGCAATTACTGATGCACATATATAGATACTTAAAGCTATTCCCGCCACGCCACGAAGAGCATGTACAAGGCTTACCCACCTCGCCGCAAGTGTCGCAACGGGCTCCCTCCCACCACACTTGAAGAGTGCATACAAGAGGTCCCCCGATGTGCCATAAGCGTCAAAAAAGGGATTTTGTGATCCTTTAGATTGAAAAGATTATACCTTGGCTATAAGTGCGGCAATGATGATGACAAAAATATAATAGCATAAATAATGCTAATGGCAACACTAGATATATTATTAACATCAAGATAAACTTGAGTGAGGGAGAGAGTCTTACTATGGTTTGTAATGCTTTGGAGTGTAAGTGGATGTTTTGGGAGATAGTGGACTGCCTAGGGTGACTTAAAGTGGACTATTAAAACTTTGTGAGTGTTGTAAGGGGGCTGTTGTAGGTCTCCACTTGTGTGTGAGCAGTAAGGAAACTTTCACGTGAATAGGGGCAGGGAAAGGAGGCATGAATGAGCTGTGGAGTTCAAGATCTGTGTGGTTCTCAACCACTTGGAACGAGATAGGGAAGGAAGGAAGAAGTAGCTTGCCGAGGGATTGATATGCAAAGGTGTGGGATTTGGTAGACTTGAGGGAATAGGAGGCCGGATGGATTGGTTTGGAGTCGGTCATGGGCTATTTGGCAAGTTTGGGGCTCAACAGTTGCTAATGGCTAGAGGAGGGCTTGATTTGGTGTGAGTGGGAGGGATTTAGTCTGGTAGAGGGAGATTGTGAGGTAGCTCGATTCACGTAAAGGAGAGTGGGCTTGTGGCTTGTTGAGGGAATCAGAGGGTGCTCGTGTGAGGTAGGTGCTTGTTCTTCTACAGAGGGGTCACAGTCTAGTGCAGGGACTCAGAACAGTTATTTCACGGCTTAAGAAGGAAGGCCGTGTGAGTAGTGGGCTTGTGCGATCAACTGTGGGAGGAAGGTCGGACTAGTTGTGAGAGGAATTTGTTCAATAAGGTGTTCAAACAAGAGAGTTTTGAGAGTAGGAAGATTAACTAGATTTTTTGTTCGGGGGGGGGGGGGGGGGGTGCATGGAATCGTAGAAGCCTCTGCCTGAGGCTTTTCTCTCATTTTAACATTGAGCTGACTAGTTGGCAAGGCAGGTTGTCGAAATCTGCCTAGGATTTACGTCGAGATTCATGAAATTTGGACGAAGTGGCGCATCTTCAGTCCGAGGCAATCAATTATTTTTTTGTGTGGGAAATTTGGGACAAAGCCCTTGTATTAAAAATAAAAAATAATTACAACAAATAAAGAAAACCCTATAAGAGAGAAAGAAAAACTCAAAGCAAACAAAAAGAAATCAAATTGCAAAAACAAAAATAGGAAAAATGAGAGGAAACCCAAAAACACTTGACTCAGAGCAGTGGCAACCCGACCCAACAAACATCAGAATTCAGCGAACAAAGAGCCAGCCAACAAAACATCCTAGGTTGCCATAGGGCCAGTCGAAAAAAAAAATGAATGGCATGAGGCCCTCCATGGGATCTACGGAGCAGAAGACTGTCCATCAAAGCCATCCAAAGTAACATAGCAATGGTTGCCAAAAGGCCATCCAAACTGAAAGATGGCAAGGGAAGGGCCACCATCATCAAAGTCCGGTCATCCCAAAATACCAAAAAAAAAAAAAACATTTTTAGAATTTGATCAAACTCTTTCCAAACCTTAATTTTGTATCTGATAGCATTCTTGATAGTGAAAATAATGATCTGAGGTCTTTCCCAAGTACTAGAGAAAATTTGATTGTTTCTTTCCCTCAAAATGTAATAGATAGAGCAACAAACCACCATGTAACAAATTTTTTTCTCCCAAGCATTCAAATTTAGAGAATTCTCAAGAAAATCAAATACTTGCAGCAGTTTATGCCTTAACATGAATGAATCCAAAGGATGCAAGAGGGAAGGAATCACCAAAGGGAAGTCACATTCAAAGAAGAGGTGTTGGTGAGATTCAAAAGCAGTTTGGCAGAAACAACACCCCCGTTGAATAGCAGTGGACCTCCTAATAAGTAAGTAAGACATTTTTAGCTTCCCATGAACGCCATCCAAGAATAAACAGAGAACCTCAAGGAGTGCTGCTTGTGCCAGAAATATTTGAATCAAGACACTTATTCATAGTGAGCATAAAAGTGGGAAGTGAAGGATTTAAAAATAGGAGGATTAGAGCCTTCCCAGGAGACAACAAGTTGCTCCAAAATAAGGATCGAAGTGACCATATGCCTAATATGATCAGGAAATGCAGACGGGAGAGCTCACTGATTGCCAACCATATAGTTTCAAACCAATTGTAAAGAGCAGCGAGGAGGGGTAAAGAATTCCGCAAGAGGCTTGCCGTTACACCAAAGATCCCAAAATATAGAAAGTCACAAAGAGGTCCAACAATAAAAGAAATATTATCCAAAAGTTCACTAGCGGTTAAGCAGATGTGCTTCCAAAATTTAGTGGCAAAAATCGGCGCCTTCCTTCAGGGAGAAATTAAGGTATTTAGCTCTAAGCCAAGAGCACATAATGGAGTCATTACAGTACAGACGCCAAATGTAAGAGCAAGCAAAACCATGATCGCAGCAACAAAGTTTGTTTAATGATAGGAGATTGTTTGACCCTTTAGGTGATGTGCTTCATTGACGTTATTTAATTTCCCAATTTTGTCCTGTTTTGCGTGCATTTTTGACCTGAGGGTCAACAACTATTTTCAGTTATAATAATTTTTTTTCATAGTTTTCCTTATAAACTCTTACGACCTTTCAACTACATTAGAAAGGTATTCTTATCTTTAAATAAAATTCATATATATATACATGTTGATTATATTTTTCACCACATCAATTACTTTTCATTTCTCTTTCTCTCAAAAAGTTGGTTGGAACTTTGATAGTTGAGAATTTCTTGGCAAATCTTAGTCATGCCACATATCAATAAATGAAATGGAATAATGATATTATAGTCTTCATATTCAATGGTAAGATGATCATTATGTTATTTATGAATAAGGGCACCCTTATAAGCTTTTTAGGATACTTATCATAAGAGAGACAATATCTTACACATGCAAGTTTGTTTGATGGTATGAAGAACAAAACCCACTTAATCAATTGGGATATAAAAAACAAAGAAATTTTTTACTTTTCACAAATTTATTTGAAGTATATCATTAAATATCTCCAAAATAGAAGTTGTGACATACCTTAGAATTGTACTCAAATACAACATTTATGCTAAATTTTGAACTTATCATTTACTAATACAGCCAATAACACTCCATAAATATTAACAAAAATGTAGCCATTTATTCCATTATTTGTATTTGATATTAACTAAAATGATAATTACTAAAAGAGGCCATAAATACTGTCCAAAACAACATGTCAAACAACAAGGGCTAAGTATTAGCCATTTTCTATTTTCTATGCAAATTTATCATACAATATAAGAGATTTGAGGAAGATAGTGTAATAATGAGGGCATTTCATCAGAGTTTTCTTTTTGTCTCGACCACATAAGCTATTAGAAGTTTGAGAGAGAACACCAGTATTTTACAATGATTCATCATCCTTAGATCTTGTGTATGAAAAAGGGGAAAATACTTGATCATTTTAAAAACCCCTATTGAACCAACTAATGCAAATTGATTATTACGTATGTAATGAAGAAGCTTTAGGAATTTCAAGAATAGTCACTATAGGAAATTTAGCTCTTGGCGGCGGAATCATCCATCACAAAACAAGAGAAATCTGTCGCAAATCTTAGTTTGCAGTGGATTTGCTAAGATTTGCGACGAAACTTATTAAAACCCGTGTTGCAAAAGTATTTGCAAATGGACAGATCCGTCACAAATATTTTGCGGCAGATGTGCGACGGAAACTCCACCATAAATTGCGGCGGAATATCCGTCGTACATTGTGATGGAAAATCCGTTGTAAAGCCGCCGCCATTTGTAACGAATATTTCCGTCGCAAACAATGATACTATATCGTTGTATCAGCATTTGCGACGGAAATTCCACAGTAAATCCGCTGGAAACTTATAGCATAAAAAAAAACTTCTTCTATTCTATTTGTTATTGAGCTTTCCAACAGTACAAATCTAAACAATTTAAAAATAATAATTAAATGCAGTAATAAAAAATAATAATAATCCAACAATTATATTCCAATTGCTCAAATAAATAACCACATTACATAAAATTCTACAATTGTGACTAAAAATTTGAAGATGTGATAATTTTTTTCCCTTTAAATATAAGCTTTTATAGCTCGCTGTTAAACAAACTTCTTTAAAATATAAAAGAAAAATATAGTTCTTGCACAAACCACTTTGGAAATATTTCATTAATGCCAGTGCATCAAAACAACAATAATCCAGGAGTACCTTACCATAAAGAAAAATACATTTTGCACAAAAAGATAAATTGATAATGATTAGGAACTAAAACATCAAAGTCCTGTCCCTCATTAGAAGCATAATTATAAGTAGTTGTATACACATATTTAAGTGGTAATAATGAAAATAATTAAAAGTTAATTAAGTCCCAAGAACTGCCATGGAGAGATCAAGATTAATCTTCTTCACACTGTCTGGTGGTGTTGAGAGGGACAAAGAAAGCTGAAGGTTATCACTTTGTGTGTTCTCCTTGTTATGGCCTTGCTCTCTAATCTCCTCCTGCATATGAAAGTAAGTGAAAATATGATAGCTTTAGGAAATAAATTATCTAAAAACTTAAGAAGAATATGAGGAAAAATATTTTAACTGATTTATTTTCTGAGAACTTTAAGAATATTCATGGGTTCTTAATTTTATTAACTTTGAGAGAAATTATGAAATTTTTTATTGATTTTGAGAGATCTTTAGTATCTAATAAGACTTTGTAATTAATTTTGTTTCAAAATTCATTCATTATCACCACTATAAATAGAGCATTATCAACAACCATAAGCAAATGAAGAACAAGGGACAACAGTAGTGAGAGAGAAAGGAGCATTTTTTGTGCTTGTAGGTGAAAGGTTTCGTAAATTTTTAGTAGAAATGAGGTGTTGCTAGTTTCAGTTCCATCAAAAGAAGATAGTTCTTAGTCTTAAGTATGTATTTTCTATAGTTAGTTAATTATGTAATTAGTGATAAGAATTCACTACTATTAAGATGGAGGAGGTAAGGGAGAAATGAGAATAACCTTCAATGAAGAATTTCTATCTGAATAAGTTAGTCCAATTAGGTTTTGAAAATTAGGCATTACTTGATCAAGATTAGGAAGTTGACTAGGTATTTTTTGATCAATGATAGATCTTTGATGATTTTGATCTGTTGAGCTAAAAGTTAAGTCCTTAGAAAAGGTGGATGGCTAGTATATAAAGAAGTAAAATCATAAAGTAATTGTGTTTGTTGGAAGGACTCGAAGAGGTAACAAAATGTGCTAATTAAATAGGGGGCATCTATATTGATGTTATTTTCTATAAGCGTGACTTTCTAGTCTACTTAAGAAGTAATGTTGAAATAAGTAACTATAAGTATACTTACGAAGTTCTCATGTTGAAATAAGTGACTAAGGCTTCGTTTGGGACAGTTTTTTTGTTGCTTCTTAAAGCAGTTTTCTAGTAGAAAATTTTTAATTTTTATACTAGAAAGCTGTTTTAAGAAGCAACAAGAAAGTCGTCCCAAACGAAGCCTAAGTCTTTATTCAGGGCTATTTTCTTACTGCTTCTTAAAATAGCTTTTTAGTACAAAAAAATTAATTTTTAAACTAGAAAGCTGGTCTAAGAAACAGTAAGAAAGCCATCCCAAATGAAACCTAAGTATTAACTTTGTAAAATTTTCAATCACCATTATTTGCTTGCAACTTCAAAACATTGATCTAATCTAGATAAAATTAAGGAATTGCTAAGCAATATCTACTTCAATAAATACTTTAGTAATGCATAATTTGAATAGAGTAGCAACAAATGAAGCTATCAACATTGAAGGAAGAGCAAATAAAAGAAAATATTTTTTTGTTTCTTTCTTTTCTGCAGTACCTTGAAAGCATCTAACTGTTCATCCCTGAAAAGATCATCACATGAGAACTCAGTCACTGCTCTCCACTCCAGTTGATCAGGTGGTTCAAAATAATCAAAATAAAATTGAATAGTAGCTGCATCAGAGCTTCCTTGAATGGATGGAGACTCTGTTGCTTTGAACTGTCTCTCCATTCTTAACCTATTTAAAAAAATACAAAGAAAAATGAAATATCACTATATTCTTAATTCTTTTTCTTTAAAAAAAAAAGAGTGATCGCTACCTTTTAAATGGATATTGATCATATTGAGGGGAGACATCATTAGATTCATTCTCATCAACAACAACACTGTGTTCATCTCCATTAGGATCAACATTATCTACTGAGTCTCTTTTTCTTCTTGATTGTATCTCTTCTGTGGAATGGGAACCTGCAATAGTTTGTTTTCTTCAGGGATTTGATTAGCTAATGTAGACATATGGTATGTTAGAGTTGCAAATTATATAGAAACTAATGATTCATTATATAAGCAAAGGAATAGATTTTCCAAATAGCTACACATTCCACCAATTTTTCTTCCAATTTTTAGCTCAATCTCTCAGGAAAACAAAATTTCTAGTGGTTTTTAATATTATTTTTCCCTTGAAATGAGGGAGTTAGTTCCATAGGCAGGGTGCAATTGTAACCACCTGTTTTTAATGATATTCATTTAATTACTCATTTGTATTGAGTCATTTGAACTTAGAAAATCTTTATAATTTTATATTCTTTCAAATCTTTTAGTGTTATGGGTGTGTTAATATCATAAAAAATAAAAATAAAAAAAGATACTGACTATTAATTTTTTTTGTTTAGTGAAAATTTTAAAATAGAATTATTTAATATTTTTAGTAGTTTTGTCCTTTTAATTAAAATATATGACTAAGGATTAATATTTAATCTTATAAGAAAAGTATGTCAAACTTTTTTAAATTAACCAAGAAATAGTGATTATTAAACAAGAATTATGACTTGAAATAAATTTTTAATTATTTATTTTTTTCTAAAATGGAATAAAAAATAAAGATTTAGTCAAATAAAATGTTATGATAATCTATCTGATTTAGATAAATTTTTTGCATCAGATTTGTGCATATTCTTAAATTTTATTAGTGTTAATTACTGAGATTTAACCTATATAAGCCTGGATGAAAAAAAAAATAATAATAATAATGTCACATATTCATTATTTTTTTAATATATTATTTAATGTTGTATTTAATATTATAAGAAAAAAAAGTGATTATTATTTTGGCTTAATGAGGTTTCATTTAGCACAGCTTTCTTAATGCTTTTTAAGCAATTTTCTAGCATAAAAATTTTTAGAACTAAAAATTTTTATTCAAGAAAGCTATTTTAAAAAACAGTAAGAAAATTATCCCAAATGAAGAAGATTATTCTGTGCGGTATCAGGACGTGCCCGGAGGCCAATTCGGGCACGCCACGTCACCCAATGCACAGTGCATTAGATGACGTGACGGCTCCAAATTGATTTCCAGACACGTCCAGACACAGCACAGAATACTCTCTCCCAAACGAAGCCTAACTGATGGCCTTAGACTGTCATTGATTATCACAACCACACCATTACTGTGCATCTAATATTATATATTTAATAAGCTATATTTACACAATTAGACCTACAACCATGGCCAAAAAAAATTCATAATAGAGAGAGAGAGAGAGAGCCGTAGAGAAGAAATCCATTTCATAGATTTTCTTACAAAGAAAAATAAAATAAAAGGAAGAAGGGTTCACAAGTCAGTAACACGCCTCCTACATGTCAATTTCTTCAAGAAAAAATATTTAAATGATCACATTATTCTACCTCAAAATATAATTAATAATTATGACTAAAATACACTAAATTTTCTTCTACTTTTTAGATAATTTTCTTATTTCCAACAAAATATCTTGCAATTTTCATTTTGCACAAAATAAAATACAAAGCTTCACAATTCAATTGAAATACTTCAAAATTTCATCTATCGTAAAGCAGATAGAATATTAAACAGGTTTAATTACCTAATCTCCTCCCCTCCTCCATACGGATTCTACACATCTATGAAGAAGTAAAGCACAAAGATTATTGTTCAGTAATCGTTTTCTTTTTCTGAAAAACAAAACCAGAGAAAGTAATCAGCATTTGTGCATGAAATTTAACCTGAAGTCGACTCTTGATATGAGAGAGCTGTATATCTGAACACCTCATTAGTTCTCTAATTCTCTTAGGTGTAGCTTCTGCTTTATTGTAGAAGAAAAAAGACAACAAGATATGAACTAAGCTAAAAGGAATAAAAAAACTTAGAAGATAGAGAAGTAGAAGGGGAAGAAGGCAAAAGCTTACTTCTTGGGCAACCAAGATCTCTCACAGCTTCATCAAAGAGTTGTTTGAGCTCATCTGACCAATTGAAGCGAGGCTTGCTTGATCGGATATAGGGCCGGACTTGACCGTTGCTTCTGCGGTTTACCATACCTCCTCTTATGGTTCTCGTGCATGGAAGGAGAGAAGTAAGAAAAAGCTAAGTCCTATATGCTGTGGCTTCTTAAATAAACGTTGGGAGCCAACACCTTCATCTTCTTCTCCCTCTTCTATCCTTCTTCTTCTTCTTCTTCTTCTTCTTTAGTCTTTTCGTGCTATCTTTTGTCCTACAGGAGTTTTGCTGTATCTCACCTATGAGAACGGTTGGGTAAAGAGATACACTGTGGGCTTTTATATTTATGTTTATATGATTATAGATACACAATAGGTTTCACGGAGAGAGAAAAAAAAAAGACCATCTCTTGAGATAATTATTGTTTATTTATATAACATTTAAAATTTTAAATTATATAAAATTTAGTATTAATACTCATTTTTTAAAGTAAAAAAAGCAAATTTTAATATACATAATTAATATTACTGCAATGATAAAGTATTATATAAATAAATATAAAAAATTAAATATTAGATATATAAATAGATGATATATATATATATATATTCAATTTTTAAAACAAATAAAAATATACAAAGAATAAAATTCTATTCATGAAAAGAGTATATTCACTTTTATATGAATTTATATTAGTGAAATATCTTTTCATATCCTATGAATTAATACAAAATTATCATTATTTCTATAAAAATATCATAAAACATGTGATCTAATAAATATAGTTCATTTACCTTATGAACTAATTAATAAAATATATACATAAAAATGGCATATATATAATATATAAAACTAGTTGAATTTATTCAGGATTAAGCACAAACTAATGAAAGTAGGCGTGAGCACAGCATTTGCCAAAAGGGTGGTTGGTGTATTGATTGAAAATACTTTAAATTGGTGCATGGAAGGAGGAAGAACAGAGACAAATTCTTCGCCTGGGCTTATCACTGAAATGCTTCTGTGTCACCTGAAAAAGGTTGAAGAAATTCTTCAGACCATCAAGAGCTTCTGATCTTTCCGATATGATTGCTACGACAGAAGAGCTGCAGCATTGACCATACCTATATATAAATATTTAACGCTCCATGCATATATGGCAGTACTATATATGATTAAAATTGGTTTGGAGTAATCATTTTGAATTTGGCCATAAACTCTTATGGGAAAAAGTCAGCAAAGTAGGAAACACATGCATCTTGGATGAGAAATTATTTCGTGTGTAGTCCGGACAGTAAATAAATGTTTGGATATGAGTGTATTCAGTAAATATATTGAGTATAATTTTTTTTTACACAATGTGTACAAACACTGTACACTCACGCATCTGAATGATTTTTTACAGTCCGGATTTCGCACGGAATAGTTTCTCATCTTGGAAGCACAAAAATATGAGAAATTATTACCCGTGGTCACCGGATGTCTTTTGCAGGTCAATCAAGATATGTCATGACATCATTTTGTTGTGTACCGGTATTGTATACTGTCGTATATCAGCTGATGTGACATCTTTATTAGCTTCCTAACGATCTGTTGACCACACTTAATAATTTCTCTAGAAACAGACTACCTATGCTATGCAACGCTAGCTACTTCAATAAATCCAAGGATGAAACTATACGTGTGCTTTGTCAAGGCTTGCGTTTGTCACCATGTAAGCTGTAGAATTTCATTAGTCAAAGATGAGAATTTCAAATGGGTTTGTTGAATCGTTGATGGTGAACCAAATTTGAATCACTTCTAGCTAATTGGAAATTTATGAAGTGTGAAGTCATATAAGGCTGTGACTCATTCATGGATCAATTTTTAAGTCGACATTTAGTATTGAACTATTGGGCTTAGCTGCGAACTAATGAAATAATTTATGAAGGTTTTGGTTTAAAGAAATTAGTAACTCTTCAATTTTAGAACTCATCCAACAGTTACAAAACCAATTATTATAAGCTCAAATGCCACCTTTACATCAAATCTAATTATATAAAATAATGCTACCATTATAACAATAGGTGATTACAATGCCTCATCAAATTAAGAGGTTGGTTAATTTAACTTCCATTTTACAAGTTTGAGTACAAGTATTTCCTCTTTTAATACCGGAGGTCTTATATAAAATATGAAGGAGACCAACGGAGTCTTAATTCAAAAATGTACCTGATTCAAATTATATTCAAGTATGACTTGAACCATATTCAAATGAGGTTCGAATATAGTTGGAACCAAAGCAACCATAATATTATTAAAGATTATATCTTATATAGCCATTACAAAAAAAAAAAAAAAAAAACTGCATACAAAAATATTTTTAGCTATATTTTTAGAAATAATAAATATCAATATTATTTAGGAAAATTTAAACATATATCATTTTATTTCATACTATTTATATATATAATACCTAAAATTTTAATATTTCATACCTATTACCCATAGAATAAATATGGGCACAAAGAAAGAAATATTAAAATTCATAGGATGATATGAGTGGTAGAAAATGATTTTTTTTTTTATGAATTTAGGGTAACATATGATCAATTTATAGGGAACATTTGAGGTAAAAAATAATAGATTATTTATCTACATATCATTTTATATCATATCATTTATATATTTGATATCTAAATTTTTAATATTTTATACATATCATTTATAAACAACTTTAACATTAAATATATCCCTTATATATTTCATTTTATAATTAAGAAAAATAAAATCCTTAAAATTCACTTCAACAAATCTCCCACTTGATGTTTAACTTGATTCACTTGCCATATTAGAAAATTTTATCTTAATTCTCACACTGATGCCACTCTCATGTAAATTGTAAGAGAGAAACGTATTAATATAGATAGAAATAAAAAGAGAATAAGTAGCCTCTTCTTTCTTTTAATTTTCATTTGTAAAACTAATTGCATTTACTCAAAAATTATAAACATGAAATCCACAAAGTAAAGCACACATATTCTTATATAAAAATGCAAAATGTTATTTGGACATTCAAACTCCTACCTTCCATCTTTCTTCCATGCTCAGAAATTCAGTTGTTTTGGTTAAAGTATCACAATGGAAAGCGGTTTAATAAAATAATGTAATTATTTTTTTTATATTTTTTAGCTGATTAAGACAATTTCACACCTACATCAAATCAAATAATGCAATTGAATGTTTTATTAAACCAAATATTAGATTTAGGCTTCATTTTATAAAAAAAAATTACTTTAAAAAACAATAAAAAGGCTGTTCGAAATAAAATCTTAAACTTTCTTAAAAGGAGATAGTAATGATGTACATGAACTCATTTGTCTTTGTAGTTTCTTTCATGCTTAGAAAAAATTTTAGCATAACTTCAAATTTGATTTTCTTACATGAATTTGTTTATAATATTCATGAATGATTTGATTTTCCCACCTCAGGAATGTGTTAAGCTCTATCCAAAGTTGAAACTGTCTTTTCAATCAGTCATGCTGGTGCCCACCTTCTTGACAAAAGGAAAAAAATTTGGCAGGAATAGAGGAGAAAAGAAAGGAATAAAGAAGCCATGAAAAGGACCTCTCATGGTCTCCTCTCCCGAGCGTGGGGAGAAGTGTAAATTTGAAAGCTCAGTCAGACTCTAGCTGGCTTCCCAGCTGCTTAGCTTGCTGTTACCTCTGAAACCTCTGAAAATTCCTCTTGCCCCCATTCATTTTGTCAATACTATTACTAGCCCAATAAATTTCTTCACACTCCCAAAATAAATAAACCAATTTCCTCTTTATTATGTGGGGGCAATGAACAAACTGGTGGAAGTATTGTGTGTGGTCTTTAGAGACGAATAAAAGCATCGCGTCATTCGATATTAAATGATACACAATAAAAAATGGTATGACGCGCTCTCATTAGTCTCCGAACACCGTTCGATGACCGCACAGAATAATTGATCCACAAACCGAGGACAAATTGAATGAACACTTTTCCTCTTTTGTATGAAGAGCAAAGCTTCATTTGAGCTATTTAAGTAATATTTTCGAGAGTTAAGTAGTACTCCTTTAATGATCTCACATGCATAAATTTGGTTAGTATTTTCATATTGCTGTCATGTTACATTATTATTTCTTACCTGGAAAAAAATTTACTATTTATATTTATTGAAATATAATTTTTTTTAATTAATACTTTCATATATGCACATACAATTATAAAAAGGATATAAGCATATGATAGATTGTGATTTTCAAAATACATATCAATCTTATTAATTTGTTGCTATGTCATGTCAGACCACAATCTTATACTTACATTGGGAGATTTTGCTTCTTTCGATATTGCTATGTTACTATCATTCTACTGTTTTGTTTTGTTTTTTGAATAGCACTGCTCTCACAAAAATGGATTGTTTTGTGATTAAGTTACATGTGGTCTAAAAATTAGCAGATTGCATGTGATCATGGGGACATTTAAGTGAATTAAGGCAATCTCATAAGCACATCATATATGCAAGACTCGAACTCAAGACCTTCTGATTTGTTGCCAAAGCTCTCAATCAACAGAACAAGATCAGTATGTAAATAAAATCTTGCTTGATAATAATGTAAACATTAATTGACTTGTCACGAGAGAGACTATCATATCTTAAAAAAAAAAAATCAAACTCTTATTCACATATTTTGATTGTAGCTCTCCGGAACGATAGCGAGCTGGTGGGTCCTTTTAAGGACTTTGTAACCGAATTTTGATATTAACACGTAGGCCCCTCTGTGGGTTTTATCCAAATTTTTTTTTTTTTATCATTCGTTTACATGTTTATTTGATTGAGATTTAAATAGATCAATATCTCTTAATTTCTCAATTCTTAATTTTTATATTGAAGCTGGTAAACATTATTTTAATCTTATATGTTTAAAATTATTAATAAATGATAGTGATTGAACTCTCTCTCTCTCTATTTATCTTCAAGTTAAAAATGTATATTTACATATTTTTCATCTCTCTATAGGTATTATACAATTGTTGATGTAATGCTTATTACCATTCTTTGTTTTTTTTATTGTATTCACTAAATATTATGTATGCTCTATTTAAAATATAGAAATAATAACAACTCTTTGAACTCCAGTTGAAGCAAATACCTCCAACAACATTCATTTTCACCATTTTAGACATGTGTATGTTTGTCGTCCACCTCAAGCTCCAATCGAACGTCATTTACACAGTGGCATTGCAAGGCGAATAATGCGACCTCAATATTGACGTCGCATTGTTCACAAACGCAAATGACAGAAGCCAAGAAAGGCAGAGGTAGAGAAAGGTGTGTGGAGTTCGGTTGATAAAAATATACATAGAATATTCTTTTTTTTCATTAAAAAAGAAGTTCAATTGGAGATATGTTACTGCATTTTGAAAATTTTCCGCATTTTAAAGTGAAAAATGAGTTTTTTGATTGGAGATGCCCTTCGAAAGGATCTTAACAACATATCAATTATATAAGAATTTTTATTTTCATATCTATTGCTTTGAAGTTCTTTCAACCTTAAGTGGATGAAATTCCCATGGCATATTACTGAGAAAGCTATGTTTATTTTATTTTGGAACATTTGAGCCATTAAGGTTTTGTTAGGGACGGTTTTCTTGTTATTTTTTAAACCAGTTTTTTAGTAAAGTTTTCATACTAGAAAGCTGCTGTAAGAAGCTGTAAGGAAGGCGTCCCAAATAAAATCTAAATTAAACTCATCCACACATCACATATATAAGTTTTAAATCTAAAACCTCTTAATTAATAACCAAATCTCCAACCATTAATAGGTGTCCCAAATATCACCAGCAGTGGTGTGATTACTGGGAGGATTGATATTATGATCATTAATAGGTTGATGTTTGATGGTTTCACTGAGCTTATTACTGATTATGTGTTGGGGGTGCTGCTAGACAAGGGAATTTGTTTTGGTGGTTTTACTGAGTTCATTATGAAAGGTTTTTGTACGGTTTCTGATAAGCCAACTTCCTTTAGTAGGAGCGTTTCATCTGTTATTGTTTGCTCTGTCTATTTTTATCCTAACGGCTGTGTTTGGAGTGTTGCCTGCAGGTTTGTTACTTCATCGGAATTTTGGAGCTCTAATGATTATAAGGTTAGCTCTCTTTTTCCTTTTCAGTTTACATCTACTATTATCTACATTTTTTGCAGGAAGTATGAGATGAATGGTTTCTATCTGAGCTTCCTTTTTTGGGGGTTGTATCTTTGCAGCCCGATTTCTTTTTGTAATCTTAGGAAAAGGACCCACCGGCTCGTAGGTTTTATTTTCTTTTCTCTTGTAGCTCTTTTGAGCAGTAGTGAGCTGGAGGGTCCTTTTAAGGACCCTGTAACCGCTTTTTGAATATTAATACGTAGGCCCCTCTGTGGGTTTTAATTTAAAAAAAAAAACCAAATCCCCAACCATTGCATAAAAAAAAACTGCATGCAAAGAGAGCTATAGAGGGGGTGAAAATCTCATATCTCATACATTCTAAAAGAAGTAAATGCTTATTTGGAGGAAAGTGAGCAATAAACAACAAGAAACTGCTGCACGCTGCTGTTGTCCGCTACTTTGTCTTTCTTTTGGCTTATTTTTCTTTTATGTTTTCTTCTTTTTCTTTGTATGTCACTTCAAACCCTAAAAGCTAGCATAGCTACCTGAATTCTACAGGTTTTATACTATGCTCACATCATGCCTCGTGCTTTGCAGGGAAGCTTTTCATCTATAATGAATAATAATAATAATAATAATAGGTGTGAAATAGTTTTATTTATAATCAATGTGGGGAGAAATAATAATAGAAAGGAAAAAAATTTTAAAATTATAGCACTGCTTATATTTTGTTGGCACATTTAGATGAAAAAAATGGACTTTTTTACTGCTAAGCTCCAACAAGATTTGAAAAACTTCTTACAAATTTTAGTATTTAAGTTTAAATGATACATTTTTACTCTATAAATATAAGATTATTTGATAGTAATGTACCATATCAAATGGTTTGATTAAGGAGAATAAGGTTTCGTTTGAAATAGTTTTCTTGTTCCTTTCTCGAAAATAGCTTCCTAGTTCAAAAATTTCTATTTCAAATTTTTTTTTTACTAAAAGGCCGATTTAGAAAGCAATAAAAAAATTGTCCCAAATGAAACTTAAAATAAATAACAAGGCTTATAATTCCTCATCTCGATTTATTACTTGTCAATCTCCATATGATCGAGCTAATAAGCTTGATATTCTTGCTGCAGCTTCAAATTTTCTCTACCAAAGTCTTCTATAGGATCATTACTCCTTATTTTTTTTCATTTAAAGATTTAGTAACAAAAAAAAGTTCAAATAAACTTTTTCTTAAAAAATATATATAATCATTTTATTTTTTGATAATTTTCCTTTATGACTAATTATAAATTTGTGAATATATATTTTAAATTCTAACCATGCCTTTTTTTTGTTCTAAAAATATTATTTATTCATTTATATCAAATATTATAATTATAAAATAAATATATGAACAAGTGGTTTTTTATACAGAGAGGAACTCGAAGGCCTGCAAATGTGTGAATATATATTTTAGCAAAGGAAGATTTTCCCTTTATCATCAGCTCATACTTGATTGTGTTAATTTATAAATTTGTAATAAATTATTAAAATATTTATCTTCCTCTAAGAAATAAAATAAAAACAAATATTTTAAAGTCTTAAAAAACAAAAAATAAAGCCTGCAAATGTTGTCTGAATGTTGGCTTTTACATGATAGTATGATTGTACTTGCCATATATGGTTCAATTAATTGTGGGGTATAATAATATAAAATTGGTTCGTCAAATTAGAGAAAAATTAATAGGTCTGGATGTCGAACGTGTTCGGATGCGAATAAAAAGACACCACATCATCTAATACACAGTAAATTTCATGATGTGATGCATCCTCATTTGCCTTCAGACGCATTCGGGACGTAATAATCTCTCCAAATTAGGCTATTGCTCTGTCCTGTATTTTGTGGTTGAAGAAAACAATGAGAGTATAAAATCAACAACAAAGCATTTAACATTATTTGTATTTCATTTGGGATTTTTTTATTATTTTATTTTTATATTATAATCATACTTTTTATTTGATTATTATTTGTTCACTGTTATTAGTAATTTTTTATACTAGAAAATTATTTTTTACAACAACTTTCCAAAAAAATAATTTCTCTACATCACCTTTACAATCACATTTATAAAAAGTTACACTCATTCTAAATGGACCCTTAGCTAAAGGTCAACACACTAAAGCTCTATTTAATTTGTGCTAAAAGCTTCATTGAATATGTTTTAACTTGTAATTAGATTAATTTTAGTCATTAAACCCAATAAAATAGATTTATAACAAATATAAAGTTACTCATACTTATCTCCCTTGCAAAATTTGAAACTTTTCTATGAGGTTTTCGATGTAATTTTTTCCTTTATAATTTTATTTTTATTGCCTTGCATATATATCCAACTGGTCTATGGTGAAGACAATTTTGGACAAATATTTTAGTTGGGTAGGTGCATGAAATTTCAATGGAGGAATTTCTCCTGCATTTTAGTTCTTAGCTTCGGGAAAAGCAAGGTTGGTTCTCTCCTTGGCCTTACTTGCCTCTACTCTCTGAATGGACTTGTATTATTGGCTTTCTTTTTATCTTTTTTTTTTATCTTTTTTTTTTTAGTTAAAACCCATGGAGGGGCCTACGCGTTGATATAAGTCAAAATTACACGTCCTTAAGGCGATTATCAGCCCGCTAATGCTCACAGAGCTACAATCAATCAAAAAGAGAAAAAAACCTAAGGGCCGATTATCCCCATCTACGCAAAATACAAAATAACCTAGATACATTCTAAGGCGGCATGGAAAAAATGCCCAAAATTGAGAAAGCTCAATAGATATCCAATCAGCCCAAGCTTTCTTACCAAAAACTCCCTCAAGGTGGAAGCAGACCTGCAAAAGGATAACAAGGAAAACTAAAGGAATGAAAACACCAAAAGCAACAAGCTTACCAATTATAATCAAGGCCCTCCCAGCAATCAATAATGGTTCATTCCTCCACAGTATACTTGTCCCATTGAGAATTAGATTCACAGCCAACCACCAGACAGTCTTCCGAGCAGAAATGGTATCAGTAACCAAATGGATGGCACGAATCCAAACAACCAGCCGAAACATGGAACAATAACTCATCACAACAATTTTAACATCACAACTGGGAGAGATAAGCCAGCAGAAAGAAAGATTTTCAAAATTACTGAGTAACCAACCCCAGCAGATAAGTTTAAAGTTAAAAATCAATGCATTACTGAAAGGAGAGAAATCCAAAAGCAAAACCAAAACCAACCAGAACCCCCAAGAAACTGAAGCACAAGATAACAACATAAAAACAACATTACCCCAATCTAATGTAAGGAGTACCCATCCGGTCCAGGTGAGTAATACCAACCAATTTGGAGGGTAAAGAGGTACTAGCAAATTCCATAAAATCATTCAAATCACCCCCCAGGTCAGCTAAAAAATCCGCCGCAGCATTGCCTTCCCTATGGATATGAGAAATAGTAAAGTTAAAAGAAGACAAAAGAAGTTTGATTTCTCTAATAATGAAGAAGTAAAGAGGGTTAGTAGTGCCCTTCCCGAAAATGTATTGTATGATTGTTTGGGCATCCAACTCAATCCAGACATTAGTAATCCCAAGAGAGTTGCATAAGTTTAAACCATACTTTAAAGCCAGAATTTCAGCCAAACCCACAGTTTTAATAACAGAGGGACCAGCGAAAGCCAAAATTGTATTGCCCAAACAATCCCGAATGATACCCCCACAGCCAGCTTTCAATCTACTAAAAGCACCATCTGTATTGAGCTTGTAATAGCCTGTAGGGGGTTTAATCCATCTAACTAAAATGTGATTAGGAGCATGGGAAGAAGAATCCTCCACAGCAATGTCAAAAGCCTTCACAAGATGTTGATAGCTTTTAAAGTAATCTAAGTTAATCAGCTTAGCCACAAAAAGCCATCTAACTTTATCTTTAATCAGAGAGATCAGAGACAAAACATTCATTTTAATGCCCTCATGTTTATACTCATTCCTACCTTTCCAAAGAAACCAACAAATGATAGAAGGAAGAACATTTCTAATATGTTTCTTAGCAGGAAAGCTCCAATCATGCAGAATATTCCGAATATTATTATAATTCTTACAAAAATTATCCCCAAACAGATTATCAAAGTAAAGCCAGACCTTAATAGTCACAGGACCAAAAGAAAAAATATGATTCATATTCTCCATGTGGTAGCAACATTGACATTTAGAAACGATATAGAAACCTTTTTTCATGAGAATAGTATCAATATGCATATAATTGTTGGTGATCATCCATAAAAGAATAGAGTAGGAAGCAGGAATACTTTTTTGCCAACAATTGGAAAAGATATTAGACTTAGGTTGAGAAGACCTTATAGAATGCCACGCCTCTTTGATAGCAAAAGAACCATCATTAGATTTATTAAATAAAATGCAATCTTTTTGCTCAATTTGAAGTGGCACATCCAGAATAAGATTTAAAATGAAATTAGGAACCATCTCAGCAAGAAGAGGTATATTCCAAGCCCCATCTTGATAAAACTCAGCCACTTTACAAATACTATTGGACCGAGTATTAAGCAAATTATCAATAGAAGAGCAGCCGAGCTAGTTGTCTTGCCAAAAAAAGATATTCCCACATCCAAGACCCAACTGAATAAAACTTTCAGCCTCCCATTTAATGGTACAAAGGCGTTTCCAAATGGTAGAATCACCCTTTTTAAAGAAACCATTAAGGGGATGTTTACCAACACAATACTTCTTAATCATAAATTTAGACCAAAGGCTAATATTAGATCTCATATTAAACCAAAGTTTAAAAGAAAAGCAACAAGACATATCAGTAAGGGTTTTAAAACCCAACTTACCTTCCTCCTGGACACCCGAACAATTCTTCCAAGAAGCCCACAAAATAGCAGATTTACCGTCTTTGGCCCCCCAAAGAAATTTGTTAAACATTCTTTCAAGCTTCATACAAATATTCATAGTAGGATTAAGAGTATGAAACAAATATATCAGAATGGAGCAGAGAACACTTTTAATCAAAACCAATCTCCCACCAAAAGATAAGAAATTAAAAGCCCAAATAGAAAGTTTTTTTTTTGACATTAGCAACAATATCATCAAATAAATGAGACTTTTTTCTACCTCTATAGAGAGGGGTACCCAAATATTTAATAGGAAGAAGTTTGTGTGAAAAACCATACTGATTTTCAATAGCAGTAATTCTAAGTGGAGTAATAGACTTTGCAGTAATAAAACAGCTTTTGGAAGGGTTAAAGATTAAACCACTAGCCTTTTGAAAAAGACCAAGAAATCTAAACAAAATTTTCAGCATAGTTCTAGAGCCATTAGTAAAGATAATAAAATCATTTGCAAAGCTTAGATGAGAAACCAAAAAACCACCCTTAGTACGGTAATGTAAGTTCATGTGCTCTCTAAACAGATTATTAAGACCTCTAGAAATAAATTCCGAAGCCAAAATAAACAACGCAGGAGACAGGGGATCCCCTTGCCTTAAAACATGCTTGGAGTTGAAGAAGCCATGGTTTTTGCCATTAATAATCACATAAAAGAAACAATGCTCAATGATATTTTTAATAAGTCTAATAAACTCTTGATTGAAACCAAGAGCACTCAGCATAGCATAAAGAAATTCCCAATTAAGGTTATCATAGGCTTTGGTAATGTCAATCTTAAAAATGAGATTCCCTCCAGCAACTTTAGCTTCTAAATCATGAACAAGTTCTTGAGCTAACAGAACATTATCAAAAATAGACCGACCTTTAACAAAGCCCGTTTGCTCAAGAGAGATGATATTATGGAGAATTAAAGCCAAACGAGTCATAATAAGTTTTGCAATAAGCTTATTGAAAAAGGAACACAAGCTAATGGGATGAAAGTCACACCAATAATTAGTGGCATTACTCTTAGGAATCAACACAATGGCAGTAGAAGTAAAAAATTTAGGGTATTGGTTGCCATTAAAGAAATCAATGACCGCATTAACTAAATCATCTTTAATGATATGCCAACATTTTTGGAAAAATTTGGTAGTAAAACCATCGGGGCCGGCAACAGAGTCAGAATTCATCTCTTTTAAAACCGTTTCAATCTCAATAACAGAAGGGGTAGAAGTAAGCATAATATTGTCAGCATCCTTAACGAGCGTCGGGATAAAGGATAAATCCAAATCAAGAGATGGAGTAAAGTTTTTATTAAAAACCTCCTTAAAGTAGTTAACACACGACTTATAAATTAATTCAGGATTGTTAAGAAGTTGACCTTCGGGAGTGTTAATTTTGTGAATATGGCTAGTGGCTCTCTTGTGATTAACAATATTATGGAAAAATTTAGTGTTCCTATCACCCTCTGTTAAAAATTTGCTAGCCGCTTTTTGTTTCCAATAAATTTCTTCTTGTTCTTGAAGATTAACTAAGTTATCCCTAACCTTATTTAAAAGAAGCCTATTATCCTCAGTTGGAGAATTAAAATGAACCTTCTCAGTAGACTCAACTTGTTTCTCAGCTTCCAAAATATTAGTGAATAAGTTCTTAAACACACACTTGTTCCACCACTTTAAATTTTGCTTAAGACGCTTGAGCTTAAGCCAAAAACGAATCATGCCAGTATAATTATCATAAGGAAAAATCTGAGCCTTCCAATTAGCTTCAACATTAGTAAGAAAAGACTCATGCGAAAGCCACATATTTTGAAATCTAAAATGAGCAGGAACAATGTTATCAAGCGTAGAAATATCCAACAGTAAAGGAGCATGGTCCGAAAGGGTATGAGATAAATGTTCAATATGGGTATTTTGATGCTTATTAATCCAAACATTGTTAAAAAGGATACAATCTAGGCGTTGCCACAAAGTGCCTTGATTCCAAGTAAACGCATTACCAGAAAAATCGATATCATGTAAATTTGAGTTTAAAATCATATCATTAAAGTCTTCCATAGCATGAAAATTAGGAACTCTACCACCAACTCTTTCCGAGCTATTAGTGATGGTATTGAAATCGCCACCAACCATCCACGGGTCATTGATATTAGAAGCAAAACTCATAATTTCATTCCATAAGATTCTCCTATGCATTCTAGAGCAAGAGGCATAGACAAAAGAACCAACACACGAAAATTGTAAATAAGTAATATTGGTATGCACAATTTTAGGAAGATCCTTAATGATATCAAGTTTAACCTAGTGTTTCTAGAATATCCAAATTTTGTTAGTGCAATTACTAAAAGAGCAATCAAACCCAAGTTTAAAGCACATGTTATCAATTTTAGACTCCGAAATCAAAGGTTCAAGAACAACCAAAACAAAAATATTATGGATACAGCAAAGATTCATAACCCTATCCCTAGAAGCGGGGTTACCAATTCCATGTATATTCCAAATGAGGGCTTTAACCATTAGAAGAAGAGTTATGGGAAGCTCTAGTAACACTAGAGGATTGACCCTCCAGAATTTTGTTACCTTTATTTTTCTTCTTCCCCACCTTAGTATAGCCCTCCTCCAAGTTTTTGACATTTAAAGGTGTAGACAACACAGTAACATCATCAACCCCTACAGATTTCCGTAAAGCAGTTTTATTTTTACCAGTATTGATTTCTCCTTCCTCCATAATTTCTTGCTCATTGCCTTCGGCATTCTCCTCAACATCTTCCTTACCAAAAATCACTTCATACTGATTATGCACCCTCTTTTCCTCATAAGTGTGGTACCCCAAGATCTAACTTGGAAAGAATGTCAATCAATTTCACAACAATTTACCAGAGTTATCTATAAACCTTCAGTAAGCAATCTATCAAACATCTAAAAAATTTAAACATCAATATACAAGTCGATTCACATCTCAAAACATCATATACAATACTCAGGAACTAAACTATCAATACAAGTAGAGAAATCTATCCTGTCCTGAGTACAAAAGAATCATCTATCGATCAAAAGAAACTAAAACCTGTCGATCTGGATCAATTCCTATCTCCTGCTCCCGAGCCCTGACCTGAAAATATCAACCACATATAATGAGCTTTACAAAGCCCAGCAGGTCACCTAATACCTATAACTGAAATCAAAGCACGGCGATGCTATCAATATGCATGTCAATCTATCAATCTGAATCAGTCAATGGTCAATGAATCTATGCAATCCGGAAATCCATGAATCAATGATCCTCAATTCTATGCAGTGGAAATCCATAGTCAATAAAACCAGTCAATGCAACGGCAGGCAATTCGATAAATCAATGCAATCAATCAATATCCGTCAATCAAATCAATACGGTCAAATCAATACGATCCATTTAATGAAATCAATCGAGGAAAGCAATACGATAAACTTCAATCCAGTCTGACAAGAAATCTATACAACAGTCAATACGGTGTAGAACAGTAGCAACAGCGAGTCTACAAAATCTAGGCGGCAATACAATGAATCCATACGATGTCCATGTCCATGCTATCAATGCAGTATCTATATCTATCAATATCCATATCAATGCTCAGTAATCAATGCTCGGTAATCAATCAATGAAATCAATGAAATCGTACGATACAGTAAATCCGATCAATCAATAAGGCAGAAATCGATAAAGCAATAAATCCGTAAATCAATACAGTAAACATGCAATTCAATACTATATACTGGACAAGTAAAATCAACTGGTCATGTTGCTGTTGTAGAATTCGTTGCTGTTGTAGTCCGTACGTTGGTCTATCAATAAGAGTCGTCACTCTTTTTGCCCGTCGGCCGCCCGTCGGCATATAAACTCCTTATAACTCCCAATCGTTATATCAATGATCAATGGTTTAAAGGAAAGCCCGTCGGCCCACCATCCTGTACAGGTCAATATCAATCTTCACCAACGTTCAACCAGGTTCCACTTGGGTTCCAGTATCAATAGTCAATTCAATCAATAAGCAATTCAATAGTCAATATTAAAGCAATCATATCAATAATCATATTCATATCGATTCAATCTATCAATCTCAGACAATTAGGAAATCATACGAAAATCGGGCAGCGTAACGGCAGTCGGTCAAATTTACACAAAAATCCTGCAAAAAGACACGATTTCCAAATTCTACCAAATTACAATAGAATATCTATAACATCAATGCAAGACTTTTATTCTATAGAAACCAAGTCAGAAAACATCCTGATAATTTTCTATTCGATTAAAATCACGTAGAACCAATTCCGACCGGAAGAAAATTCGTAGAATACAGTCAAATCGTGTAGAATAATCATATCTATAACACTCTAAAAGTTGTGCGGTGAAAGTTGTGTCAAATCAAAATCATGTCGAAAAGTCGACTACGAAAACACAAAACAGATCTCAACTCGGTCAAAACTCAACTTCTTTGAAAACAAAAATAGGATTCGGAGTCCTTACCACGAGATCTTCACTTTTCCCAACAGTAGCGTCGGACGAAAAGCGCTCCGCGGTCTCCGAAAACCAGCTTTTCTCTTTTTCCTTTTCTCTTTCTCTCTCCTCAGATATTTCTCTCTCTTCAAAATATCTCATTTCTATATATATCCAGACTGATCGTCCTGGACGATCGAGCTTCGTCCCGGACGATCCATGAAGAGAAGAATTTCGTCCAGACGAAAAATCACATATCGTCCCTGGCGAAGGGTTCACTGACTTATTTTCGTCCAGACGATCCTGATTTCGTCCAGACGAACCAGACGACCAAACAGGATTTTTCTACACAACCTGTACCGATCGTCCCGGACGATCCAACTTCGTCCTGGACGATTCTGGGAGGAAAATCCAATTCAGAGAGGAACAGTAAGGGAACGAGATATTACAATCTCCCCACCTTAGAAAAATGTCGTCCCGACATTTCCCTAAAGGTACGAAGCAAAACACGAAGCAAACCAAATCGATCGAAATCCAAATCCCAAAACAAAACTCGTCGAAATCCATACAAAACACACAATGCAATCAATCAAATGTCAATATGCAATGTTCATATGTCAATATCAATCGGTTAGTCAAATCAATCTTACCAGTAGAACTCTCTGGTCGCTGTTGATCCTGATGCTGTAAACTCTGTAGACTGTAGATGCGTGGCACCACTGGAGGAAGTGCAGGAGGTCGTGGCGCAACTGTCTCTCTCTGATCTCTGACAGCTCTATCATCTATCCGGTTCCCTGATCTCTCACTGTAAGTCCTCGGGCCAACAGTCCTCTGCTGTCCTGAACCCGTGCCAGAATCAGTCCGTCCACCCAGTCCTTTCTGAGGACAAGCTGCTGCTCTGTGCCCTTGCTGTCCACAGTGAAAGCACTGCCCCGTCAACAGGTAGCATCGACCTGCATGTCGTTTACCACAGTGAACACATGCTCCAGAACTACCAGACGATACTACCGATGCAGAACGCGGTACAGATCCCGATGCAGATCCTCTCGAACTCTCATATCTGCTTCTCTTCTCTCTATCTCTATCTCTACCAGAATCATCTCGTCGTACCTCATCTCTCCTCCTTCTGGTATCCTCGTACCTCGGTACCGGTGTCGCCAGATCAATCTCTATCAATCGAGCTCGCTCCACTAGCTCAGAAAACTCATGGATCCGGAAAGGTACTAGTGGATGCCTCAGCTCTCTGTTCAATCCGTGCAGGAATCTATAACATTTTTCCTCGGCCGTAGGAATCAGATGAGCAGCGTACCTCGCAAGAGCAGTAAACTCGGCCTCGTACTCCATCACTGACTTGCGGCCTTGCTCCAATCTCATGAAAGCTTCCTGCATCTGTCGCTGAGCTGACGGTGGTACAAACCACATCCTGAACACTGCAGTGAACTCATCCCAGGTGATCTCAGCATTTGTCTTCCCCTGGAATTTCTCTCTCTGCTGTCCGATCCACCATCTCTCTGCCTCACTCTCCAACATGAATACTGCCAATGGTACTTTTCTATTCCCCGGACACTGCATGCTATCAAAAATCTTTTCCACCCTCATGATCCAATCCTCAGCAGCCTGTGGTCCTACAGCCCCTTTGAACAACGGAGGCTTCAGCTTGTGGAACATCTGCAAGTGTCTGTCTACCTCTTCTTCCTTGCTTCCACTCATCTTGCTCTGGGCATCCCCCATAACATGTGCAATCGCAGTAGCCAACTGCATCATACTCTCTGAAGGCATTGGAGCTGCGCTGTGTTGCTCATTTGGTACACTGGATTCTGCTGGAGGATCCATATCTTTTTCACCTGCACAATTCAAAACAAATGATACACACATGCAACGATGTATGCCAATGAAGCTCTTAAAGCTACCCAATCTACCCAATCTCTCAATCCAAACCTACAACTCTGGTAACAATCCATTCTTCCAATAACCTGGCTCTGATACCAACTTGTGGTACCCCAAGATCTAACTTGGAAAGAATGTCAATCAATTTCACAACAATTTACCAGAGTTATCTATAAACCTTCAGTAAGCAATCTATCAAACATCTAAAAAATTTAAACATCAATATACAAGTCGATTCACATCTCAAAACATCATATACAATACTCAGGAACTAAACTATCAATACAAGTAGAGAAATCTATCCTGTCCTGAGTACAAAAGAATCATCTATCGATCAAAAGAAACTAAAACCTGTCGATCTGGATCAATTCCTATCTCCTGCTCCCGAGCCCTGACCTGAAAATATCAACCACATATAATGAGCTTTACAAAGCCCAGCAGGTCACCTAATACCTATAACTGAAATCAAAGCACGGCGATGCTATCAATATGCATGTCAATCTATCAATCTGAATCAGTCAATGGTCAATGAATCTATGCAATCCGGAAATCCATGAATCAATGATCCTCAATTCTATGCAGTGGAAATCCATAGTCAATAAAACCAGTCAATGCAACGGCAGGCAATTCGATAAATCAATGCAATCAATCAATATCCGTCAATCAAATCAATACGGTCAAATCAATACGATCCATTTAATGAAATCAATCGAGGAAAGCAATACGATAAACTTCAATCCAGTCTGACAAGAAATCTATACAACAGTCAATACGGTGTAGAACAGTAGCAACAGCGAGTCTACAAAATCTAGGCGGCAATACAATGAATCCATACGATGTCCATGTCCATGCTATCAATGCAGTATCTATATCTATCAATATCCATATCAATGCTCAGTAATCAATGCTCGGTAATCAATCAATGAAATCAATGAAATCGTACGATACAGTAAATCCGATCAATCAATAAGGCAGAAATCGATAAAGCAATAAATCCGTAAATCAATACAGTAAACATGCAATTCAATACTATATACTGGACAAGTAAAATCAACTGGTCATGTTGCTGTTGTAGAATTCGTTGCTGTTGTAGTCCGTACGTTGGTCTATCAATAAGAGTCGTCACTCTTTTTGCCCGTCGGCCGCCCGTCGGCCGCCCGTCGGCATATAAACTCCTTATAACTCCCAATCGTTATATCAATGATCAATGGTTTAAAGGAAAGCCCGTCGGCCCACCATCCTGTACAGGTCAATATCAATCTTCACCAACGTTCAACCAGGTTCCACTTGGGTTCCAGTATCAATAGTCAATTCAATCAATAAGCAATTCAATAGTCAATATTAAAGCAATCATATCAATAATCATATTCATATCGATTCAATCTATCAATCTCAGACAATTAGGAAATCATACGAAAATCGGGCAGCGTAACGGCAGTCGGTCAAATTTACACAAAAATCCTGCAAAAAGACACGATTTCCAAATTCTACCAAATTACAATAGAATATCTATAACATCAATGCAAGACTTTTATTCTATAGAAACCAAGTCAGAAAACATCCTGATAATTTTCTATTCGATTAAAATCACGTAGAACCAATTCCGACCGGAAGAAAATTCGTAGAATACAGTCAAATCGTGTAGAATAATCATATCTATAACACTCTAAAAGTTGTGCGGTGAAAGTTGTGTCAAATCAAAATCATGTCGAAAAGTCGACTACGAAAACACAAAACAGATCTCAACTCGGTCAAAACTCAACTTCTTTGAAAACAAAAATAGGATTCGGAGTCCTTACCACGAGATCTTCACTTTTCCCAACAGTAGCGTCGGACGAAAAGCGCTCCGCGGTCTCCGAAAACCAGCTTTTCTCTTTTTCCTTTTCTCTTTCTCTCTCCTCAGATATTTCTCTCTCTTCAAAATATCTCATTTCTATATATATCCAGACTGATCGTCCTGGACGATCGAGCTTCGTCCCGGACGATCCATGAAGAGAAGAATTTCGTCCAGACGAAAAATCACATATCGTCCCTGGCGAAGGGTTCACTGACTTATTTTCGTCCAGACGATCCTGATTTCGTCCAGACGAACCAGACGGCCAAACAGGATTTTTCTACACAACCTGTACCGATCGTCCCGGACGATCCAACTTCGTCCTGGACGATTCTGGGAGGAAAATCCAATTCAGAGAGGAACAGTAAGGGAACGAGATATTACAATAAGTACCATTTGAAGAATAAAGCTCTTCATTCTTTTGATTAACTAATGGAATACTAGAATCCGAAGATTCTTCAACTTGGATGGCACCATCATTTTTTAGTAAAGCAATCTGAGGTTCTATGATGAGATGATCCCCATCTTCCTTTGCAACAACATTATTTGGAAAATCTGTAGAATCAGTTACCATGTTGTCAACCACAATGTCATTGTTAACAGGTACAAGAAAGTGGTTGGATTGATTACCGCCATGATCATTCAAATCGCTGATCGGTTTCACAGTTTTCCCTTCCTTTCTCCCAATTTTTAAATTAGGGTGAGCCACATAACATTCATTAAAGGAATGGCCATGAACTTTACAGTGTGAGCAAAAGTCAGGGATTTTTTCAAACTCAACCTTTTGCAAATACCCGAATTTTTCTGAGCCAAGCCAAATTTCACGCGACTGCTTTTTGGTTATATCCAGCTCGACCAAAATCCTAGCAACAGAAGGTCGCGATCGTGAAGCCGTGGCTTGATCAGATTGAAGGGGTCTACCAAAATGGATCCCAAAGCATGAAGAACATGCGGATTAAAGAAATGCATACGCAAATTCGGAAAAGAAACCCAAATAGGAACGATCGGCGATTCTTCTTTAATATGAAAGTAAGGAGTCCATTTTAACAGTCTCATTTAACAGTTATTAATGTAGTAAGCTCTTCTGGAAAAAATCCGACTATAATCTAAATCATTTGTAAGTTGGATAGCAACATGTCGAGGGTCAAGCAAATCGATCGAGTAAAAACCAGAAAGTTTAAGATTACCAAAAAAACTTCGAATCGGATCCAGATTAGGACGTTTTAGGGCGAACTTTCCTACCAAAGTAAACTGGTAAGGAGAAGCAAGTTTAACAATATCGTCCTCAGAAAGAAGTAAAGCCGGAAAACCTTTAACCATAGAATGCGTAAAGCCAATATCAGGAACATTCGTCGAGGCACCACCAGCGAGGACATCACGGAAAGAGCGAGATTTAGGGTTAGAAACATTACCAGAGTCGCTAAGGAAACCTTTATTATTCGAAGCCGAATCTACAGGTGGAATACCCCATGGCGAGGGCTTGGACGGACCAGCAGCCATGGAGAGAGAAAAGAACGAACAACAGCGGCCGAAGCCCTAGGTTACGGATCCACCGATCAGATTAGCGCTATTAAAATCCCAAGAGAAATCACTGGAAAGAACAGTAAAATGACCGGACGGAAAAAGGGGAAGCTCGGTCGCCAGAGCACAAAGCGCAGGAGTTCGGACCCGGAAAACGAAGAGATATTGATGAATTATTGGCTTTCTGGATTGCTATAATCATACATTTGTTCAAGATCTATTTGCTTAAGAGGGATCATATTGGTGAAGCTCAACATTTGTTCATTTATGATCAACTTTATAATACAAGTTAACTATTTTTTAAAATATTTTTAGCATATATCATAGATTATGTTATTTTGATGCACTTCTAATGTAGAGCTGAATAGAATATCGAAGATTATGTTTAAAATCTTGTTCGAATAAGTGTTTAAATTAGCTCGAATCTTGATTGAATATGATTCAAATATTTTTGAGCACACGTTCAAACCTAATTTGAATTATGTTGTTAGATCATTGTTTGAATATTATTTCAATAATATTATTTTTCCAAAAATTGTTTGAATATTATTTGAACAAATGTTCAAATATGCTCGAACATGACTTTTTTTATGAAAGAATAAATTTTAATCAATAAAATAAAAAATTACAAGTCCTTAAAGTATCAATGACCAATTACATTTGTTCATTTATGGGCAACTAATCTTCCCAACAACAAACATCAAGACATGCAAATCAATATTCGGGTATGCCAAGAAAACAACAAGAACATTCATTATAATAAATCCACCACCCCTTGAAAGAAAAGAAATCACTGATAACATGGATTGACATGATTTATCATGGCTTGAATCATATTTGATAATGTTCGAATATGGCTTGAAAATTTTTTTTATCATGGTTTGAACCAGGTTCGAATTCATGTTATAATAATAGTACATTTTTATGTTGACCAATTACTTTATAAAGGTGAGTTAAGTATTAATATTACTGTATTGCATAAAGGATAATTGAACAAAGACATGCAAATTAATTGGGTGTTCTCCAAAAAAAATGGAGCAAATAATTGTTGTACAAATAAATGATTCCCTTGAAGATCTCATAGATCATATATGCAAAATAACAGAGGTTGATATAAGAACTGATTTAGTCTTAAATTTGATATGATGCATCACTTTGGTGGAGCAAATATAGTAGGGGTGTATATTTTTGACCCGATCTGGAAAAATTCAGGTTCGGGTCAACCCGTTTGTGAAACGGGTCGGATTCGGGTTCAATAAATTGAACCGTTTCAAAAATTGGGTCGGGTTCGGGTTGACCCGGGAACCAGAAAATGACCCCTGCCGAACTGCCCGCGTTGCCACTTGCCAGAACCTCGTTGCCCGTTGTGACGCGTGCCAGGCTGCCAGCCCCCCCGCCCCGCCCCGTTGTCCTCTTCAGCTTTGTCGTTCGCGGTTCGCAGTTAGTGGAGCAAGGCCCGCTTTGTCTCTTCAGCTTCGCCGCTCGCATGCCAGCCCCCCGCGCCTGTTTCGGCTTCCGGTTCAGTTGCAACCCGTGCCGGCTGCCCGCTGGCCACTGCCGCAGTGCCGCCTAGTCTGCCTGTGCCCTGCCGCTGCTCGCCTGTTGCCGTCGCGCCACCGCTCCTGCTATCGCTGACGAGTCGGGTCGTGTCAACCCGGCAACCCGCGCGGGACGGGTTTGGGTTGAGATAGCCGACCCATTTACAAAAACAGGTTGGGTTCTGGTTGACCCGTTTAGAACCAGGTCAACTCGGGTTAGACCTGAATCCAACCCGTCGACCCGAATTGACACCCCTAATATATAGTATACCTCTAACTAAGCTACTAATAGATTATGATATTATTATTATTTATTTCCTAAATGAAACATCCTTGGTCATTCAAGGCTAATCTCTTATATGTGAGTCTATTACTCCCAAGAAGATTTTAACTGTGATGTTTTATGCAAACCAAGATAACGAAAGGTTAATTATTTCATATATATATATATTCCACTAGTGTAGGTAGTAATGCACAAAATCACATAAATAAATAGGGGATATTATGTACATACACTATATATAGAAATAGATGAATTGCACATACATATTGTCGATAATAGTGACTCTATGGATTTTTCAATTCTTAATTGAATATTACTATATATAATAGTTTCTGATCTACCTATAATTAATAAATGGGTGAGGTCTTCTTATTCTTTATATATATTTGGGCTAAAAGAAATAATTCAAGATATGGAGAACATTTGGCTAACTCTTCTTCTTCAAATAGCTTTACCTAGGGTACATCGAGTTCAATGAATACCTCTTATAATGATATTATCCTCTAGTTTGTTCCAAGTTCAATTACAAGTAGGAAACTTTTTAAAGTTAAAGAGTTATAGCTGATGTTACATATCTATAAAGAACTATCAATTCAATGGGAAGAAATTAAGTAAAAAATTATGATATATCCATTACACTTCAAGAAAATGATCATTAAGCTTATGATCTAAAAATTCAATAAACTCAAGTATATTGAAGTTCATAAACCTTGAATCAAAACACACTTATTCCTTAGATTTTAAATTGAATAGACCCCCGAGATGCTCTACAATGGCACATTGTACATATGATAAAGTGGTAGCTCATTGGATTTGATATGAACTTAAAGCCTAAGATGATTATGTCAAATGTAAAGATGAACTAAGATATTAATTCGTCCGACGAGAAGGCTTAGTGACATCGTTAATAAGTTATCATGCAGCTAAGAGAGTTTCTTGAAGCATTTTTTTCTAAACTTATAATCTTATTGTGTTATACACACATATGTCACCAGAAAAATTCATAATTTTAGATTGATAGTGAATCATATTTAAGTATATTTATCTCTTTTTGAATGTTTGAGTTAAATGCTTAAAAAGTACATGCAACCTATTGTTAAGTGTGAATGAAATATTTTTAAATACACATTGTAGGGGTACTTTGGTTGTGGCAGCAACGCATGGTGCCAATACTTAGATTTAACAAAAAAATTGTAATAGATGATAAAAAATAATGAATTATGAATGTATTTAATAATTAAACTATGGGAGTTAATATGAATGGTAAAAGCTTGATGTTCATCTCTAATTGGCATATAAATAATGTAACAACTCGAAGATATGAATTTTTTTAAATAAAAAAAAATAAAAATCTAAAATTTATGTATAAATAGAGTGCAGCGGCACTGTGGTAGATAGTACTGCGGTGCTATACATGAGAGCATAGCGGTGACAGAAAATATTATTGTGGCTATTGTATCTTTGCTCTACAATAACTCTAAAATCGACATGCAATCCTATGGTGGTCGATTTGAGTGCGACAATGCTAGGCTAGTAACAGTGCTTTATATATATATTTTTTAAAATAATATTCTTTCCACCCTCCCTCACTCAACACAACCTTGCCAAAAGAAATCAAAGGAAGGGGGAGAAGAGGAGATAAAATACGAGAAAGAAAGCTCTCTGAAGCTTTTTGGTTTTATCTTCTTACAAAAATTATTCTATTCGTAATAAGTAAATATCATCTTACTTATATTTTAAATGATTTTAATTTCTACAAATTTATCTTTTCTAAATTTTTCAAAAATTACATTATCTCCTGATTTCATAAGCTTTCACAATGTAGCTTTTGATATGTTATAGATTTGATCATTCTGAATGATTTGATATGATTTTATTGCATTATAATTGGTTAAATATATGTATAAATTTTTTTTGTGTAAAGTGAGTAGGGAAAAGGTATACTGAGAAAGGGCTGAAATAATATATTGTGATTTGACATGATAAGACTACAACATAATATTTATTGAAAAGATTGATATGATTGAGTTATGCAAGAATATAATATTGATACTAATCTGATTCTGATGTGATGTATGAATTTGATGAGCTGACTTATATCAGATTAACGATAAGAGTGAATGATTGTACTGATGATATGATACATGATAAGAGCACTATCAATATTTTTTTTTTTGGGGAATGAAAAAAAAAAATTGATAGTGAGCACTATCAATATTGATATACATGATAAGAATACTGTCAATATTAATATATTACATATAGTATTATTAGTATTGATATACATGATATGAATATTATTAGTATTGATATATTATAGATAATATTGCCACTAATGATATATATATTATAGATTTTTGAACATTGATATGATTGATTTATTGATAAGATAAAATTAATGCTATGATTGAGATTGATTGAATAAGACTAACCAAGAGTCATAAAGGTAGAATTAAGATCAAAATCAAGATACCCTCATCGAAACATCTAATAGAATATTGATTATTGACTATTAATACTTATGATTAACTATTGATACTGATTATTGATCTATTACTCATTACTATTTCTAATATTATTTACTGTCAATATTATTAATGTTGTTGAGACTGTTTATTGTTATTGATATTGTGACTGGCACTAACATTGATTACTGTTATTGATATAGATCATTATTACTTATGATGTAATAGATTGAGATGTGATATGTTATAAATTGAGTTATTACATATAATTGACATAAAAATGGATGCATGGATTTCTTATATAATTTATAACATATTATTTTCTTTTTCTCATTATATTCACTTTAGTTGTAAGATTTTAATTACTACTGAGATTTTATGCTCATGAAGTGGTTTTACATAATTTCAGGTAATGATAAGAAGCCTATAGCTTGAGGCTATAGCATGCATAGTTTCTATCTGCGCTGCTAGTTTAGTTTCCTTCAATTTTTCTAGTTTATGAAAATTCTTTTGTAGCCTACGAAGGCTAATGTGCATATGATTTTGTGACTTTATGATTGGATATATAATGTAAATTTTGATTATAGTAAATAAGAATTATGTTTTCCATTATTTATATTTTTGTAATACAATTAATCTTCTATGGATGTTTATCAATCTGGTTGATAAAAGAAAGGATGAGATTAAAAAGCTAATAGTATAAAAGAGAAAATAAAGAAATTCTTTCACTTTTAATCCTAGGGTGTACCAAGTAATCTTTTTCTCCTTTATTAGTTATTTTCTTAGAGGCATATAATGAAGCATGCACTCATTATGGAGTAATGAATATCATGAGGTTCAAAATTGATAGTTGTTATGGGGAATATAACTTAGTTTTAGAGTGTAACAAAAGAGTTGAGTTTTATATGCATTTTGATAAAATACGTGTCTAGAACCCAAGCATTAGGGGTGTCAATATTTGACACGACACGAAAATCTGACACAAATCTGATCCGAAAATTCTGGGTTTGACCCAACCCACTTTCAAAACGAGTCTTGTTCGGGTTCTAGAATTTGACCCGTTTAAAAAATGGGTCAGGTTTGGGTTGACCCGACGGGTTACCGAGTCAACCTGTCAACCCGTTTAAAATGAGATGCTCGCACTGCCCCGGTTGCCCGCGAACCTGCCCTAGCTGCCCGCGCACCGTTAGCTGCTTCCTTCGCCCTTCCCGCTCAGCTGCCCATGCGATAATGCCTGCAGCCCGCATTCCGCGCTCCCACCGAGGCTGCCTGTAACTGCCAGCGCATGCACCCGAGGTTTCCCGCGCTACAGGCCACGCGCTCACCTGCCCGTACTAGCCTGCACGCCCTCCCGCTCGCGCTCGCCCGTGCCACTCGAGCGACTACGCGCACCCGCTTGCTCACCCCTTCCAGCGCGCGTCCGAGTTGGGTCGGGTCAACCCATGTCAGGTCGGGTCAACTCGCCAACACACCGGGTCAGGTCCGGGTTCAGATTTTTGACTCGTTTACCTACCCGAGTCGGGTTAGGGTTGACCTGTTTGAAAATGAGTCAGTTCGGGTTCGATCAGAACTCGACCCATGACCCGAAATTGGCACCCCTTCCAAGCATAAATGCCTATCTTTAAAACGAAGTTAGATTTAGCTGTTAGGCTTATTCCTTCTTTTCTAAAAATTGATATAATTTGATAATAACTAATATTTCAAAGAGCTTCAATAATATTAATATTATATAATTTGATAATAACTATATATCGATAATGTTGCTTCGATTGGATCCCATCCCTTAGTTGCTCGTGTTTTGGTGGAATTGGATATCACTAAATGATATCCTGATAGCATATGGAACATTGGGCCTGCAAATTTTGGTATATTCAAAATATTATGATGGATGAATTCCCATCTTTTTATGAACATTGCAAATCTCTGGGTCATTTAAAAAAGGATTGTTTTGGAATTCATTCTCCCTTATATAAGGAAGTAATGCTTATCCCCAAACTAGTGACTATTAATGTTAAGGAAAACTCTCAGTTATCTCCCCTAGTAGATAACTCTCCTCCGGCTATTTCTCCTCTTGGTAAGAACATTGTGGATGCTATTAATGATATGGATGTTTCTCCTATATTGGTCTATGCTATTGATGATCTTAGTATTTCATTAAACTTGATTTCTGTTGTGGATGTTGTTGGGGATCATATTATGGAACAGAAGACTCATTGTTGTAATTTTTCTAACCCTGTGGATGTTTCTGGTTGTTCGGATGTTTAAAATAAGGTGCTTATTATTAACATTTCATGTTATCCTTTACCTGATCATGCTTTGCTTTCTTTCGGTTTGGGGAAGCAGCATTTGAATATTTTTTTCGTTGGAAATTCTGTTAAAAATTATGACTAGTTGAACTCTTCTGATCCGTCGGGTGATAACAGGGTTGTTGGGGAAGTTAACGTTGGAAATTGTCATGATTTGCATAATGATGTTGATTTTAATGTTTGCAAGTTGATAATGATGATTTTTCTACTGTTTAAGGTAAAAAAAAGTTAAGAAACATAAAAATAAAATGTTGATACATAACATCAAGTACTATGTTGGTACTTCTTATAGATCTAAGCTCCTCATACCCCTTCTTTGAATATTTAGTCCTTTTATAGTTCTTTTGTAGGGGTTGGATCTTTCTTCCTTTGGGGTGATTTTTTGGGCTTGTTGGTTTTCTTTGTTGCTTGCTGGGCTAGTCCTTGTTGCTTGTTCTGGCGTTATCTCTAGCTCCTCTGGTTGCTCTGGTTGGTTTCTTGCAAGTTGTTGGTGTTTGGGGCATTTTGGGCTGGTGTTAGCATGCATTGCTTTTTTTTTTTCTTGTGATTGTTGAGTCGTGTCCTATTTGGGGGTATATTGGCTTGCTTTTGATTCGTTCTCTATGGTGGGTCATTTGGTTGTCTAGTGGTTTTGTAGTTGTATTTGTTCTTGTTTGTTGTTTTGCCTTTTTTCCTTTCCTAATTTTTTTCTTGTTTAAAGGTTTTCTTTCTTGCAGGTTTGTTTTGTTGTTTGGGCCTTGGGCTTCCTTTTATTTCTTTTGGCTAATGTTCAGAGGCCCTCTTTTCTTTGGCTGTTGTAGCTTCTAGCTTTTTGCTTTTGTTGTTCCTGCTGGATTGCTTTGTTGTTATGAGCTCTGGCTCCTTTTTGGGTGGTGGCTAAGTGCTACCCCATAGATTTTTATTTTGTTCTTTTACTTTGTATTGTAGTTGGGATCTTTAGCTATTAGGATTATTTTCATTTTAGATGTATCTCTATGAGCAACAGTGGCTTTCGATCCATTTAAAAACTTGTAACCATTTTAAAGATTTAACAAGTAGGCACTTACATGAGTTTTAACAAAAAAAATAAAAAAAATAACAACACTCTAAAGAGGCTTTTTTCCCCACATGCACTTTGAGCTCTCTCTTCACTTTATTACAATTTTGTTTATATAGCTCATATATGCAATAAAAATTCCCCATAGCCTATAAGCTTAGGCTCTCAGGCTCCTTGGGTTGGTGTTCATTGACCTTTATTATTATTTTTATCAACATTAAATTCATTTATGACTAGAACAGAATATACCCCAATGATAAATAGAGTTCCCTTTGCTTTATTAGAGTTTCTGACACATTAAAAACTTCTGTTTCTTTTTTATTCAGAAAACTAGCTCAAGTTTGTTCTTGCCTAACAACTCAATCCTCTACCTTGCAGATAGAATTATAGAAAGTTTGGCTTCAAAACCGCCGAGCTGCGCAGAGAAATCTGAACGTTTTTTTTTTGTGGGACATTGAGGCGCCTCGAACACGGGCTCGCGGAAGAAAGAATTTCGCGTCTGCCACTGAGCTATGCGCACGAGCCCAGAAATCTAAATGTTAACATCCAAATAGTAAAAGCCTGAATTTAAGGCTTCTTCTAGCACAACTTTCTCACTCCTGTATTTTTCATATTGTAATCATAATTTTTTTTTTCACAGCAGTTTTATAATCACCTTTACAAAAATCTACTCTCATCACAAATAAACCTTTTGTTTGGCCATTATTTTTAATAAATTTTTATGCAACGAAGTTGCTTTCTCCATCACAATTTTACAACCACTTTTATAATAAATTTCAGCCATCTCAAACGAACACTAAGGCATCGTTTGGGACGGCTTTTTTATTGCTTTCTAAAATGGAGTTTTAGTACAAAAATAAAAAAAATTGTACTAAAACTCCGTTTTAGAAAGTAATAAAAAAGTCGTCCCAAACGAAGCCTAAATCAATTCAAACAAATCCTTTCTAAATTTATTTGACTTCATTCAATTATTTGTAAAAAAAAAAAAAAACTCAAATTTTAATATGTGAAACGAGTTAAATAAATTTACATGAATAAAGAAAAGATAATTCACATTTATGAAAAAAAAAATATTCTTCTTAAATTTTAATGAATATTTAAGATTATAAAAAGATATTATCTCTCATGAGATATTTATTTAAATACGTATTTGTTAGACTCTGATCAGTTATATGGCTAGATATGGATCCTATTGCGAGATCCAAAGAGATATCCCGGTCATTAATAGGGTGGCCTGCTGGCCTTCTGCTGCAATTATATTCTCCACAAGTTCATAATGAACTCAGCTATTTGACAGTATGGCTTGAATGGAGAAAAAAACAAATATTCATGAAATAGCTTATCAACATTGATTTGAGATGGAACTTCTTACTCAAACAATATTATTTAAAATCTCAGTAAATTCTTTCAATTTTTCTTTTTTTATACCAAGAGTATTCGGTCTTCTAAAGAGAATTTTGAACAAGGAAGCTGTTAGTTTTTGTTTATTCTGATTGTGCTGATCAATCGAATTTTATTGTTGACTCAGATCTCAATTTTGTTGATTGAGCTTGTTGAGGGAGAAACTATTCTGTGCGGAGGCTGGACACAGCTCTACATTTTGAGGCGAATCAAACGCAGTTACGTCAGCTATACTGAGCGGTACTGATCAGTACCAAGCCGCGGTGTACAATGAAGGGGTGATGTGGTGCAATCTAGTGATCTCCGAATGACGTTTAGCGTTCGCACATAATAACTAATCTTGTTGAGGAGGTCATTGGGGGCGTGTAACACGCCCCAAACTCTAGAATTATATATATATATATCTTAATTTCTTTGATCGAGCTTGTTAAGACATTGTTTGTACAGGGCTATGGTGTTGTGGACCTCCTTTGAGATAGAAAGCTTAACTTTGAGGTGTTGTGCATATAGCACAACAACGTAGTGGAACCGTAGGACCCAGTGTCAAGGCGCAGCAGTACTGTGGGTCAGTTGAGTCAGTTTTTTCTTTTCGCATAGTGTGAATTGTAACTGAATGTTGGTTATGTTCTGATGTATGAAGTCGTGTGAAGGCTATGAAAGAGTGTAAGAAAAGAGTAAGATCTATGCAATTTCTATCAATTTCATTGTGAATTTCTCAATGTAAATATTGTTTGTTTCCATTTATTTTCTCCCAACCGAAGCAAGGATTCTGTGATCTTGAGTGCTGGGAGGCCAATAATTCTTGGTAGAATTAAACACAAAATAGCATAACATAAAGCTGTAAGTGTTGGCGTATTATTCAAGCAATAGCCTTCAGCTATAAATGCCAGTAAAACCAGTGGCACTAAAATTAAATAGGATCAATGTTATGGAATAACAGTAGAAGGACAAAAAAAATGATAAAAAGAAAGCTCATTTGTTTAATCTGGAGAACTAAACTTGAATTTGATCTATATCAATGTAATTTAAAAGCATATACAGAAATTGATAATAGTAAAGCTGAATATCACCTCTCTTCGTTTGTGATAGCTTTCATAATGCTTTATAAAACATCTTTTTATAATAAAAAATTTTAAAATAGAAAATTTTATACTAAAAAATTGTTTTAAAAAACAGTAAGAAAGCTGTGTCAAACACGAATTTTTATTGCGTCCTCCCACCTGACGTAGAGCTACATCAGGTAGCCTATGATATGTCGCCATGTGCACTTACTCTTGACCGCGCGGCCCGACGACCCGACCCGTAACGGACCCGGGAGTTTGCGTAGCTCGGTATTACTAGGTATTGATCGATTTTGCTCAACAAAAACGAAAAATACTATTATGTGAAGACCAATACCGAGAAATACCGAGCAATACCGAGTTCTTTTAGGTATTACTCGGTATTGCTCGATATTGCTCGGTATTGCTCTTCATATAACGATCTTTCTTGTTATTGTCAAGCAATACCGAGTAATATCTAGCAATACCGAGCAAATACGGAGCAAATACCGAGCAATACGCGAACATAATAATGTTGGATTCGGTCCGAGTCGGGTCGTCGGGCCGCGCGGTCAAGAGTAAGTGCACGTGGCGACATATCATAGGCTAACTGATGTAGCTCTACGTCAGGTGGGAGGACACAATAAAAATTCGTCAAACACAGCCTTAGTTTGTATCATAAGATTATGTGACCAAATTAAAAATTAAGAATTGAGACTCTGTACTCAGGAAATCAAGTGTCCAGACTTGTAGGAACATTTTTGAGAACTAAGTGGGTTATCTTTGCAAAGAGCTACTGGACTAAGGAGTTAAGCAAGCCATGAAGTTCACCATGGAGATCTGTAATTGTAATGCTGTCGAAGAACGATGACAGCGGGTGAATATGCATCAACTATTTTGCATTCAATAAAATCATGACGAAGAACTAATATCCACCATGGAGAATGAATGAATAGATTGACCAACTTAAGCATCCTATAGGCCTTGTTTGATATAGTTTTCTTATTGCTTTTCATTGCAGCTTTTTAGTACAAACTTATGTAAATATAAATATTCCTTTCTTTTTTTCGATAAAAATTCACTTATGGGCCTATCCATTAATATCCATAAAAATATTACAAGTACTTAAATGGATCCAAAGACATTAATGCTTCGGGAGCTACAATCAAAAGAAAAATAAACCTAAAAGGCCTCAAATCCCATCTTACAAAATAGAAAATAGAAAATAAGCAAAGGGTAAGCAAGATGCCAAAACCCAAAAATCAAACCCCAGCTTGAATCTTCTAAGAAAATATTATGTATATAATAATTGTCAACTATACTTAATTTATATAAATATAACAACTTCGAGATGTACACAACCAGATTTTTGTAGGATGAGAGATTATTACGTACGGAGACCGGACATAGAGAACCGTTTGTTTATCTCTGTGAACAGTAAAAACACAGTTCTGTTCACAAAGATAAAACCGGACGGTTCTCTTTATCCAATCTCTGCATGTTATAATCTCTCTTTGTAGGAGAGGGGTTCTTTACTAGTTTAACCAAACAATCAAACTTCAGTTTATGAACCCAAGCAGGAGGAGGAAGGTAAAAGGGGAGAATTCATTGCTTAAAAGGATCACAAGTACTTATTTGCATATGAAGTCCAATCCTCCATCACATGTAGCACTTCAAACAACACTACTGACTTTTTTTTTTAAACAAAACTACTGACTTGATGATTGGAAAGATGGCTGCATTTACTGAAGAAATGAATACTTGCAAGCTCACAATGCAGGCAGAGCTACATGCCTTTTTTTTTTTGTGACGAGGAAGCATTGTCCTTAGGCCAGTGAAAATCCCAGTCGACCTAGCATGCAACCCACACCAATTTACACGAGCCAAAATTTAAGGCTTTCACTGCTTGCCAAGGGATTCGAACTAGGGACCTAGGCTTTGCCTAGCCGGCTCTTCACCACCCGGACAAGCAGCGGTGGGTACAAGCCTAAATTCAAACTGAACTACTAAGTCACTCATTGCAGTAAGTGCATCATATATATGAGGAAGCAACTGAGGAGAACGAATATACATATGATGATTAGTTTAATTTTATAGATTTATTTATTCAAATATAAGATTGTGATGACATTTGAATGGGAAGTGTTGATTTATTTATTCAAATATAGATTTAAAACTCATAGAGGGGCCTACGCATTAATTATATAAAGGCTATAAGTCCTTAAAGGATCAAAAGCTCTATAAAAATATAGCATTTGAAGCAAAATCTAATGAGCCTAAATTCTACTATTACAATATGCAAAAGGAAAAAGAAAAGCAGGGAGGCAAGAAGCCAACCCTCAGAAAAAGCTGGGACTTATTAAAACAACTTTTGAGAATTTTTGTACTATAAAATTGTTTTAAGAAGCATTAAGAAAGCTGTCTCAAATGAAGCCATAATATATTATTACTTTGTTTAGATGGATGATTGTAAAAATGATGATATTTTTTTATTTTTTTAAACAAATTTTTTGACAAATTTTTAATGAACATTCAATTGATAACTATGATAAATAAGTCCTCTCTCCTGCCTTATAGCGCCGCTTTGGCGATTTAGGGTTCCCTTCGAGCGCTCGCCTTCGATCGCTTTGGTGCTGCTTTTTTCTTCCATTTTCCTCTGTTCGAAGTGAGATCTGAGTGTTTTGGTTGGCTTTTTTGTGTTTTCTAACCTTTTGGGCTTGGTTTTCATGGCGGATGTTCCTCCAGCGAATCCTTGGGGGAAAGCGTCCGATCCGGTGGTCCTAATGAATAAAGGTTTTTTTTAACCTTGATGTTGATGGCTCTAAATCTCCTTCTCGTTCAAGATAGTTCAAAGAAGTATTATCGGGTGCTTCTTCTTCAGGTGATATTTTTCCAACTTTATAGCAATCAGTTTTTAATGGGGTTCCAGCCGTGATTTTATTCGATGAGGAAGTTCTCAAACTTGCGTCCCCGTTTCAATTTACTTTTGTCGGTAAATTTGGCTTGCGTCGTCCTAATCTGGATGCTATCCAAAATTTTTTCGCTTCTCTTAAGCTTTCTGGTTTTTATTCGGTTGGTCTATTAGATTATAGGCATGTTGCTATACAATTATTGAATGATCTGGATTATAGTCGGGTATTTGCTAGACGTTCTTATTTCATTTATAACTGCCAAATGAGAGTGTTAAAATGGACACCTTTTTTTGACATTAAGGAAGAATCGCCTATTGTGCCGATCTGGATCTCCTTCCCGAATTTACGTATGTATTTTTTTAATTTGAAAGTCTTGCATGCTTTGGGTTCCATTTTTGGGAGGCCGCTCCAAACGGATCAGGCCACTGCCTCTCGGACCCGTCCATCTGTTGCCAGAGTTCTTATTGAGGTGGGCATCTCTAAGAAACACCTGAAGGAAATATGGGTTGGTTCCAAAGCTTATGGCTATTTGCAAAAAGCTGAATTTGAAAAATTGCCCAATTTTTGCTTTCACTGCAAAATACATGGACATGCTCAAATTGATTGTTTTAAACCTCACCCAGATTTAAAAAAGTCTTTTGTTCTGGCTAGCGGGAGGCCTGGATCTACCGAGAATAACAAAATCTATGTGCCGGTTGTGGTTAATAATAAGGATTCTAATGTTATTCAGGTGGAACTGCCTCCGGCTAGTCAAAATCTATATATGGGGAGTGATAATTACATTGTTGAAAATTCAGAAGAGAATGGACATGATTCTGGTGATGCCCAGGATACGATTAAAATAGACTTAAACTCCAAGAAAGATTTAAATCTAGATGATAACATTGCTGAAATTGTCAATGATCCTAAGCTTTTTATTTCGATTGATGATATGCTTAATGATATGCCTAATGTTTCTAATGTTCCTAATACCATGGCGACCGAGAATGCTATGATTCCTAAACAGGGGGACAATGAGATGTTGGGTAATGGTGTTGCTTCTAATGATTCTTATGAAGAAGGAGAATTTATTCCTCCTACCATTATTGATGTTATTTCTCTTATGAAACAAGGTACTTCTTCACCTTCTGATTATGTCAAAGATGGTCAAAAAAATTCTGAGGAGGAAATGGATACGAAAGGTGGTAAGAAAAAAGGTAAACAAGTTAAGAATTTTTTTGTGGAATGTTAGGGGCATTGGTGGTCGGGATTCTAAAATTAGAGTTAAAAATCATTGTAGGATTCATAACATTCAAGTTCTTGTTTTAATTGAACCTCTTATTACTTCTGATAAAATTGCTTATACTTCTAATTTTTTGGGTTTTCCTATGCATTTTACTAATTCTTCTAATAAAATATGGATTATGTGGCATAATACTATCTCGTTAAATATTATTGCTGATTATCATCAAGTTGTTCATTGCCATATTAATGTTTTTAATGTGAATTATTATGTTTCTTTTGTTTATGCTACTTGTACTAGACTTAACCGGATCACTCTGTGGGAGCAACTTATTAATTTTTCTGCTAATATTAATGGTCCCTGGTGTGTGGGAGGTGATTTTAACATTATTTCCAATGCTAGTGAGAGAAGTGGGGCTAGTCGGCCTAACATTAGAGCTATGGAAGATTTCAATGCTATGATTAATGACTTCAATCTTAATGATATTGGCTTGTTTGGTAGTCCTTTCACTTGGAATAGATCTAATGTCTGACAACGTTTGGATAGATTTCTTTTCAATAATGATTGGATGGCTCAATTTTCTGCTACTAATGTGGATCATTTAAGCAGAACCCTTTCTGATCATGCTCTGATTCTTTTAAATATTAATGTTGCTAGTCAGACTGGTTCGTATGCTTTTAGATTTCTTAATATGTGGTTACTTCATGCAAACTTTAAAGATGTGCTTGAGACCAATTGGAATGCTCATGTTTTCCCGGATAACAACATCTCTGGTATGTCGAGACTTTGGGCTAAATTGAGTAGACTGAAACAATGCCTTAGATGCTGGAACAAGAATGTTTTTAAAAGTATTTTCTCGAATATCATTGAAGCTGAAAGTAAAGTCTCTGATTTAGATGGCGTTTATTTAGAGAATCCGAATGAGGAAAATCTCCTGAACCTTAATCTTGCTAAGAATGTTTTATGTCAATTGCAATTTCAAGAAGAATCCTGTTGGAAGCAAAAGTCTAATGCTAAATTTGTTATGGAGGGAGATAGAAATACTTATTTCTTTCATGCTGTTGCTAATAAGAATAAGACCAAGAGTAAAATTCATAAAATTATGAATAATGAGGGCATTTTACTTGAGTCGGATGATTTGATTTGTAAGTCTGGTGTTGATTTCTTCTTGAATATTTTTAACAGTCATTCTGATACTACCCCTATTTCTAATCCTAATGTTATTCCTACGCTTATTAATGAAATGATAATCTTTTGCTTTGTCAAATTCCTTCTGAAAATGAAATCTTAAATGTTCTTAAGGATATGAATGGTGATGCTACGGCGGGCCTGGATGGTTTTACCACTAAGTTTTTCCAAAAATCGTGGGAGATTATTAAGTGGGATGTTATTGAAGCGGTGAAAGATTTTTTTGGAGGTAACCCTTATCCTAAATTTTTTTCCTCTACTAATATTGCTTTGATTCCTAAAAAAGAGGGGGATAATACTTGGACTGATTTTAGACCTATTAGACTTTGTACCTTTTTTAATAAACTTAATTTTAAGATCATTGCTAATAGATTATCTAATATTTTTCCTAGAATTATCTCTTATAATCAAACTGGTTTTGTCAAGGGGAGAAGTATTTGTGATAATGTGTTACTTGCTCAAGAGCTTACTCATGACATTAATACCAAGGTCACTGGGGGTAACATTATTTTTAAATTTAGATATTACTAAGCTTATGACAATCTGGATTGGAATTTTCTTTATAAGGTGATGTCTTTGTTTGGTTTTAGTCATAATTTCATATTGCTTATTAAAAATAGTGTTGAAATATGTTACTTCTCTGTTATTATTAATGGTAGAAATTATGGTTATTTCAAATCTTCCAAAGGCCTTCGTCAAGGTGATATTATTTCTCATGCTCTTTTTATAATTGCTATGGAATATTTATCGAGAGGTTTAGATGATTTATATGCTAAGAATATGAGCCTTACTTTTCGTACTATAAGAGGTTTTCCTATATCTCATCTGATTTTTGCTGATGATTTCATTTTATTTTCACTTGGTGACATTAAGAATGTGAAAATTTTAATGAAATTCCTTACGAACTTTCATGTTTGTAGTGGTTTAGCTATTATTAAAGATAAAAGCAACTTTATTATTGGTAAATCGATAAATCAGAACATAATTCATGCTATTCAAAGGCTATGTGGTTTCCATTCTAAAAAGTTACCTATAAAATATTTGGGAACGCCGATTTACAAAGGTAAGAAAAAAAAATCTCCTTTTTTGTGGATATTTTTACTATTGTTCAGAAAAAGATGGCTAATTGGGCTTCTAATTTTCTTTCTTTTGATGGTAGATTGATTCTTATAAAGTCTGTTCTTAATTCTATTCCTATTTATCTTTTTCACACTTTAATGCCTACTGTTTTTATTTGCACTAGACTTGAGAGAATGATTAACAAATTCTTTTGGGGGTCTAAATTTAATACCAATGGCATTCATTGTGCGGCTTGGCACAAAAATTGTGGGGTTTTAAATGAAGGGAGTTTAAGGTGCAAGAATTTGAATGATACTGCTACTGCCCTTTCTCATAAATTGTGGTTCTCTTTTAGGTCCAATATCAGTCTATGGATGTAATATCAAGATCTGCTCCAGTATCGTCCAGGACGATCTGGGATCGTCCTGGGACGATCAGTGGAAATCAGCTCCAGATTTGGCCCAGTTTTGCTCCAGGTGATTTTCTGCAGGCATCGTCCAGGCCGATTGGAGACATCGGCCAGGCCGATCGGCACTGTAGAAAATATCGTCCATGCAATAGCCCTGAAGGGAGACCAGGCCGATCCTTTTGGTCGGATCGTCCCGGGACGATGCTGCGATCGGCCGGGCCGATCTGTGTATTATAAAGCTGATTTCAGTCGTTTTGAAGAGAGAGAAAATCAAAAATAAATATCTGATTTTTCTGAGGAGAGAGAAAGTCGAGGGCATTTGTGGAAAAGTGGATTTTCGGACGACGCGGAGCCGTTTTCGATCGAAGTGACTGTTGAGGAAATTGCTGTGCTCGAGGTAAGGCACATTCCGCCTTTCTCAATTTTCAGTTCCGTCGTGTTTGGCGGTATATTCTGTCCGGATTTCGTTTTCGTTAATGATTTTTGTCCGTATCTATTGATTGGCTCAGTTTTTACCGCGTAACTTTCTGTATATTGTTGACGTGCCGAGTGTGCACATTTTGGTTATTTTCTGAAGATTTTCGTCCGGGTATTTTTGATTCGACTGTGTTTTTAGTCGACCGGATTTTTCTGTGAAATTGGAATTTATCTGTGCAGTAGAATAAAGGTTCTGAAATGTTGATATCTGTATTCTGTGCGAATTCGGTAAATTTTCTTTGCAGGAATTTTTGTGTAAATTCCGTATACTGCCGTTGTGCTGCCCGATTTTTGGGTAATTTCTGAATTGTCCGGATTTCTTCTGAATTGAAATGCTATGTGTATAAGCTATAAAAAGGGAGTTATAAGGGGCCTGGATCCTATGAGATTCAGTTAGTGAAACGGGAAATCTGAAATGAGCTCAATCTGAAATCTGATATCTGTTCTGTTCCGGATCCGATGAATTCTGTTTTGGTGCTATAAGCACATCTGTTTTGGTGCCGTGAGCACAAAGGGAGACATAAGGGGCCTGAATCCTATGAGATTCAGTCAGTGTCTGGGAAGGGAGGCATAAGGGGCCGGAATCCGTAGAGATTCCGTCAGTGTCAGGGCATTTAGCTATATGTATCTGTACTATTTTCTGTATCTGTTCTGTTCTGTACGAAATTGTGATTATGATATGATATGATCCGTACGATTCTGATTTCTGTTTCTGACTCTGTTGATTTGTTCTGTTCTGATACGATCTGTACGAATCTGATTCTGTTGATCTAATATGTCTGATCTGTTCTGTTTCTGATTTGATACGACTTCTGTTTCCGTACAGTTCTGTTTGATTTGATATCTGTCCGATTCCGTTCTGATTTCTGTACGGATTTGTCTGCTGTGTTGGTTTTGAGTTTCTGAGGATTTAGATTGGTGGTTTGTTGCTTTGCTGAGCTGTTGAGCTCACCCTTGCTTTCTGGTGGTTTTCAGGTTCTGGGAAGGGCAAGGAAGTCCAGGATTAGATTTCAGAGTCTGATCAGATTAGGTACTTTTGTACTTTTGATTTTTGTACAGTCATGGCTTTCCTGTTCTGTCTTTCTTTCTGTTGAAAGCCATGTACTGTTCTGTAGATGATTATTTTGAGGAAATGAAAAGATAGATGTTTTGTTCCGCTGCATTTGATGTTTTTAGTAGCTCTGTTGTTCTGTGTGTTTCTATTGAGTTAAGAATTTGGAAGATCAGTTCAGTAACCTAATCCAAAGCCAGATCCTGGTTAGTCTATTCTCCGTCGCGATCCGGCGCGGGTGGGATCCGTCTCGTCTCGGGTCGGGTCGTGACAAGCTTTTTTTGGTATCAGAGCATTGGTTTTGGAAACAGGTTGGATTGTAAAACAGAGCTCTAGGAAGTGATCAGTGAGTCTGTCTGAGAGGTAGTTTTGGGTCGTTTGGCTTTTTATTGTGTTATTTTGTGTTGTTTTGTGATAGTTTTCCGGATTTTCTGGATTTTTCTGTATGGATCAGCCAGACCCAGACATGACAGACGGTCAGAGTGACGATCAGGCAGCACCAGTGGGGAGTACAGCCCCAGTGGTCGGTGCTGATACGCTTTCACAGTTTGCTTCACTTGTTGCTCAGATGATGAGCGAGACTCAGAGCAGAGCTTCGACTGTTAGATCTGAGGACATTGATCGACACCTGCAGTTATTTTTGAGGTTGAAGCCTCCGAGGTTTGAGGGCGCTGTTGAGCCCAGAGCAGCCGAGGAGTGGCTGAGGAGATTGGAGAAGACTTTTGACGGGATGCAGTGTCCTGCAGACAGGAAAGTTCCGTTAGCTGTTTTTCTGTTGGACGGAGAGGCTGAGCACTGGTGGGATGGCCAGCAAGCAGCCAGATTTCAGGGCAGATTGAACTCCTTGATCACTTGGGAGGAGTTCACCGAAGTATTTCGGGACTGGTTTGTTCCCCCTTCTGCACGACAGCAGATGCAGGAGAGTTTTCTGAGACTTGTTCAGGGGAGCAAGACGGTGATGCAGTACGAGGCTGAGTTTACTGCATTAGCCAGGTACGCTCCGCAGCTGGTTAGCACGTCTGCTGAGAGGTGCTACAGATTTCTGAGAGGCTTACGAGACACTTTGAGGCAGCCTCTGATACCGTTCCGGATTACTGATTTCTCTGAGCTTGTGGAGCGAGCTCGTCTGATTGAGAATGATATGACGGCTACTCAGCAGCGGTGGACTGCGAGTAGGAAGAGGTTTGGAGGAGAGACATCTGGCAGTGGTTCCTCTGGGAAGAGGAGATTTGTTCCTGGATCTGGATCTGGAGATTCCAGGAAGAGCGGAGGATCGTCTGGTACTGCTACCAGTACGACTAGTTCTGGATCTGTCAGTACGGCACCTGTGTGCCAGAGTTGTGGACGGCGACACCATGGCCAGTGCTACAGGATAGCTGGTCTTTGTTTCAGATGTGGTCAGCCGGGACATAGGATTGCAGAATGTCCACAGATGGGATATGAGCAGCGATCTGAGGGCTTTGTCAGACCTGTTGGTTCAGCAGCAGGAAGACCGAGGACTGTTCCTCCACGCCCTGAGGGATTTGCTGGTAGAGGTGGTGGTTCTAGTTCTGCACCGCGGAGACCACCTACGATTCAGAGGGAGCAGAGTAGTTCTGTTGCTTCAGTTCCTGCTCCAGTTCAGCCACGAGTTTACAGTCTGAGTCAGCAGGAGGCTCGTGATGCTCCGGATGTTGTGACAGGTACGGTTTACATTTCTGATCAGCCCTGTCGTGTTTTGTTTGATTCTGGAGCGAGTCATTCTTTTCTGTCCGAGCATTGTTTTGAGATTTTACATTTGGATTCGATGGTTTTACCGGTCTCTTTGTCTGTGATTTTACCGGCTGGGAATCCATTGATTGCTCGACAGTTTTGTTTGTGTGAGATCGAGATTTCTGGCAAGAAGTGGAAGTCTAGTTTGATTCGATTGCCGATTTCTTCGTATGATGTGATTCTGGGCATGGATTGGCTGAGTCAGTATGAGGCCCAGATAGACTGTCTGAAGAAGCAAGTGAGTTTGCTTATGGCTGGAGAGAGAGTTGTATTTCAGGGATTACGAGGTGTTCTCTCCAGTCTGGTTTCTGTGTTGGAGGTGAGCAGAATGTGGAAGAAAGGATGCCCAGTATTTTTGGCTTCGGTGCGGGATCTGAACCTGGAGGTTGGTTCTGTTTCTGAGATCCCTGTGGTACGGGAGTTTGCCGATGTTTTTCCTGAGGAGTTGGTTGGTTTACCTCCGGATAGAGATGTGGAGTTCTCTATCGATGTTTTTCCGGGTACCGCTCCGATATCGAAAGCTCCGTACAGGATGGCACCGAAAGAACTTTCTGAGTTGAAAGTTCAGCTTCAGGAGTTGGTTGACAGAGGTTTTGTACGTCCTAGTGTTTCGCCCTGGGGAGCACCTGTTCTGTTTGTGAAGAAGAAGGACGGTACACTCCGTATGTGTATTGATTACAGAGATTTGAACAAGGTCACGATCAAGAACAAGTACCCTTTGCCTCGGATTGACGACTTGTTTGATCAACTTTCCGGATCTTCGGTATTTTCGAAGATTGATTTGCGATCCGGATACTATCAGGTGAAGGTGAAGGAAACTGATGTGGTGAAGACTGCTTTCAGTACTCGGTACGGGCACTACGAGTTTTTGGTTATGCCTTTTGGGGTAACCAATGCGCCTGCGATTTTCATGGATCTGATGAACCGAGTATTCAGGGAGTATTTGGATCAGTTTGTGATCGTCTTCATTGACGATATTCTGGTATATTCTGCATCTGAGGATGAGCATGCCAGACATTTGAGGATTGTGTTGGAGACTTTGAGGAGGCATCAGCTGTATGCCAAGTTCTCTAAGTGTGAGTTCTGGCTGAAGAGCATTTCATTTTTGGGGCACGTGGTTAGCGGAGAAGGCATTTCTGTAGATCCCCAGAAGATTCAGGCTGTTGCTGATTGGCCAAGGCCGACTACGGTATTTGAGGTACGTAGTTTCTTGGGCATGGCCGGGTATTATAGGAAGTTTGTGAAAGGATTTTCACAGATTTCGACTCCTCTGACGAGACTGACTCAGAAGTCAGTACCTTTTGTTTGGACACCGGAGTGTGAAGCTAGTTTTCAGAGATTGAAGGAGTGTTTGACTTCAGCTCCAGTGTTGGCACTTCCGTCAGGTACGGAGGGTTTTCAGGTGTTCAGTGATGCTTCACTGAAAGGATTGGGTTGTGTTCTGATGCAGCATGGTCAGGTAATTGCTTATGCTTCGAGACAGTTGAAACCACATGAGAAGAATTACCCGACGCATGATCTGGAGTTAGCTGCAGTTGTTTTTGCTTTGAAGATTTGGCGTCATTACCAGTATGGCGTCAGATGTGAGATCTTTACTGATCATAAGAGCCTGAAGTACATTTTTACTCAGAAGGATCTGAATCTGAGACAGAGGAGGTGGCTCGAGTTGATCAAGGACTACGATTTGACTATTCAGTATCAGCCTGGGAAGGCGAATGTGGTAGCGGACGCTCTGAGCAGGAAGTCTTCTGGATTCTCAGGTATTCAGCTTACCTGTGATGACTTTCTGATTCGTGATTTGGAGAGATTGCAGTTGGAGGTGGTTTCCTCCAGTGATTTGGAGTTGGCTCAGATGAGTATTCAGTCTTCTTTGGAAGCACGGATTCAAGAAGCCCAGAAGTCAGATTCTGACTATTCGAAGTTGATAGCTCAGATTGGATCTGGTAAGACTCCTGAACTTCGAATTTCTGATTCTGGTGTTATTTTCTGTAAGAACAGGTTGTGGGTACCTGTGTTTGGAGACTTGAGGCAGGAGATTCTGTACGAATCTCATCATTCTGGCTACACTGTACATCCAGGCAGTGGTAAGATGTACGCTGACATGAAGCTTTTGTTTTGGTGGCCTGGGATGAAGAAAGATGTGGTAGAGTTTGTGTCGAGATGCGAAGCCTGTCAGTTGGTGAAGGCAGAGCATCAGCGACCAGGTGGACTGTTGCAGTCGTTGCCTATCCCTGAGTGGAAATGGGAGGAGGTAACGATGGATTTTGCGATGGGTTTTCCTCGATCTAGACAAGGACATGATGCCATTTGGGTGGTTGTAGATCGATTGACGAAGTCAGCCCATTTTCTTCCGATCATACAGACGGATTCAGTTGATCGATTGGCACAGATTTATGTGAAGGAAATAGTCAGATTGCACGGTGTGCCTCGTGTGATCGTATCTGATCGAGATGGACGCTTTACTTCCAGACTTTGGAAAGGCATTCAGCAAGGCTTGGGTACGAAACTGCATTTCAGTACAGCCTTTCATCCTCAGACCGACGGACAGTCTGAGAGGACGATTCAGGTACTGGAAGATCTGTTGAGGCTTTGTGTTCTGGACTTTAGCGGAAGTTGGGAGGATCATATTCCGCTGATTGAGTTTGCTTATAACAACAGTTTTCAGTCCAGTATCGGTATGGCACCGTACGAGGCTTTGTATGGCAGGAAGTGCCGTACTCCTTTGACTCCGACCTCCTTCGGAGATAGACAGGCTTTGGGGGCCACTTTTGCTGATGAAACTGCTCAGAAGATCAATTTGATAAGAGAAAGATTGAAAGCCGCTCAAGATCGTCAGCAGAAGTATTACAATCAGAAGCACAGATTTGTTGAATTTCAGGTTGGTGACTTTGTGTATGTCAAAGTCAGCCCGATGAAAGGTGTGAGCAGATTTGGTCAGGTAAGCAAGCTTAGTCCAAGGTATGTTGGACCATTTGAGATTTTGGAAAGAATTGGGAAATCTGCTTACAAGTTATTACTTTCTGATTCTATGCCTGATGTGCATAATGTGTTTCACGTATCCACTCTGAGGAAGTGGGTTTCAGACTCTGGGAAGAAGTTGTCAGCTGATGAGGTGGAGATTCAGGAGAATCTGGCGTACAAGGAAGAGCCAGAGCTTATTTTGGCGTACGACGTCCGAAAGTTAAGAAATAAAGAGATTCCGATGGTTAAAGTCCAGTGGAAGCACCGGACTGCACGGGAAGCAACTTGGGAGAAGGAGTCTGATATGAGACGGTCGTACCCGTACTTGTTTTGACTGAGTTTGGACTGGATAATGTCGAGGACGACATTTTTCTGAGTTGGGGAGATTGTAATATCAAGATCTGCTCCAGTATCGTCCAGGACGATCTGGGATCGTCCTGGGACGATCAGTGGAAATCAGCTCCAGATTTTGCCCAGTTTTGCTCCAGGTGATTTTCTGCAGGCATCGTCCAGGCCGATTGGAGACATCGGCCAGGCCGATCGGCACTGTAGAAAATATCGTCCATGCAATAGCCCTGAAGGGAGACCAGGCCGATCCTTTTGGTCGGATCGTCCCGGGACGATGCTGCGATCGGCCGGGCCGATCTGTGTATTATAAAGCTGATTTCAGTCGTTTTGAAGAGAGAGAAAATCAAAAATAAATATCTGATTTTTCTGAGGAGAGAGAAAGTCGAGGGCATTTGTGGAAAAGTGGATTTTCGGACGACGCGGAGCCGTTTTCGATCGAAGTGACTGTTGAGGAAATTGCTGTGCTCGAGGTAAGGCACATTCCGCCTTTCTCAATTTTCAGTTCCGTCGTGTTTGGCGGTATATTCTGTCCGGATTTCGTTTTCGTTAATGATTTTTGTCCGTATCTGTTGATTGGCTCAGTTTTTACCGCGTAACTTTCTGTATATTGTTGACGTGCCGAGTGTGCACATTTTGGTTATTTTCTGAAGATTTTCGTCCGGGTATTTTTGATTCGACTGTGTTTTTAGTCGACCGGATTTTTCTGTGAAATTGGAATTTATCTGTGCAGTAGAATAAAGGTTCTGAAATGTTGATATCTGTATTCTGTGCGAATTCGGTAAATTTTCTTTGCAGGAATTTTTGTGTAAATTCCGTATACTGCCGTTGTGCTGCCCGATTTTTGGGTAATTTCTGAATTGTCCGGATTTCTTCTGAATTGAAATGCTATGTGTATAAGCTATAAAAAGGGAGTTATAAGGGGCCTGGATCCTATGAGATTCAGTTAGTGAAACGGGAAATCTGAAATGAGCTCAATCTGAAATCTGATATCTATTCTGTTCCGGATCCGATGAATTCTGTTTTGGTGCTATAAGCACATCTGTTTTGGTGCCGTGAGCACAAAGGGAGACATAAGGGGCCTGAATCCTATGAGATTCAGTCAGTGTCTGGGAAGGGAGGCATAAGGGGCCGGAATCCGTAGAGATTCCGTCAGTGTCAGGGCATTTAGCTATATGTATCTGTACTATTTTCTGTATCTGTTCTGTTCTGTACGAAATTGTGATTATGATATGATATGATCCGTACGATTCTGATTTCTGTTTCTGACTCTGTTGATTTGTTCTGTTCTGATACGATCTGTACGAATCTGATTCTGTTGATCTAATATGTCTGATCTGTTCTGTTTCTGATTTGATACGACTTCTGTTTCCGTACAGTTCTGTTTGATTTGATATCTGTCCGATTCCGTTCTGATTTCTGTACGGATTTGTCTGCTGTGTTGGTTTTGAGTTTCTGAGGATTTAGATTGGTGGTTTGTTGCTTTGCTGAGCTGTTGAGCTCACCCTTGCTTTCTGGTGGTTTTCAGGTTCTGGGAAGGGCAAGGAAGTCCAGGATTAGATTTCAGAGTCTGATCAGATTAGGTACTTTTGTACTTTTGATTTTTGTACAGTCATGGCTTTCCTGTTCTGTCTTTCTTTCTGTTGAAAGCCATGTACTGTTTTGTAGATGATTATTTTGAGGAAATGAAAAGATAGATGTTTTGTTCCGCTGCATTTGATGTTTTTAGTAGCTCTGTTGTTCTGTGTGTTTCTGTTGAGTTAAGAATTTGGAAGATCAGTTCAGTAACCTAATCCAAAGCCAGATCCTGGTTAGTCTATTCTCCGTCGCGATCCGGCGCGGGCGGGATCCGTCTCGTCTCGGGTCGGGTCGTGACAATGGACCCGTTATATGAATGCTAAATACTGTAATAATTTGCATCCGAGTATTTGCTTTTATAAAAAGATAGATTCGATGACTTGGAAAAGATTATGCAACATTAAATGGGAAGCTGAGCATTTCGTTTAGTGGGGTTTGGGTAAGGGTGATGTTTATTTTTGGCAGGATAACTGGTTGGGTAATATGTCGATTGACTCCTTTTTAAATACGCATACTATTGAATCTACTAAAGTCTCTTCCTTCTTTTTGGAGAATAGATGGAACATTGCTAAGTTGAGGGAGTTACTCCCTACCTGTTTAGTGGATGCTATTATAAATATCCCCTTACAATTGAATTGCAAAGATAAAATTTTATTTTCTCCCTCTTCTAATGGTAAATTTCAATTGCTTAACATTTGGGAAAAATTTAGAGTTTCTTTTGACAAATCTCCTATTTTTACTGCTATTTGGCATAATACTTTTCCGATTTCTTATTCTACTTTTGTTTGGAGATGCGTTAAAAGATTTCTTCTGGTTGATAATTTTCTTCAAAAAAAAGGTATTACTTTAGCTTCTAAATGTTTATGTTGTTCTAATTTAGAGACTATTGATCATCTTTTTATCAATGGTTTTGTTGCTAAAAAGGTTTGGTTATATTTCAATAACATTACTTACAAGAATGCTACAACTAATCATAGTAGCATTATTTCGATGTTAGAGAGTTGGCTTCATACTACTAAATGTCATATTCATAACCTGTCGTCTATCCTTATTTTGTGGTATATTTGGAAAGCGAGAAATGAGGCTAAGCATGAGGAAATTAAGATGGATGCGGCCCTTATTATTGCTAATGTAAAAAAGAAAGGTTATGCAGCTTTATATTTATAATTTTATTTTTGGTAAGACTTTCTCTAAGTGTAAAGATCTGGCGGTTGTGTTTGGTATTAATCTGGATCCTATAAGTCCTAATACGGTTGATTGTCTTGTGTATTGGATTAAACCTAAGCCTCCTTATGTTAAACTGAACTCTGATGGTTCTGTTGGCCCGATGAGTGATGGGGAGGGTGGTATAATCCGTGATTACTTGGGTGATATTCTGGCTGCTTATGCTGCCCCCTTGCAGCTTTCTGATGTTATTACGGCTGAGCTGAATGCTTTATTGTATGGCCTGGAGCTTTGTTTCAAATTGGGTTTTAACTTTGTTTGGATTGAAGTGGATGTTATGCTTCTTGTCCACATTATTAGTGATGTTGTGCCCGGTAATTCTCATAATTTTTATCTTATTAGAAATTAAAATTAAGACTATTTTGAACTTGATGAATTTCTACATTTCACATATTTATCGGGAGGAGAATGTTTGTGCAGATTGGTTAGCTAATAAGGGTTGTTCTCTTAATTGCTATCAGAAATTGGATATTTACAACTTAAATCCTACGTTGAAGGGTATGATGCTATTGGAAAAAATTGGTATGCCTTATATCCATTATGGTTGATTCTTTTTGTGTCTTGTGGTTGTTTTTTCCGTCCAGGTCTTTCTGGTTTATTTATCTTGAGCCTTTTTCCTACTTCTTTACAAATATTATGATTATTTCCTGGTTGGTGATGTCGAAGAAATTTTTGGTTCTGGAGGATTGCTGCCTGTTTGTTATTTGCCTGGTTGGTATAGCTCACATTCTTACTACTTATGAATATGGGATTTTTGAGGGTGACCTGCAGCATTATATTGGTAATGTTTATTTGCGGGTGGAGTATCATTATAAAAACTGTGAGGCTTCCCTTAGTAAGGCTGGTCAAATTATTATTAATTGGTGGGATAATTTTGGTTATATGCTTTTCAGGATCTGGAAGTTTTTGAAGGAATATGGTTTTTTGTTCATTGTTCTGATCAAGATGAGGCTTACAGTTATCTATATAGGCCTGAAGGATATGCTGATTTTTTTTGTAACTGTACTCCCTTCAGGAAGAAATCTGGTCTTTTCTTCTATGTTATTTACGATCAATCTTATTTGTTTCTTTTGAGAATTTTTTACAGGTTTAATCTTTTTGATCAAGTGGAGAAATTAAAGGATTGCAAGGTACACTTGTTTTGTAGTTGTTTTTTCCTTTTATATTGTCCCCTTTATTTTTGCAGGAAGATGGTGCTGAATGAGAATATTAGAATCTTCCATTTTTTGGTGCTGTCTACTCACAGCTCGAGTCCTTTTTTATGTTCTTTTTATAATATTAGAACAAGGAACCACTGGCTTTTAGGTTTTATTTCCTTTAATCTTGTAGCTCTTCTGAGCGGTAGCGAGCTGGAGGTTCTTTCTAAGGATTTTGTTACCATTTTTTTTTATATTAACGCGTAGGCCCCTCTGAGGGTTTTAACCAAAAAAAACTATGATAAATAAGTTTAATTTTGACAAAGCAATTGGAAAAAAAGGCCACTAAAAATCATTGATGGATTATGTTCCTCCACATGATGAAGATTTCAACTTTGCCACTGACATCGAAGAAAATAAATAACTAATAATGAAACATTCAAAGGTAGAATATGTAATAAAAAAGTATAATATATAAGAATTAGTGTGTATAAAGTATGGTATCATAAATGTTTTATTTCTTAAAAAATTATATAAGATAGATATTGCTCAGTGAGAAAAAAAAGAGAAGAAAAATAAAATTGATATAATAAGAAGAAAATCATATAACAGAGAGAAAATGGAAGAATAATTAATCTTATTTTCTAAATTTTATTTTATTTTTCATTTTGTTAGCATTGATTATTTATTTATTCCCTTATTTTTTTATGAAGACTTTAATAATAGAACATGTAGACGAATCTCAAACCATATAAGTCCTTTCTCTTATTGGGCTTTGAAATGGGCTCCAGGGGTACAAGTTAATAGGCCCATGAGTTTATATAACGAAAGAGATAAGTAAGAGTCTGGAAATAGTAGAGAATCGATAGAACAAATATGACTATCTTTATATTTTAATAAGAATCATGTCAATGAAATTAAATGAGTTATTTGTAAGGGTGTAAATGAGTCAAGCCGACTCGTGAGTCAATTCGGGCTTGACTCAATAAATGGTTAGTGAGCCGAACTCGATGAGCTAACGAGCCAATTTTGATCCAAACTTAGACTCGACTTTTTAACTCACGAGACCAAAGCTCAAATGAATTAAAAATATATTTGCAAAATTTTTTTTAATAATTTTATTTAAGAGAGTAATGTATATTTTTATTTCAGTTTGATTTTAAAATTTATTTTATAATATGATAACCAGAAAAATGTTATTATTTCATTTCTTATGAAAAAAATATATAATACTTTTATCCATTTTTAATTCTTTTACTATAACATTTTGAAGACAGAGAAATTAATCATTATAAACTTAATCAAATTGTTCAAGGCATTTTAGGGTTCATGGGATAACACAGAGACATGTAGGGCACATCAAATATAAAGTCTGTTCATAGACTAAATAAAGGACCATTAATTCCTAGCTCATCAATGTAGGACATGCATGAAAAGGGAAAGTCTAAGGTTAAGAAAATGGTAAGGAGAAATATTTTGAGCCCTAATATACTAAAATGCTCCAATTGTAGGGGTAACCTATGGGTTTCAATATTGGGCCTGACTCGAAAATTTCAGGTTTGGTTTGACTTGAACCCGAAACAGGTCGGGTTCGGGTTCAACAATTCAATCCGTTTAAAAAATCGTGTTGGGTTGACCCGTTGACTTGAAATTGACCTGTTTATTATCCTAAAACCCGCTTTTAACCCGGCAACCCAAGATTGACCTGCTTTCAACCCGAAAATTAGCAGTTTTTTGTTGACATTAAGTCATTCGAGTCGAGTCGGGTTGACCCAGACCTGAAGTGGGTCAGGTTCGGGTCTGAAAACCGACCCGTTTTTGCGGGTTCGGGTTGAACCGAATAGTGCCGGGTCAATTTCGGATTCAACCCGAACCCGATCCATGACCCGAAATTGACATCCTTAGGGTAAACGGGTCAAAAAATAAAAATAAAAAAGGGGTAAATAGGTCAAGTTAAGCTTGAGTTGCTCTATGTCGGAGTTTGAATTAGGTGAATTATTCAAGTTCAAATTCAAATTTGAGCTTAATTTTAAGAATTCAAATCAACTCATTTTTTTTGGAAAAACAAAATAATCCAAAGAGTCATAATAATAAAATGATGAAAAGATTACATAGGAAAAGAATAGATAATGAGAAGCCAATTAGACATCAACAAAAAGTAAGACTTTTATTATTTTTTAACAAATTTATATTGAATATTTTGAATTTGAATATACTTATATTAATTTTATTTTGAAGTTTGGCTCAACATTCTAATCAGAGCTAGCTCAAGCTTTGCTCGTCAAATTTAATTTACTAGCCATTTATTGAGTCAAACTCAAACCAAATGCCTTAGTTACACCCATAATCATAACAACACACTAATTAAGTCAAATTCATACACACATCATATAAGCAAGACTCGAATCAAATGCCCATTTGTTGATAGCCAAAGCTTCCAACCAACAGACCAAAATGAGCTGCGAAAAAAAAAAAAGTATTTTAGTTTGTCGTTTGACACACATTTTCCATATGTTATAAAAATCTGTCAAAATTACACAAATTTAAAGTAGGCTTTCAAGAAACTTCTAGAGTTTTTGTATATATTTTTTATAAAATAATGTAAACTTAAAAAAATAATAAATCTCAGAATTACATCATAAATGATTTATTATAGGTAGATTTGTAAGGATACAATACTTATAATATCTAGTAGTAAAAAAAAGTGAAAGAGAAAACCTAATTGTATGCAAACAATTTAAAAAATCATGTTATATTAAATAAAAGTTAAGAGTTATAGTATTATCTATCTAGTTATACACTCTGATTAGTCTTAATTTGTCTAAACAAGGTTAGTAAATTAATATCAATACTTTTAAAGGTTTAACTAAAAATGAAATTATGAGCAAACATAACCTCCTAGCTTGTTCAAAATTTGAAATTTTATCATGTTTTTTGAAGGAACATTTATTTAATAATAGTACTTAGTCTCATTTTTAAAAAGCTTGCCTATACTATATAGCTTTATGTTGCTTATTATTTCAAGATAAGGTCATATGATCGAGTTTATATGCACACATAATATTGAAGTTAATCACAGACCTCTTGAAATACCATGAAATCTAAGGAAGCATATACATATATTGAATCAAAATCTCAATAATGCAGAGAATGTCTAAAACATAGTAGTCAACATCCTAGAAATTATTTTTGTAGTGTGACATTTTGGCTTACACTTTTTTCCTCCCCTTTCTCAATTGGAGGAGTATTTTAGGGATCATTGCAAGAAAAGGCTAATCTTTATTAGATTTTCTTCTAATAACCAATTTATCAAGAAAATTATATTTACCTAAGAGATACAAGTAATCAAGGATTGAAAGCTAAGAACGGATTTGGGCATGTTGCAACTCTCAAAGATGACTCTTAACACAAAATAATCCTTCTATTTGTGAGTGTAAATTTTCATTGGAGGTTGCTCTTCCTCCTCTTTCTCATTGTTCTCAACAAAACACAACAAAGTATCATCACTGATCACTCACCATAGTAATCCTCTTTTTCATAATCTCTCAAAGGATTGCATAGATCATAATTCTGTCACCGATGATATCAAATTTAAAAAAAAAAACTTCCCTATAAATTCTACTATTTTTCTCAAGAAAAATTTATTGCATCAAGGGAGAAACAAGAATAAACTACCATATGAATCACATTTTTGAAGTTATAATGTGTTAGTCAGCTTGCCCAATGCATGCTTTCATCTTCATATACATCTATGATCTCTTGGTAATGCATACATACATGCATACATACATCTCTCTCTCTCTCTCTCTCTCTCTCTCTCTCTCTCTCTATATATATATATATATATATATATATATATATATATATATATATATATTGAGAAGAATATTCAAAGCACATTATTGACCGAATGTAGGAGTATATTTCCATGATAGCAAGAATAAAGCTCACATATCGAACAGGCCAAACAAATGAAGACAATACAAGAAACAAAAGCCATGTGTTTTAGTTTGTTGAGCAGAAGCAACAATGGTTAACTTTTATTTGGAGCGACTGCATGCGCTGCTACAATCATACGAAAAGAGCTCTCTTCATCATTCTAAACAAATGAAACAAATACATTAGTTTAAGCTTCGTCACAACCAACATGTAAACACTCTTCTTGTTGTTATTGTTGTATGCACTATGGACAGTACTGCAGGCATGCTTTTGATTCCAAACCAAAGAGAACATTTCTATCTCTTTTATTGTTACTCTTGTTTTGTTCTGGTTGAAGTGGGGACTATTAAAAAAAACAAAAAAAAAAATTCAATTTAAATTGATTTGCAATCAATAAGATTTGAAATGATTGTATTTATGTAATGTTGTAAACATAAAACAAATATATGTGAATAATACATAATGTAAAATGTATAATTATCCTTAAAATAAACAAAATTTTCATTGACTAGAAGAGCCTCGATCGAAGAAGAGGAGGAAAATGCTAGGAGGCTCGCGTGGTGTATGAGAGATCAGGACTCCTTAAAGCTTTTTTCAAGGCTTCTATAGCATCAATTTTTACTGTCGCTAATAGCAACGATTAAAACAACTAGAAAAATCTACTTTTACCAGCTGTTTTAAAACCGCCACTATCAAGTGCTACGAAAACAATACATATTTTATAATGACAAGATAGGTAGCAATGAATTCTAAGTTGAGTTGGCTCGACTTAAATTACTATTGATTTTAAATTTGAATCCATCATATTGTAAAACTATTGATTATATGATAAATCAACTTGTTCAAATTTGACTCATTTTTAATCTTATGATATGATACTCTATGATTTATTGATATGAATTTAATAAGTTATTGAAAATAAAAATAAATAAATTCATCCTGCACTTTAAGATTTCGTAGATAACATTATATAATTTTTTTCTTAAGAAACATATTTTACATTGAAATAAAATTATTGTTCTATTTATTAAATCAGTTTTCTAACAGCACTAAGTTTTTAATCTCATGAAATTCCATAAAACTAGAAATAAATGTAAATGACAAAAATTTACATTATGAGTAAATTCAAATTCCATTTTCAATAAAGAAAGAAAAAAAGAATTTATTTATAGACTCTGATGAATGAATTGGTGCTGATCATGTATTTGAATCATAAAATTTACAGATTATAGCTTATTATTTTCTGTGAGAGAGAGAGAGAGAGAGAGAGAGGGAGATCTATAAAGAATGTGGGTACTAGTGAAGTATCTCAAGAAAGAAACACTGCAAGCCAAGCTCACATGTCCTCAAGTTCTTGCATCCATTGGATGCTGTGAATGAATGTGATGGGGGGGTCCAAGCTTCAAAAGGTCCCCTCACAAAACCCTAACAGCTAAGGAGACAAAAAGGTGTTGACAGCTATACCAATTCCTCTTATTATATTTTATTCACTGCTTCTATTCAAAATTCTGTATTACAGTACTGTTTTTTTTTTGGGACATTTAGGTCATTTAAGGCAAACTCACACACACAACGCATACACAAGAACTCGAAGCTTGGACCTCTTAGTTGGAAGCCTAAGCTCTCAACCAATAGGCCAAGGAGAGTTGTGTATATTACAGTACTGTTACTGTGCATTTAAAACATGTATTAGAAAGTACATGAGTATTAAACATGAGTATTAAACACCTAAATTTTGTTTAGGATGAGTGCAATTTTTTATAATAATGATGATAAAGTTATTGTCGAGAAAGTAACTTTTTTAAAAGCTACTATAGAAAGCAATTCCCTAACATAAAAGTTTACTAAGACTTCGTTTGGGATGATTTTCTTATTGCTTCTTAAAGCAGCTTTCTAGTATAAATAATTTAATTTTTTAACTAAAAAACTGTTTTAAGAAGCAGTAAGAAAGTTGTCCCAAACGAAGCCTAAGATTTTATTTAGGATGGCTTTTATATTGCCTCTTAGAGCAGCTTTTAAGTATAAAATTTTTAAATTTTGTAATAAAATTTTGCTTTAAGAAGCAATAAGAAAGCCTTCCAAAACAAAGCCTAAGTGGCTAAATAAAAACTGTATAGTTGTGGTATGAAACATAAAACAATAAAAAAGTTATCACAAACAAATGCTTAATTATGTCCGTACATTGATGAACGAAATTTTGTTGATATATTGTATGCATTAGATTTATCATTTTTATCATTAAAATTACATGAATCAAGTAATCTTTTAAAAAGGATTCTATATATCTACTGTTCAACTGATCTTTTGCTTTTGTACAGGCCTCTTGAACTGCTCAGTCATCTCCAGTTTCAATCCTTTTACATTTGGTAAGTACCGGAGTTCCAAATCTCTTAGTTACATAATAAGCTTTTAAATGCTTTAAATTATATTTATTTTTTCGACTTAATGTCTATAACAAAATAAAATAAATCAAGAAATATTGTTTTTTATGATCTATGCATGATTTCTTAGTTATGGCATATAAAATTTTGTATCCAATAAGGGGCTGTTTGGTTGCCTGAAAAAGGAGTACAGCTTGAAAGGAATGCAGTGTAAAAGCAATGCAGTGTAAAATAAATTATTATTTTTATATAAAACTCACAGAGAAGCCTACACATTAATATAATAAAAAAATACAAGTCCTTAAGAGGAACTTGAGCCACTAAAGCTCAGAGAGCTACAATCAAAGCAAAAGAAAAAACCTAAAAAGCTTAAGATCCCCACTAAATTACATAATAAACCAGAAAGAAAGAAAAGGATATGTTACAAAGGGCCAAAGGCACCAACAAAACAGCCAAGCCATCCAGAGATGCAACAACGACATAATCGAACCGCTACACCATCGAAGCCGAGTCAAATTAAGAAATTGCAAGGAAATTAGACCAGCATAAGAAAAAAAAAAGCATCTTCCATCATACAAATACAACTCTACAAATCAGGAGCAGCACACCAGAGATTCAACAGCCTAGAGAACAATAGCACCTCAAATAGAGATCATAAGAAGCAACACACACTGAAAGTAGTGAAAGACGAAAATCAAGAAAAACAAACCCAACGAAGGACAAATCAAACATCACCAAATTAAAAGCCTTCCATCACAAAATATGACAAAACAAGAGCAAGGCATTACAGTCTCTTTGGAGTTGTTTGAATGAATATAAAAAGTTAAGGGTGTCGTTACTTTCTTTTGTTCAGTTTGAAGTTAAATGATTGCAATATTATAAAGTGAATAACACTGAATAGAGGCTAGCGACGACGATGGTGGCCGGAGGCGGTGGTCGGAGGCGACAGGAAGTGGTGGCGATCGATGATGGTGGACGACAGTTGCGTGGAGGCGGCAGCTGGCACGCGGTGGCTACCAGCACGCGTAGGTGGCTAGTAAGGGGTGGAAATGCCCTTGAGTTTGCTTTGTATTTGGAAACTGTTTGAATATAAGAAATTTCAAATACACAAAAAATGAGCTAGAATGGAATACACCGCATTTGCTTTGCTTTACTTCATTCGACCAAATACCCAAATTATCGAAATCCCTGCATTGGATTAATATACACCCTAAATACATCAAACCAAACAGCCCCTAAGTAGAATATTTGTTATTCTTTTTAGTTATTTTTCACTCCAAGACCTCATGGGCTCTAAAAATCACTACATAGTTCTATATATAAGAGTAATTATGGGTTTATTTTTTAGATTGTGAAGAATTATACAGTTTTTCATCACATACAGAAATTTATATTACAAATGTAAGGCAATTTTCAATGGGCTTAAGCAACAATATTTATTTATCACTGTTAATTGTGAGAGCAAACTTTAGTTAAGATTAGTTTATAGGAACTACAATACTTAACTATAATGGCTTATTGCCTCGACTAACCTATATTTATTTAGGTTGGAGAAATGATGATAAATCTCTAATTATTTAGTCGAGGTAGATGATGTGGAGGAAATTGATTAAGATCTTATATATGCTTCCATAATCCTTGATAGTCATGCACATAATATATTTAGATGAGATAGAGGGCCTTATTAAATTGAAGGACTCTTATAAACATCATAAATATATAATATCATACAAAGAAGTATATAGAGAAGAGAGAAGCTTGCCAAAGAAGCAAATTTCAAGGGTGACCTTGGTTAAATGAGGATTCATGACCTATTTAGTTCACTAGGTGGGTCATGTTAATTTGAAAAATGTACAATTCATATAATAAATGGGTCAAACAAGTCAATTTTTGGTTAGGTGAGTTTGGGTCAAATATTTTCACTCGTATGATAAATGTGTTGTGTTTAGATCAAATATATTTATGTTGCATGTTAATTTGGAGTCGGACTAGAACCTGAGGTAACAACCTTATTTAAAAGAAAACTCAAGTATGTATGAATATTAACTTAAAGAGACTTTGCCATATTTTTATTAGAATGAGATTTTTAGTTGTGATGATATAGAGATACAAAATATGTTGTTTACTCTTTGTGAGCTTTGTTCATATTTGAATTTATCATCATTGACAAACTTTTATGTAAGGTTGATGGATCATTGTATAGGGTATTGAATGGTAAGTTATTACTTAATATTTTAGGATTTTACATTTTTTTCCATTGTTTTATATTTTTATGTGATTATGAGTGGACTATGAAAGCTTTTTTTAATGTAAAAGTTCCCTCCCATTATTATTTTATTTTTTTAGGAGGAACCCACAGTGGGGCCTACGCATTAATTAAAAATTTAAATTACAAGTCCTTAAAGGGACCTCAAACTCACTAATGCTCAAAGAGCTACAAAAAGAAAGGAAAAAAGAAACATAGGAGCTTGAGTTCCCCACTAGAATTGATTACACAATTACCTAAGTACATGCTGTGGTGCTTAAAGAGGAGCACCCAAAAAGAATGACAAAAAAAAGGCCAAAATGCTCCCCGCTACCAGTTTTCGTGAAAACCTTATTATCATCTTCCCACAAAATAACTTGCATAAAGAACTGATAGGCCAGAGGAATAAAACCGTAAATAAAGCAGGAAAAGATCCTAATCTTGATCTTAGGACAACCAAAAGAAGGATATGTTTGAACCAATTGAAGCCACCCCCAATCCAAAAAAGAACAAATACCAGAATTGTAATACACCCAAAAAGGATACATTCCAAGTTGCTCAACGTGAATAGCATATCAAACATACATAAACTTCTGAGAGCACACAACAGTACCATTCGAACTGTTCAACCAACAGTGCAAAAGGAAACCCTGCACCCCAGCAATCCAATAACCAGCTGCACACCAGCAAAAGAACAACCTACCCAGCATAACCCCAAGAACAGAAATAGAAAGAAGCCACCCCAGCACCAGCTTAACCACCAACCAGAACACCTGGGGATCCAACAAAGAAAAACCTAGCCACCAACAAGCAGAAATTGGAGCAAACATAGTCCACCAGAGGGAACCCCAAAAGAACAACACACAAAAGATAAGCAAAAGAAATTGAATGAAACCCAAGAAAGGAGCCAAAAAAATACACCATGCCCAACCCCACATGGAAGAAACCGACAGGATCAAGCAGAGAGGGAACCAAACCACTCCCATGCACACAACCAACCACCAGCAAGGAGGAAGAACTCTGCAGCCACCAGATGGAAGCAGAAAAAACAAGATTAATACTGAACATAAGACATCCCTAATTGATCTAGTCTAATAAGACCTTTAATAAGAAAAGACAGTTGATTTTAGGCAAGCTCATTAACACCATTAAAATTGCAACCAAGCTTGGTCATAGCATTAGCACACACGTTCCCATAAATTAGAATATTAGAAAAAGAGCAGTTAAGCAAATTTAAGATGCCTCTAATATCCCTGCGAGTATAAAATAAAGCCGAAAAGCAAGTGTAGTCCCCCTTAACCTGGATGGCCTTGAAGTCAAAATCAAAATCCACTTCCAGCACAATATCAACCAGATAAAGATTAGCAAAAAGCTATAAGCCGTGAAGCACACCAAAAAACTTAGCAAAAATAACATCATCATGCGCAACAGGACCAGTAAAGCGCCACAAGTAGGAGCCTTTATGATCCCTCAAAACACCACCACAACCAACAGTATTACCCACTCTAGCGCTAGCCACATTCAACTTGACAAAATTAGGAAGAGGTTTAGTCCAAGCAATACATCTAGCCACCTTATAGGATTGATCAAACTCCAAATTAATACCAAACTTGGGACAAATAAAGAAAATTCTTGAAGTTATTAAAAGAAAGAAGCTAAGCCGAATAGAGAGCAGCCACTTTATCTTTGATAAATTTTTTGAATAACTCTCTTGTGATTCATTGCAACACCGTTAAACCGAGAATCATTTCTCTCTAGATAGAGAAACCAAAGGATAAGAAGTGGAATAAAATTCTGGACATGCCCTTTGGCCTTAACAAGCCAACAATCAAGCAAATAGTATAAAGAAGAACTAGTAGTATAAAAGTTAAAATGGATGATGTCATCAACTTGAGTCCAAACCTTAGCAGCAATAGGGCGAGAGATGAAGACATGGTGCATATTGTCAACATGAAAATAACATTGACATTTAGAAGGAAAAATAAAACCTCTTTTCCTCAAATTCTCAAATTCTCATTTGTAGGAATAAGCTTGTGAAGAAATCTCCAAACGAAGACAGAAATTGTAGAAGGGATAGATTTATGCCAAATCATTTTCAAAATCTTAGAAGACTCCTTTTTATCTCTAAAGGAATGCTAAGCATCCTTAACTCTAAAAGTACCATCTTTAGAAAAAGAACAAAGCAACACATCATTAGAAGAAGTGTTTAAAGGTATCTTTAAAATAAGTTGAATAATGCAATCAGGAAGAACAATAGAAAGTTTCTCCAAGTCCTAACCATGATTAAAGAAAAAGTAGTTAATCATCACCTTAGCAATAGAAACATAATTTAATAAGGAATCAATCGACTGACCATTAATCCAATGATCTAGCCAAAAGAAAATGTTGCCATAACCAAGCCCCCAAGCAAGAGAAGGCTCAACCTCCCATTTAACCGAGCAAAGCTGATGCCAAAATTTAGAGTGACCTTTAGCAAAACCACATAAAGAAGGATGTCTCCCCCCACAGTACTTAACCATCATAAAGTTAAAGTTGGCCAATAGATTATCATTGTTTCTAAGGTTAAATCAAAGTTTGCAAGAAAAAGCCAAAGCCAAATCAATCATAGACTTAAAACCTAAAGCCCCTTCTTGCAAAGTTCCACAACATTTGCTCCATGAAGACCAATGAATCTTAGAATTGTTCCTAGAACTTTTCCAAAAAAATTTATTAAAGATTCTATCAATTTTTTGGCAAACAGTTTTAGTAGGAAAAAGGATTTGAAAATTATAAACCGGAATCGAGCAAAGCACACTTTTAATAAAATTAAGATGACCACCAAAGCTTAAAAAATTTGAGTCTCAAGAATACAATCTGTTCTGCACAATAGAAATTAAATCATCGAAGAGGAAAGACTTACTTCTACCCATATACAAAGGGATGCCCATATATTTTAAAGGCAAAGCACCTTGAGTAAAATCAGTAAGATTCTTAATATTCGCAACCTGATTAGAAGAGACATTCTTAGAGACAATAAAGCTTCTCTTAAGTTTATTGAAAGTCAAACCCCTAACAGATTCAAATTGATCAAACAAATTCATGATCTTATCAATCCTATTTATGCTAGCATTCGAAAAAATAATGAAATCATCCGCAAAGCATAAATGAGATATTTGAAGGCCACCTAAGGTTCTGAAATAGAGACTATGGCATTTTTTAAAAAGGTCATCAATACCCCTAGAAAGGTAATCCGCATCAATTATAAAAAGAGCAGGAGAAATGGGATCCCCTTGTCTCAGCCCATGAGAAGCCCTAAAGAAACCATGACTCTTACCATTCACCAAAATGAAGATAAAAGGGCTTTCAATACAATATTTAATGAGGTTGATAAAAGAAAGATCAAAACTAAATAAACTCAAGATATGATAAATAAAATTCTAATTAATATTGTCATAAGCCTTCAAAATATCTAGTTTCATGATAATATTACCGCCGCGAGACTTAATATCCAAATCATGATAAAATTCCTGAGCCGACAGGATATTATCAGAAATCCACACAGGTGCAAAGGGAGACTCCTCCCGTACATCAAAATATGGATATCATTTGAGCAACCTCATTTGACATCCATCTATATAATATGAACGACACGAGAAAATGCGACTATAATCCAAATCATTAGTCAGTTGAATAGCAATGTGATGGGGATCCAACAAACCCACATTAAACAATCCAGAAAGTTTAAGGGATGAAAAAAATGTGTGGATCACATCAAGATTAGGGTGGCGTGGAACAAATTTTTCAACAAGAATGAACATAAACGACGCTGCAAGCTGAGAAACAGCAGAATCCTCAAACAAAAGGGCAGGACAACCCTTAAAAGAAGAATGTACAAACTTAACCCTAGATGACGAAGAAGAAGAACCCGACACAACATCCTTAAAGGAACGGGTCTCACTACTATGGACCGAAGGAGCAAGTGGGATGGATGACATTGGAGACGACATCTCACTACTACGGGCAAGCCCCTATAGTTAATTACATCTCCTAAGAGAATACTCTCAATTTAAATGAAGACTAAATAATTTTCAAAATTATATATGTATCTAATTAAATATTTGGGCATAATTAAATTTTCACGATCAGGCTTTAGATTATGGAATTATTGTTTGACTTTAGAAGGATTTATAATTGATTTGAATAAGGAGAAAGTGCAGAGAGAAGTGTATAAAATCTGGACTTACCACCTGCCTAGAGTGGGCTGCCAGCTAACAATCCTAATCATAACAATTCACCGATGATGCAAGATTTTAAGATGGCTCTATCTTAGGAATCAAGAAATTATTAAAGAATTTAAACTAAATGCAGGACAACATGCTTACAAAAACAAAAAATCTACTCGTATGCTAATGATGCATGAAACAATTATAAATAAAAAGAGCTGATTTTATTAATATAAATTTGATAAAGTAGATCGCAGGGTTTGCAGGAAAGTAATGGTGGCCAGGCCCCACCGACAACAAACCTGGATTCTAAGCCTACGAGAAAGGTAGAATTAAATATAACTGCTTATGGTCTTCAGGCTCCGGGTCTTCTATGGAATTCCAAAAAGGAACGTCCTTTTAAGGGAGGACATTACTTTTTGGAGCCCCATTTGTATATTTATAAGCAGTTATTTTTAATTCTTTTACAGACTCCAGACGCTGTACAGACTCAATCTATATACAACAGATCTAGGAAATAAAAAGCTTTATATTTTCATCTCAGTACATCAGAGCCTAAGAATATTCTACTATTACAGTAATATAAAGAGTAAAAAATAAAGCAGTTATATAATGATGCATGTTATGAGTGCATTTTGTACAGTTATAAATGCAGGAAAGTAAAGACAGAAAAGTAAGTACACGGCTCTCACTTTATTCACTCCGCTCTCTGGTGTACAGACAGAAAAATAAATATGCTATGCTATGCAGTACAGAAAGGTAAGCAATTACACATAAGTGCCCTCTAGGCAAGACACTCGCAAGCAAACCACAACAAACCACCGGTCTAGCCTAGGCTAAAGTTGGTTTGTCTAGCAAGCATCTAAGTGTGTGAAGAAAGCTGTGTGGCTTGGGTAAGTCCTAATAGATTTATTTGTTTGAATTGCATATATTATTAGGATTGATTTATTACAGGCCCAAGGAATTTGGTTAAAGTTTAAGTAAAGTGTATTTGAATTTATTAAGAATTATTCCAATTTTAAATGTTGGAGTTATTTAATTCAGTTATAAAGAACTTATAGATTGATAATTCCCTAAGTGCAGGAAATTATCAATTTATAAATCCTAGGACTTTCAGAATAAATACCCGTCTTAGACAGAAGATAGATATTTATTTTGAGAGTCCTTAAAATTTATTAAAGAGAGAAGAAGGGACCTTACAAATGTAATACAACGTGCCCTCCCGAAGGAATCTAGCACATCGTATAAGGTCGGTGTATTATTATTCTTGTTTTGAAGATCTCCAAGTCCAAATGGATTAGTGCCTTCCTAAAAGGAGTCGAGCACAATCCATAGGAGATCTTTTTTATTATTTAAATATTTTAAGGATCTTTAAAAGTCAAAATGTCCAAAGTCCTCCAGAAGGAATCAAACTTTAGGCATAGAAGACCCAAATTCGTTTAATCTAAATTAATTATCAAATCTGACTGATTAAGATATATCTTAACCAATCAAATTATCAACTAATTTAGATTAAAGGAATCTAGAATTTAATTGAATAATTAATAGATTTTAATTAGTGGTATTCAGAAGTCCTTAATAATTATGGGTTTATTAAAATATTAATGACTTAAGATTTGATTTAAAGAAAACTTGATTTTTAATGTTGGTCGGATCCCACCTTTGTTTCAAATCGAGGCTGTGAAGTTTATTTCACCTTCCTTGGGGCTAAGCTAATAGCCTTGTAGGCCTGGGTTACCCAGTGGTACCCAGTATAATTAAGTGAGTTAAATTTGATTAATGTTTGAAAGTTAAAGAATTTTATTTATAAGTGTTAGATTGCTGATTTTAGGAGTTGGTTAAACAAGTTTTGGAGTTTTAAAACAATTTTGAATTTTTAGGAATTATTGGAATATTTTAATCATTTAATTAAGAGGTCAAAAATTGACTTTTTATTTAAAGGTATTTTCTGTAAAGTTAGCATTTTATTAAAATATTAGACCTTAAGACGATCAGTTAGAAGGTAAGTTTGCTGAAACTGGATTTTTCTGGATTTAGTTATGAAGGTTCGAAGTTTTGAACTAGTTTTAACCTACGGTTGACCATTTTATTGACTTTTTGAAATTGATGATTTTTGGAAATTTAGTATTTTTAATAAATAATAGATGTTATTATGAGTTGAATGCAACTGATTTTGATCAATTTGGATTTTTCTTGAATTAGTTATGATTTTTCAAAGTTTGAGGTATTTAATGAATTTATTTGAAAATTGTTTAATTAAGGCCCTTTTTTATAGTTTTTCTCCAAATGGATTTCAACTTCTTGAAATCAGCTCCAAAGGTCAGGAATGACCTAAGGAGAGATTCCCAAGTGTTTGGGAATTTATTGGAATTTTTAATAATTATTAATCAATTAAATCAATTAAATATTGAATTTTACTTAAAATTAAATTAAGCCTTAATTTGCTGTTAAATTAATTTGGTTTTATTTTTCATTGGTTAAGGATTCAATTCTGGTCAATTAGAGGTATTATTTGTATTTTTTAAATTTAATCTTGATTTATTATATTTTCTGGAAGTTTGGGTGATTAAGAATTTATTAAGGATTTAATTTAGACTTAATGAGATTCAATGAACTTTGGGTTTGTATTTTGATTTTAAATGATTTGATATGTGTTTTAAAACTAGTTAGAGTGATTTGAGGTTGATTTAGACTTTTGGAGATTTTTATTTGATTTATTTGGGTTTATTAAGATCAAAGAAAGAAGAATCCCTAATCTACTAGTTGTTATAAGATTCATTAATGTCCAATCAAGGTGTATTTGATCATTGGGAATATGACACTAGTTTTCTATGTTTGAGTTCAATCCCAAAAAGGGATGTATGTAGTGTATCCTAAATTTGACTAAGTTAGCTAAGACACTAGTCCTTAATTATTGTTCCTAAGTGTCACTTGGTTATAGGATTGAAAATCATTGTTCACTAACCCTTAGACACTAAATTACCATCACATCAAATCAATCATGAACAAGTGCACTAAATCTTAAGAAAATGATGAATGCAATGAATTTTGAAAAGATATAAAAAAAAATTGATTATATTTAAAGGTCTCCTCAATAAGCAATCACATGTTTGGCCTAATCCAATGGTACTACAATGCATAGGGGATACAACATAGTATCATTGGAATTTAATTGAAACCAGAATTTATTGAATATTTAGAGGGTAATCAAGAAGGATTGAAAAAGTATAATTGGAGTAATTGTCCTCTAAATGTTCAATAGAGATTGAATACACAAAATATGATTGCTCATTGATATCTAAGAGTGCATGCATGGGATTATTGGGAAAAGGCATTCAATTAACAATGAATTTCCTCTTAAAGCATTTAGATTGAGTTATAATCTACTAAAAGAGGAGATTCAAAAGTGAATTGAGTGAAATTCCAAATGATTTCATACCAAGACACTTAGAATACTTTCAAATCCTTTAATCATGCCATTTGATACCTCTGATTTGACTGTATATTTAATTAAAATATAATATATATATATATATATATATATAATATATAAATATAAATAATATATTATATATATATATATATATATATATATATATATATATATATATATATATATATATATATAAAGAGAGAAATATATAGGGTTTAAAGTGCAATTTTCAAAATAATAAAAATCAGGTTCTGATTTCATTTTTAGAAAATAGAGTGTTTTATTCCGAGAAAAACAAGTGGTTGTACAAGTGGATTGAATCCCACGGTTTGATCTCGGTTAAGAGATTAGACGGTCAAAGGAGGCCCCACGGTTTGGGATGGATGGATTAGATGCAGCTGGACGGGGGCTGATCATCCCTCCGTTATAGGCGATCGCAGCCGAGCGTTGATCTGGAAGAGATCCTGGCCGTCCGTGATAAACAGAAGAGACGGACGACCCTGATTTCATCACTGAGCTTAGGAACCCGAAACCCTAATTTCAAAAGTTGTTTTAAACGTCGTCTACAGAAAGTTAAATGGCATGATCGGTGAGATCTGGGTGACAGTAAGTTAGATCAAGAATGGGGGATAGTTTTCAGTTTTAAAACTTCCTAGATAGATGCCTATTTAGAAACCTACATAAGAACCTAGGGTTTAGGGTTTACCACTGTATAATGGATGGATTGGGTTGTTTCAAACACGGTTGAACTTGTAGACTGTCCACGTGTTGATCTCCTTCAAGCTTCAGGCTTGGAGGACCACTGGAAAGAGAGTTGAGGGAGTTTGGATGAGTACCCTCTCGGTTCAAGCTTGATCTCGCCACCGGCAAGCTTCAAACGCCAGGGAAAAATGAGGGAATGGAGGTCGAGTTCAGAGGAGTTGAAACGAAACTCAAGGGAGCTCTGAGATAGCTGGAATGGGAGAGATAGTGTGTAATGTGCAATTCCCATCCTTTTGCCCTATTTAGCTGCTTGGAGCCAAAAGAGACGGCCAGGATCGCTCAGGGACGTGCCTTGGATGCTGGACACCTGTCCCTGGCCGTTAGAGGAGAAGGGGAAGTGGCCGGCCAGGTGAAAATGACATGGGGTCATTTTCGGGTGGAGGGGACCACTAGTGTGCTAGGCTCAGGTAGAGAGCAGGCCAGAGGCTGGGAGAAGTCGTTCTGAGCTCAGGGAAGCTTCTAGAGTCGGGTTCAGAGGCTGGGAGGGCCTGGTTCGAGCTAGCTACATCCTAGTGAGTCGGGTTGACTACATGATTTCGTCTAAGCTTTTGGGTAAGCTAAGGAGCATGCCAACAGCTAGGGGAAGTTGGGCAGGGTCATTTTGAGTTCTAGGAAGCCTTTAGAAGGGGTCTTATGAGTTGAAAACAACTTGCTTTAGTCTAAGGATTTGTGTTGACCATCAAAGCTTATATGAGCTTCTTGTTGACTGTTTGACCAGTCAACAAGGGTCAAGGCTGCTGAAGTGGAGTCCAAGCCATGTTTATAGCCAATAAAGATTGTTTAGATGGGTTGGGTTTCAAGGGGATGAGTTGTATGGGGGAGTTGAACATACAAATGGTTTTCTAAACCTTGAGTTGACTGATTTGACTAGTCAACTCAGTCAATGGTTGATGAGGTGGCACCCCAAAGGGATTTAAAAAGGTGTGACTGAGTTAGTCTAAGGCCTAAGAAGGGTTCAATATATTAAATGGGTTGGAATGGCCTATTAAGGGTTTTAAAGGGCCATTAGGTCAAGTAGGTTGACTGGGTCAACCAGTTTGACCCAGGGTCTGGGATCAGGCTCAACAGGTTTAATCAGTCATTTAGAATGTGATAGAGGTGATTTTGGGATTTTAAAGGGCTATTAGAGTCAAAAGGGCTAATGGGCCCTTAATGGGCTTTTAGGCCAAAACTGGTTGACTTGGTCAACCAGCTGGGTTCATAGGCTGGAAATGGGTTCAACAGATTCAAAACATTATTCTGAGTCTATTGAATGTGATCCCAAGGCTTGGAGAGGTCAATTTGGTCAAAATCACTATTTGAACCTTTAAGGGTCTTCTTGGGTCAACCATGTTGACCTGGTCAACCAGGTTGACCCAGGGGTTGGGAATAGATTCAACAGGTTTGATTTGACATTTGAAACTTACTGGAGGTGGTTGCATTTGATTTGGAGATCATTTGGATTGAAATCACTATTTGAACCCTCTTAGGGGTATTTTGGTTATTTTGGGCTCATGACCACTGGGGACTGAAATGAGTCCAGAAAAATGCAGTTTATTGATCAACATGTCAGGATTAATGGTCTGAAGGATGCAGGCTTTGGAGAGGTCTCTAAGATCAATCTTCAAAGTGACAGTCCAGTGGCATAGGCTGTAATATTTGAAGGTTTTACAGCCTTTGGATTTTGATTTAGTTAATGGGGTAAGAGGTATCAGAATGAGCTCAAATTTGGAGGGTTGATACTAGAGACATGCCCCATCAGTATGAAACTAACAGAGCCTGAATCAGAGTCTGATTGACTGGGTTTTGAAGTATTCAAAGATTTGCTGGAAAAGGCCTTTAGGACAATGCCTTAGGACCTGAGATCTTGGTCTAGAATTGATTGTGTTTGTATTGATTTGAGTCTGGATTGGGCTTAGGATCTGGTTAAAGACCTCATACAAAAATGAAGTCAACAAGAGTATAGTTACTTTTAGAAAAGCTCATTATTTGATAAATGTTTCAATTGATAATTTAATTAAATTCATTAAAAAATACCATTTTGGTTAAAATTAATGACATAAAAAATGTCATGATTAGACTAGGTTTCTCTGATAAAATTTTTTATAGATAGCCCAATTGGACCTTTAATGAACCCTTGGGCCTAATTAGCTTAAAACAAGCAAATTTGGTCCTTTTCCATGTCTCCAATTAAGATTAGAACCTTAATAGAATCCTCAAAACTATGGATTAAGCTTTGGTTGGAGTTGAACTAGCTTAGGATAGAGGTGAACCTATAGTGAATCCAATTGACCAATTAGTGTGCCATTAAAAAAATTAGTGCTACTCAAGCCTAATTAGGCAAGAAAAAATCTAAATCTAACTAATCTAGTGGACTATATTCATCCCTAGGAGGCCCAATCGATCCATGGGTCAAGGTAGTTGTATGGCTAGCACACGCTAGGCCTAATTAAGCCATATTAATTGGCCATTTGAATTATTTAATTTGAACTAGGTTAACCCATACGTTAAAATTGTTAACCTTAGATGCCAGATGAATTAAGAACATTTAGAGGTGGTTAAATTTACTATTTAGGCCATTCAATTTATTGGGTAACACAAGTGAAACTAAAGTTAGCTTCTTTTACATCTTAATTTATATTAGTTGGACATATTTAAGATGATCCACTCCATTATATTCACCACACAACTAACCCCTTAAATCCCTTGGAGATCTTAAAGACCATTAAACCCATCCTCTACCAAGTCTAAACCAAGGCTATCTAAATTTGACCAACTATGTTTATTAACCCACATTATACCTCCTCTAATCTTCTTTAAATAACCTTAAAAGCCTACCCAAACCTAATATGTTTACCTTAAAAGGTTGAGATAAAATTCCTTGAAACGTAATGGCTAAACACATTAATCCCCTTATTACCTTATTGAGCTCCACCTTCTCTTTCTCTTAATCTTAGATTTTGAAAGTTGCTATGTAACTTATTCTCAATCAAACACCTATAGGGATTGGCTATAACAATCTTCCTAATGGCACCAATAACTATGGGAGCTCGTTTTAGGAAGGAGCTAGACACTAAGAGAGTTATCATCAACCCAAATAGAGTATCCCCTTGAGCTCTTTAGCTCATGGGACGTTTTCTTAGAGTGTTTATAGGTATTATCATAAACAACCATGAGCTTATATAACAATAGAAGAAAGAAAGATATTCTTTTGTGAACATTTTATTCAAATTAATGTAGGAAATGATTTCAATTCTTAAAGATGTAATATAGAGGGTGAATTTGATATATAATAGTAAAGAGTAGGAAAAAACCTACAACCTAATCCTTAACCAACCTTGTCCAACATAGTGAATTTTTTAAGGAGTTTTTTACTTTGAATGCTTACTATTTTATCAAAATTTATTTTTCTTAGTCTCAAAATTTTGTTTTATGGATTTATAAACACGAAAAAATAATCAAAAATTGGCTAAATCATTATGCTTTATATAATTATTTTAAGCATTAAATAATTACTAATTTTAGATTTAATATAAAATTATAAAAATTAAAGCATGAGTTCTTTATATATATATATAATATATATATATATATATATATATATATATATATTATATATATATATATATATATAATACTATTAATAATAATAATAATAAAGTTTAGTGACCACTTGTTGTCCCTAGGTTTGACGATATATGTTGGCTATATTTAAAGCATAGCTGTTATAATATTGAGCTAACATTGGCTTAATGCTAGTTTTTTACAGATTATGTCATGGGCTATTTATTAGGTATATATAAATACCATAGATATTGATTGCTTTGCATTATGTCAAATAGTTTGACAAAGTCTAACATGATTTATTTTGTTTAACTAAAAGTTGAAAATGATTTGAATTAGATTGACCTAGCTAATTCTAGTATCATTTTGAGTCAAATTTTGGTCATGACTTAATTTAGTTTATTATAGGTAACTTAGCAATCTCCTTAGTTCTTAATCTTGCAAGAAAGTGTTTGGATTGTCTCAAATGATCTTAAGCTATTTAGTGACTCTTATTTAACTCTAAAATTCTTTGGGTAGCTCTAGACTATTAGTAGCTTTAGGTCTAATTTTCCCCTTTGAAGATCCAAAGTGCACAAAAAAATATTTTAAGAATATTATAATGATCTCACAACACCTAGTATAGCTCTTATTACACTTTCAATCTAATCTATATCAGTTGGTTTAAGTAACTTGCTAGTTTCTTCAGCTTTTAAGCTAGCTAAGGGATTATCCTAAGTTGTCTTATATGATCCTAAATCACTTAATGAATTTTCCACTTAGCTCGAAAGGTGATCATACATAGATTAATAACTTAATACTTAGATTTTTTTAGTTATCGTAGATTATTTATTAGATTTCTTACCCTTTAGACTCAAGTTTTTCCCTAGTAAATCCCAAGAAGTTTATTTATCCACTCAACTTTTTTCTACTTGATTATAGACTAATTAGTGTTTGTCTTAAGTGGTCTTAGATGATCTTAAAGGTATTTAATGATTTGATTAGTACCTGGCCAGCCCCTTGACAACATTGATGTAAGCTTTCATGTTAGAGTGGTGGTGGTCGGCGTCGGCTTATGGTAGTGGCTGGCGACGGCAAGAGGAGGTAGTTATCAATAGGCAGAGGTGGCCGGCAAGGGGTGGCAATGCTCTTGAGTTTGTGTTGTATTTGGAGATCACCCAAATCGGAGGAATTCTAAATACACCAAAAATGAGTTAGAATAAAATACACTACATTTGCTTTACCTTAACTTGATTTTATTTTTATTCCAACCAACTAAACACCCAAATTATCAAAACCTCTGCATTTGGATTAATCTGCATCTTTAATGCAGCAAAACAACCCATATGTAAAATATGCATTATTCTATCCCGTTATTTTTCACTCCAAGACCTCGTGGGCTCTAAAATTCACTACCTAGCTATGTATATAAGAGTAATTATGGGTTTATTTTTTAGACTGTGAAGAATATGCAGTTTTTCATCCCATAAAGAAATTTATATTATTAATGTAAGGCAATTTTCAAAGGGCTTAAGCAATAATATTTAATTATCACTCCCAATTATAAGAAAAAAAAATAAGTTAAGATTAGTTTATAGAATCTACAGTACTTAACTTTGATGACTTATTGCCTTGATTAACCTATGTTTATTTAGATTGGAAAAATGATGATAAATCTCTAACTATTTAGTCAAGGTATAGATGATGTAGAGGAAATTGATTAAGATCATATACTTCAATTATTCTTGATAGTCATTACATAATATATTTAAATGAGATAGAGGACCATATTAAATTGAAGGACTCTTATACAAATCATAAATAATATCATACAAAGAGGGTTTATAGAGTAAAGAGAAGCTTGCCAAAGAAGCAAATTTCAAGGTTGACCTTGGTTAAATGAGGATTCATGACCTATTAAGTTCACTAGGTGGCTCACAAAGCATTAGCTTAGCCATTGAGGAGCTTTTGAGTTGTGACTGTCATCTAATTATATTGATTTAAAGGTATGGATGTTAATAAATGACCCAAACTAATAACTTGGCCTCAACCGGACTAGTATAATTTAGGTATGGAGTTGATATAATTACTATTCGGTTGAGGTTTAGATATAAAATCCATCTGATTAGTCTTTTAGGTTGATCTGAGCTAACTCAAAATTGACTCGATCATCATTCGAGTCCTGGTTAAAGAGGTTGTGTTTGAGTTAAATGATCTGTCTTTTGGTTAAACAAGATGTATTTAGGTTAAATGGGTTATGTTAATTTGAAAAATGCACAATTCATATAATAAATGCGTCAAACGAGTCAATTTTTGTCTAGGTGAGTTCGGGTCAATTATTTTCACTTGTATGATAAATGTGTTAGGTTTAGATTAGATATATTTAGGTCAAGTCAATTTTGGGTCGGACCAAAACATGACGCAACAACATTATTTAAAAGAAAACTTAGGTATATATGAATATTAACATAAAGAGACTTGTTATATATTTATTAGAATGAGATTTTTAGTTGTGATGATATAGAGATACAGAATATATCATTTACTCTTTGAGAGCTCTGTTCATATTTGAATTTATCATCATTGACAAACTTTTATGTAAGGTTGATTCATTGTGTAGAGTATAGAGCAATCAGTCATTACTAAATATTTTTGGGTTTTAATTTTTTTCCATTATTTTTATATTTTCATATATCTGATTAAGTGTGGACTATGGAAGCTTTTTTTTTATCTAAAAGTTTCCTCTAATGGATATTCTTTTATTATGCTCATTATTATAAATTAGGTTGTTAATGCATGTTGGGTCCTTTACTAGTGCTTAATATTTATTGGACAAAAGCTTTAGTGATAGAGTTGTTCCGACAAGTTAAGATAATTCAAGCTTGCAACCATTGTCAAGAACAAAATATTGAGTATATTTACTTTTAGAAAATCTCATTATTTGATATAATTTTCAATTGATATTTTAATAAAAGTCATTAAAACATAACATTTTAGTTAAAATTAATGACATAAAAAATGTCATCAGTAGACTAAGTTACACTGATAAAATTTTCATCGATAGCCCAATTAGAGCTTCAGTGATCCCTTGGACCTAACTAGCTTGATCCAAGCAAATTGTCCTTTTCCATATTTCCAATTGAGATTAGAGCCTTAATAGAAACCGCAAGAAATATGGATTAAGCTTTAGTTGGAGTAAACCTAGCTTAGGCCAGACGTGAACCCATGGTGAATCCAATTAATTAATAAGAGTGCCATTAGAAAGTTTAGTGTTACACTTGTCTAATTAGGAAAGAAAAAATCTAAATCTAACTAACCTAGTTGACTATATTCATCCCTAAGAGGCTTTTTGATCCTTGGGTCAAGCTAGTTGTATGGCTAGTGTAAGCTAGGCCTAGTTAAGCCATATTTAGCCATTTGACTTATTTAGTTTTAACTAGGTTAACCCATACCTTAAAATTGGTAACCTTAGATGCCAAATGAAGGTAAACACCTTATGAGGTGGTTAAATTAACTACTTAGGCTATTAAATTTAATGGGTAGCCCAAGTGAAACTAAAGTTAGCCTTTTTTTTATCTCTTTATATTAATGGAAAAAAAATTAAGATGATTAAACCCCTTATATTAACCACTAAACTAACCCCTTATGTCCCTTGGAGATATAAAAGACCATTAAACCCACCCTCAACCAAGCCTAAACTTAGGTTATCCAAATTTGACCAATTATGTTTTTTAACCCAAGTCATACCTCCTCTAATCTTCTTTAAATCAACCCAAAAGCCTACCCTAACCTAATTTGTTTACCTTAAAGGGTTGAGATAAAATTCCTTTAAAAGTAATGACTAAACACCTTAATCCCCTTATTACCTTATTGAGCTCCCCCCAACCCCCCCCCCCCCCCCCCCCCCCTCTCTTTAATTTTCTTAGAGTGTTCATAAACATTATCATAAACTACAATGAGCTTATATAACAATGGAAGAGTGATAGATATTATTTTGTGAACATTTTATTCAAACTAATGTATGAAATGATTTCAATTCTTAAAGATACAATATAGAGAGTGAATTTGATATATATTAGTAAAGAGTAGGAAAAGACCTGCAACCTAATCCCTAACCAACATTGTCCATCTTGCTTCGGGGGTGTGATCAATAAAGAAATCTAATAGAAGCTATACCTTTAGGAAGCTTGTTGTAGCTTCTTGATTTTCTCAAAAAGCTACTTATGTTACCTTGGAGGCTTATGTTGGATGTTTCCTGGGTAATATCTCTCAATACTAGCTTTCTATGTTTCTTTATTATCCTAATCTGACACACATTCATATGTCATGCTTCTACTTATTATCATTTTTATAGAGTTCAATGAGAGGTTTTGAATGAGCCTTAACACACTTATTTTGTTTAACTATGGAATGATAAATCATTTCTTTTTACAATAGGTCTACTTTTTGGTTCCACACACTCCATATGCAAAGCATAGTCCAATGGTTGTTGGATCAAGATTCAATGACCTTGAATTATTTGAGGAGATTTTTACTTTGAATGTTACTGTTTTATCAAATTTTATTTATCTTGGTCTCGAAATTTTGTTTTATTGATTTATAAACAAGAAAAAATAATATAAAAATTGGCTAGATCATTATGTTTTAGCTAATTATTTAAACATTAAATAATTACTAATTTTAGATTTAGTATAAAATTATAAAAATTAAAGCATAAGTTCTTTTAGTATGGTCACTTATAGCTTAAATTTTAAGGCTGTTGGATCACAAATCAACTTTAATAAACACTTAAGGCTTTATTTTTTGAATAATAATAATAATAATAATAAAATTTAGTGATCCCTTGCTATCCCTAAGTGCACTACAGGAAAATCAATAATTATCGGCAGTAAAAAAATCACCGGAATTACTAACAGTTTAACCGACTGTCTGACTACCAGTATTAATCGACAGTTTACCCGACGGTGTTTAATAATACACTGCTGGAAATACCTAGCGGTATAATAACCCCCGGGTAGGCTACCGGTTTTCTGTTTTTGAGGGGTGTTAAGTAATTTTTTCCAGCGATAGAAACCACCGAAGAATCGCCAGAAATCAAACTAATATTAGCCAAAATGAGCCTTCCTCCTCTTTTTCTCGCATCCCGTTTTCCTCCAGACGCTCGTGCTCGGGCTCGCCTCCGACTGCCTCTGCAAGAATCCTGACGCCGACACCATAACTATGGCTGATGATCATACCCTCACTTCGGACGCCGATCACGCCTGCACTCTACCACTGAAACCCATCGAGCACTCCGACAATGCCCAAATGTTTGAATTTTTTCTCTTACTAAAATTTTTAATGTTAATGTGTCATACTTTAAAATTGTGGGAGAGAGTTATGGAGCAAAGGTTGCGGCATGATGCTAATGATTCTCAAAATCAATTTTGGATTCATGCAAGGTAGGTCTACTATGGAAGCTATGCATTTTTTATAGTGTGTTTGAGCTATGTACACTTAATTATGCTTAAAATTATGTAATACAATGATTATTCATGAAATCTAGATTGAGGTTGCTGCTTATAATATTGCTAATCTAATTATTTGATATGGTTGATCTAATGTTCAGTTTTTTTATTATTTTGAGGAATTCTAAGAACATTCTTATATAAATGGAATTTTTATATTTTATATTTATAGAGAAGGAAATTGATATGTGGAGTGGTTAACGAAACATTATTTTGGTCTTGCAGAGTATGCTAAGTTTAGTTCCTTGGCTTTGGTTGTGAAAGGATTGTTTCGACTTTACAAATTGGGATTTTCTTATTTAGGAATAGTACACCACTGATAATTAATCTGTGGTCACCGGCGCAATGACCGCTAGAAATTACTGGTTGTGTTTGTCGCTGGAAAGCATTTGGAAAATTTAGCGGCCAGAAATTGACCATTGTAATTTGTTTTTTATGTGGTTTATGCCAGCGGTTAATAAACCATCAGAAACTGCAGGTAATTTTCAGAACCGCCTGAAAAATTTATCATAAGTGCTGAAAAAAGCCGCTGATAATTGACAATTTTTCTTTAGTGGTTGGACTTAATATATGTTGGTTGTATTTAAAGCTTAGCTCTTATAATATTGGGCTAACCTTGGATTTATGCTAATATTTAACCTATTAAGTCATGGGCTATTTATTAGGTATATATAATATCATAGATATTGATTGCTTTGCATTATGTCAAATAGTTTGACAAAGTATACCATGATTTTTTTGTTTAACTCAAAGTTTATAATGATTTGAATTAGATTTACCTAGATTACCCTAACATCATTTTGAGCCAACTTTTGATCATGATCATGTTTAGTTGATTATAGGTGACTTAGCAATCTCCTTAGTTTTTAATCTCCAAGCAAGATGCATTGAATTGTCTCAAATGTATTGAGCTAATTAGTGACTCTTATTTAACTCTAAAAAGCATTGGGTAGCTCTAGACTATTAATAGCTTCAACTCTCATTTTCTCCTTTGGAGATCCAAAGTGCACAAAATAATATTTTAAGTATATTAAAATGATCTCACAACACTTAGTAGAGCTCTTATTACACTTCGAATCAAGTTTATATCAGTTGGTTTAAGTAACTTGCTAATTTCCTTAGCCTTTAAGCTAGCTAAGGGATTATCCTAAGTTGTCTTATATGATTCTAAATCACTTAATGACTTTTCCTCTTAGCTTAAAAGGTGATCATGCATAGATTAATAGCTTAATACTTAGATTATTTTAGTTATCATAGATTATTTATTAGATTTCTTACCCTTTAGACTCCAATTTTTCCCTAATAAATCTCAAGTAATCTATTTATCTACTTGAGTTTTTTTTGCTTTACTATATACTAATTAGTGTTTATCTTAAGCCGTCTTAGATGTTCTTAAAGGTATTTAGTGATTTGATTAGTACCAACTAGCCCCTTGACAACATTGATGTAAACTTCCATATTAGAGTGGAGTGTTCTCATCATTGGATACTATGACCATAAAATAGAATAGTTCACCTCAATGTATATTATGTCTATTATATGATCACCTAAAGCTATTAATTATCTTAGATATATAAATGAATGGCTTTTAGGATGAGTTACCTCTCATTTTTGTAGTTACCCTTAAATATAATATCTAACATTTGGAGTGGGTTAACCTTTTAATTACATCATTATTGAATTATAATATATCCTAGTTCGTAGATCTAAAACCTAAGACTTGGATATGATATTCATATTTCTCTTTCTTTAAAACATTAAATCCTCTCTAGAGTATTGCTCTTAGGACCTTATATGATAGGGCGCACCTTAGGGTGAATTATGCTTAACATATTTAAGCTCATTGGAATATATATATAATCATGAAACTCCTAAGTCATAAAATATGTCAAAATATAATTATTGTCATTAGTAATTTAAATGATACACATCCCTAGCAATGAACTTGAATGTATTTTAATAAAATTGATGACTTGAATATCACATAGTAGTTAGGTAGCCATCATCATCAGCCTAGCTTATATTTATTGTTATGATAGGCCCATCTCTAGGCATCCTATGATTAAATATAGTTAGAAATGCATTTTTTTCCTTCTTATTAATTTTGATGTTGATTTTTTTCAAAGCTCTTTTGGCTTGTAATTTTGCTCACTAAGGTAGTAATATTTTCTCCTTATATATGCTTAACATGTAGTGCCCTCAAAGCCATAACCTTCTTACTCATAGTATTATACTAAACTTCTAATAACTCTAACAAAATTTATGAGTATTTATATGGATTTATTATATAAATTTATTTTTCTGATATATGAAATTATTAATTAAAAAAAACTATGTAAATATGTGAGACAAACCAAAATGTAGGAAACTAGATGCTAGTCCATATAGGTTGTAAATAAAAACTTACAAATCAATAACTTTATTAAAGTAGAATAAAATCATTCTTTCTCTTATTTCTACCTCTCTTATTAAAGTAGAATAAAATCCCATAATTTTTCACTTGTAATTGATTATAGTTAAACTATTAATTAATATCTAAGTGCTCAAACAAATAAAAACGTTATCATTGTTAATATGAGATAAAATGAGGATCTATCCATAGATTCTATTTTTTTCTCAATGTCATTTTTCAAATCATTGAAGGAATGAAGAGAGACAAGAAGAAGTAATATGAGAAGACCTAGCTCAAATTAATTATATTAGAGCCTTAGCTATTTTTTTTAGTAGAAATCCCAAAGGAGGACTTACGTGTTAATTAGACAAAAAGTTACAATGTCCTTAAAGAGAACCTTCAGCTTACTACTGCTCAGAAGAGATACAAAAAAATCAAAATAAAACCTAAAAGATGATGGTTCCCTGTACTACAAAATATAAAATAACTAATAACATTTTAGGCCTAAAAGAGTTAGGACCCAAAAAAGGGAGAAAGATGATATACTTTTGACTCCGTCTCCCAACAAAAGGTCTGTCACACACCAGAACATCAGGCCCAGGGACCTACAAAAACAACAGACTATAGAGCAAACTAGGATAATGTAAGAAATAAGCAGTTATATAACCAATAAAATTTAAGCACACAAGGATACAGTTGTTGATATAGCCAAGCAAAATGATACCCTCAATCAGATCAGGACTAACAAAAAAGTTCATGCAATAACCCAATTTTATAGTAATCCAAAATCAAAAATAGTTTCTCAGGTAAGCTCTTCTCAGGTTATTAGAGGTAAGAAAAATAAAAGCCTTAAGATTGATATCAATAACTGGAGGATTGTTGTTAAGGCTAGTACTGGCACCTACAATATCAAGCCCGATATGCTCATCAAATTAAGTCCCATGCAGAAAATCATAAGAACTCAAACCATCCTTCGCAAAGGAAAGAGTAATAGCAAACACATGATTCTCAAAACCCAAAATGCCATAAAAATTGATAGTAAAATCCCTGAACCGGTTCCAGACCCAATTAATAAGCCTCATCCAATTAAAGAAACAACAACCCATTTTGAAATAAGAACAACTAACATAACCCAAAACCTTCTCGGGATACAGGGCCAAAAAAACAGCGCCCAGCAGGTGACAACATACATAACCCAATATATTCATCAAAGCAGTTTTCCAATAAAAAAAAAGTTGTCCATGTATACACAAATATTAAAAACAATAATCAGCATTTCAGAGTTCTAATCATATGAAAAGGGAACCCTGTGAATACTAAAATTAAAATCACAGATATATCCATTGGAGAGAAGCCTAGTACCATTGCCAGTGCCACTTAAAAAATGGCACCTCAACTCATGAATAGGCAACCTAGAATAGTAGAAGCTCAAGCCTTCAAACCGAAAGGCAGGTAGAGAACACAGAACTGGCAGAGAACATAAAGATCCAAAAAACCAAATATGGCAGAAAAATCCCAACAGCACCAACAAAAGCACCCACAAAAACCCATCATCTAAACAAAACCAAACCAAAAAAGCTAATGGAAAAAAAATGTAAGGAAGACCCATCCAGTCTAATCTAGCAAGCCCTTTGGTCTCTTTAGGAAGAGTAAGATCATCATATTCAATGAAATTATCTAAATTGCAACCCAATTTAGCAGAGAATCAGCAACAGCATTCCCCTCCCTTAATATGTGAATGATTTTAAAAGTAACACGAGAGAGGTAGTGCTTAATATATCTGATCCTATAGAAATTAACCGGATTGGAGGAGATGTTACCATTGACATAGTGAATAATAAGTAAAGCATCAACTTCAATCCATAAATTAGTAATACCAAAAGAAATGGCACTACAGGAAAAATGTCATTTTCCGGCGGTCATTTTTCGTCGGAAAATGGACAAAATCCGCCAGAAAATTGCATTACCGGGATTTCCGCGGAAAAATTTTCGCCGGTTTCACGCGCGTCGGAAAAAGAACTTCCGGCACAAATAATTCGCCAAACATTTCCGGCGAATTTCCGACGGATTTTCCGCTGGAAAAATATTTCCGTCGAATTTTCAAATCGCCGGAAGTTAAAAAAAAAAATCATTTCTGGGTGACCGGGACGGTCTTCCCCCATCCGCGCTCCACACCCCAGGATACCAGACTAGCCAGACCGCCCCGTTCGCGTGCCAGCAGCCCCCCACCCGCCCCGACGAGCTTGCTTGCGTGAACCGCGCGTGGCCTGCCTGCCTTCGGCAGGGTTCGAACCCCGCCCATCTCTCCGCGCGCGAGAGGAGCCGCGCCTTCTCGCATATGAGTCATGAAACCAAAACTGTTAAGTTTTTCACTTTTTATTTATTAACCTTTTACTGAATAATATAGAAATCCGTTAATTTAATTTAACAAACAAAGTTAAAATTTTAACAATAATTTAACAAAATAAAATAATTAAGTTTAAATTTAAATCATTTAATTCTTTGTTATTAAATATTAAATTAAAATTTATTTTATTATAATTTAAGTTATTAATTCAATAATTTTAGTTATATTTTTAATAAAAAATATTTAATTTAAATTATTTAATTTGATAATAAGTTATTACAATATAACTTAATTTTTTAATTCCTGTCAGAAATCCGCCGGAAAGTCCGCCGGAAATTCCCTCCGAAAAAAATCCGTCAGAAAACCAGTCAAAAAATATGTCGGAAAATTGTTGGAAAATTTCCGTCGGAAATCCGCCGGAAAGTCCGCCGGTAATTGTGACGAATTTACTTCCGCCGGAAAGTCCGTCGGAAATGAGCTGTTTTCCTGTAGTGTGGTTAATTGGATCTCAAAAAAGAGGCTTTCAAGTTCAGCTTGAATGGTAGTAGTAGCATTAGAGGGACCCGCAAAAGCCACAATATCAGTGCCATAAGAATCCCTAATGATACCACCACAACCCGCAGTATTAATATTTCTTACTCCATTAGTATTAAGTTTAAGGCACCCCATTTCAGGTTTCACCAAGTGAATAATTTTGTGACTACAACCGATAGTAAGGGGTTTACAATTCACACCAAACTCGCAAGCCAAATGGTGATAACCTTTAAAAGAATCAACTTTTAAAAGCTTAGCAACAAAAAGTTGATTAATTTTATACTTCACCTTAGAGATAATAGTAGTAGCCTCCATTTTAATATTCTCATGTTTAGAAGCATTCCTGCTACTCGGAATAAACCAACAAATCATGACAGAAAGAATATTGTGAATATGGCATTTAGTAGTAATAAACCATTTCTTAAAAACATCAGCTATAGTGTTGAAATTAAAGGTAGTAAAAACTTTAAACATGCTGTCAAAATGTTTCCAGACTTTCATAGCAATAGGGCATTGATAAAAAACATGGATAATATTTTTAATGTGGTAGCAACATTGGCATTTAGAAATAATGTATAAACCTTTCCTAAAAAGAATGGAATCCACATGAATATAATTATTCAAAATCCTCCAAATAAGAAAAGAGTAAGTGGGAGGGATGCTCACATGCCAAAAAGCAAAATTAAGATAATTCCTAGTCAGAAGTTGTTTAATAGTATTCCAAACATTAGTTAAAATTCCCATCATTAGAGCGATTGAACAAAATGTGGTCTTCACTCTCCATGTGGATAGTAATCTTGAGAATCAACATGATAATAGAATTATGAACAAAATTCAAAACTTATTCAATGTTCCAACCCTCATTACAAATAAAATCCTTCACTTTACAAATAGAAATAGAACGAGTGTATAAAAGGTTATCAATAGAAAAATTATCCAACCATTTATCTTGACAAAAGTAAATGCCACCGGCTCCCAAACCCCATTGAATAAACTCCTCAGCTTCCCATTTAATGTTGCATAATATTTTCCAATTAAAAAAGTTACCATTTTTAAAGACACAATTCAAAGGATGCTTCCCAACACAATACTTAGACTCCATAAACTTGGCCCATAAACTTTTTTAGCTCTAAAAGAATTCCCAATTTATGATTATAGATCATAATCATATCCTTGAATGTTTTGAAACCTAATTTTCCATCTTTCATAGCCCCAGAACAATTATTCCAAGAGCCCCACACAATAGACTGATTACCATCCCTAGAGCGCCACAAAATTTATTAGAGCCTTAGCTAGTTTTCCTTCTATGAAGATAAGTACTATGGGTAGCTCACTCTTTGCATTTCGACTCATGTTTATCCTATTTATAACTTTTTGATGCATTTTTTTATTTATTTACTTTTCTTTTCTATTAAGATTAAGGGTATATTTTTTGTTTTTTCATTTTAATTCAAATTTTAACATTATCTAAGAAAATATAAATTTCTTATCATACCTTGAAACTATTTATCTTTGATATGATTAAAAAACTAATTTCTTGATTATTATCTTTGATATATCTTATGCCATAATTGTTGCTTTGATTAAGACTTTCCTAGGTTCTTATAGCCTTCTTTTTATAGCAAGTGTGGCTATTTTAAATATTATTTTGGGATCTGGTTGTAAGATATAATTATGGGATATAGTAATGTGAATTATATTTTTCTCTTTGTTATATTTTCATGTTGCAATTATTTAGCTATAGAGTCAAATTCATTTAGAAGTTTATTGATCTGGTTATTAAATAAAATATAAAAGAAATATAATGAATTAAACATATAGTAAAGAAGAAAAAAAAATTTCTTTCACTATAGATCATGGGGGCATGACAAAGATATGGTGAAGGAAACCTTTAAAACTAGATTTGGGGAGTATGAGATTTTGGTAATGCCATTTGGTGTGATAAAGGCACCGTCAATATTCATGAATTTTATTTATAAAGTATTTAAGGAATACTTAGATCAATTCATCATTATGTTTATTAATGATATTATGAGATATTTAAATTACGAGGATAAGCATGCAATTCATTTGAGGTTAACTTTGGAGACCTTAAGACAATAAAATTTATATGCTAATTTTTTTTGAAATATAAGTTCTAGTTGACTTTTGTAGCATTTATAGGCTATGTGGTAGGTAAGAAAGGAGTTACTATGGATCCCTAGAAGGTACAAACTGTAGTAGATTGGTCTAGTTCAACACTTGCAACTAAGGTTTATAGTTTTTTGGACATGGCAGTGTATTATAGAAAGTTTGATAGAGGGTTTTGCGGATTGTAATCCCTCTGACATGAATTACTGATAAGGTAATACCATTTGATTGGACACCATAGTTTGAAGAAAATTTTTAGAAGTTGAAGGAGTGTCTTATGTCAACTCCTGTGTTCACTATTATATCTGGAGCAGAAGTATTCCATGTGTATAATGATGCTTTTTTGAAAGGCCTCAGATTAAAATTTAATTAGATATTGATATATGTGATGGTTAGTGATAGAAGTCTATTGAGTTTGTGTTGCTCATTCTATAATATTTCTCTGACTTTTAAGAAGAGGAATGGTCATTTTTTTGGGCTTACACATTAATTAAGAAAGTAATTACAAGTCCTTAAAGGTCCTTCATCCAGCTAATGCTACAAAAAAGCCACATAAAAAAGAAACAGAAAAAAGACAACCTAGAAGGCCCAATAACATGTCTAGGATACATTAAAGGAAAACAAAAAGCTAGAATGCCACGAACCACCCACATAAACAACTAAAGGAAGTGTAGTTCAAGATGACTATTCAACAACCCACACAAAGATCACCACCTGCAAGGATAAAAGAAAAAAACACAATCCCCCACAAAGCCAATCTAGCCAAACCAACCCAACAACAAATAGAAGAAGAGAAAAACAACTCAAACCAAACCAAAATCTGCCACCCAAAATAGCCAAAACAACAATAACATTGAAATTCAAGCACATCACCAACAAGGGAAGAAGCAACCAACTCAAGGAAAATTTTTATTTTCTCTAGCTTCATTTACACACTGCCATTTAAAAGGATTCATCATCAATTCGAGCAACATTCAAGCCATAGAGATCCTAAAAAGCCTCCCTAGGTTTTTTAAGCTGAAGAATAACAATCAGGTAACCAATAAAAAAAAAGGGTAACCAATCAGATTGAACCACACAACTATACTTCGGTTTCAATGATAAGTGAGCAAACAATGCATCATTAGAAATGATCAAAATGGGAACATCTATAAGTGGAGTATTATATTTCACATCAGCTCTATTTGATAGCATTGACAAATTATTAGAATCCAAGAAATTAGTAGTTTTCATAAAAGGATTAAGCACATCCAACTGATCTGCTTCACATCCCAGAACAACCAGATCAATCGCAATTTCTGGATCAATAGAACGGTTCTGAACTAAGGGGTTACATTAAATTTTCAACAAGTTAAAAGCATTAGCAATTCCCTGCTGCCCTAAACCAACATCAAGAGAGGGCATAATCCCCTCGTTTTCACAAATCTTATGCTCATCAATAATCACAATAGGAGAAATAATTAAATTATTCTAGAAAGGAGAAGTAGAAAGAATAACATCCAAGACATTCATTTTGCCCTCATTAGCCAAATTAATAACATCATCAGATGAGCCAACCACATCACCAACATTATCAAGGAATGATTCTTAAAATCATCCACGGTAGTGTTCTAAGGAACATCAATTGAACACCCCTTTAAAACAAGATTAGTGGTAATTATATCAACATTGGTTATCTTCTCAGGTATATTAACAGCAATATCATTTAAGTGGGGATGCAAAACACACCAATATACTTTGGAATGGCCCTAAGATTTGCAAACACCATAAAAAGGAGGGGAACTCCTCCATATCAACATGTTGAATGTACCCAAGATTTTTAGTGCCGACCCACGCCTTATCAAAGTAGCTTTTGATGATATCAAGCTCAACCAAATCACTGGCAACAAAAGGTTGCGAACCAATAGAGGTGGCATTATCAAATTTTATAGGATGGCCAAATAAAGATCCCAATCCTTGAAGAACAAGAGGGGAAAACAAGTGGGGTCGTAAGTTAGGAAAAGAGACCCAGATAGGCATAATAGGTGATTCCACTTTCACATAAAAAAAGAAGACCACTTGAGGATTTCATGTATAAATTATTCACAAAATATGAACTATGAGAAAAGACTCTACTATAGTTCAAATGATTAACAAATTTTATCAGCACATGTTTAGGGTTCAACACAGTAACAGAGAAATTGCCATTAAGTTTGAGGTTAAAGAAAATCTACGAATTGAGTCAAGAGTAGGTCTACGACTTGAAAAATTTTCAACCAAAGAAAACTCAAAAGGCACCGCCAAAGAAGTTATCTCCTCCTCCAAAATTTCTAACAAGGGTAAACTACGATGGGTAGTGACTTTTAACTCAGGAAAAACAGAAGGTGCCAATCCGGATAGAGTGTCTAAGAATGATTGAGATTTGGATTACTCATTAAAAAAGACTAGATCATTCAGACGATTAACCACCATTCAGTTGCAGAATGGCTGAAGGTGGAAAAGCAGCCAAAAAATCCCCCAAACAATCAATATCTAATGAAGAGAAAAGAATCAAGGAAGAAAAGAACTTCCCTAGGAGCAAAGACCGCAACACAAGCCATAAGCATAGTTAGGGCAAACCCCAGTAGAAAGCGAGGTTGGTCGGGTGGTGGTGGTGGTGTATATATATATATATATTTATGTTTATATATATATATATATATATATATATATTATATATATATATATATATATATATATATATAAATATTATATATATATATATATATATAATATATATATATATATATATATATATGTATAATATTTGTGTGTGTGTGTGTGTGTGTGTGTGTGTGTGTGAATTGGATTTTTTTATACATATTTTGGAGAAATGAAATTAAATATTTTGACATTATTTTTTTTAACTCAAAATTTATTGTAGCTATGATTAATTATGTATGAGGTTGAGTTAAATTATAGGTTTAGACTTTCAATCCTTCCATTAGCTCCTATGGCATCACATCTTGCATGCATATTGGGCAGGATTATAAGAATAAAAATTTTCTTGTTTTACCCTTAATTTTTTTTCTATTGCATTAAGATTATAATGAAATGATTTTAAATATCTATTTAAAAAGGCCTTTATATTGCCTCTAAATGTCAATGTTGTTCTAAATTGGAGATTATTAAGCATGTTTTATAGATAGGCCTATAGCCATTAAAGTTTGGTACTTGTTGGATAATGCCTTGGGGATTGACATGAACTCTGTTAAGACTAACTATTAATCTTTTCTTACCCATTGGTTTCATAAAAGAGTTGCTGGTCATATTTTAATTGTGGTCCCTATGGTGATTTTTTGGCTTCTCCAAATTGATAAAAATAATTCCAAACATCATGGCATTAAGAAGAGCTCTAATAGAATCATTATTAGCCTTAAGAATAAAATTTATCAACTTCTATTCACCAAGTTACTTCTTCCAAAGTACTTTAAAGTCAATAAGAGTTGGTTCTCTTTTTTCAAGTCTCTTTTACTTTTGGAAATACTGGCTTCTCTTCTAAAATTGCTCTTTAGAAGAAGACCTCATCGGCTCAATTTAAACTAAACATTAATGGTTTTGCTTCTAAGTTGAGGGCTAGTTGTGGTGGTATTGTTAAATATCATTAGAGTGGTTTAATTTTTTGTTTTGCTTCTTACATTCCAATGTATAAAGTTGTTGTTGTTGAGGCTGTGGATTTGCTTATGGGCCTTCAATTTTTCTTGGATCATAATCTTTTTAAGCTTTAGATTGAATCTGACTCTTAGTTGGTTAATTTAATCAATTCTAACACTTATAACAATGCTTATCTCCACTACCTACCGTGGACCTCCGAAAGGACACAGTGCAGAGGGTATACAACCGCAACGCCTCGAGAGAAAGAAATAATCGTAGGCCTCCACGCTCTTCACAAGCAGGCCAATGGGAGGGCAGATTAGATCCTACATATGATCAACCATTGAGGATAGCGGCTCTCGCCAGCGTGCCCCGATGGGCGATAATATGCATGACTTGATCAATGTCACTAGGTTTTTCCCACCCAATACATTAGCTCAAGTAGGGTTTATATATTGTGGAATTCTGTTTCTCATGGGCGCAAGCCCCCGTGGTTAATTACATCTCATGTCAAAGCTTGAGAATACTCTTGATTAAGGATCCTATATTATTTCTTTCAAAAAAAGGGATTTTTTTAAAAAATATGATATATTATATTAATTTTTTAGAGTTCAAAATAATTTTAAATTAATTATTAAAGAAATTAGATTTAAAAAATAATTAAAAAAAGAAATTACCAACGGCGATGGTGATGGCGGCGGGCCACGCGACAGCGTCTGGTTGGTTCTGCGGTCCACGGGGAAATCATTACCAATGATTATGCTGTCACACAATCATTGGCAATGATTACTACGCTGTAGAAATCAGCGCCGACTCTTTAAACACATCGGACGCGACCGTGGCACCTTCGATCGTCTATGGTTTGAAATGGATGGTCCAGATCACATCAAATGGGGAATAGAGCCGCAAGATCAAGATCCGCAGTTGATCTGAACTGCATAATGGTGAAAGCATGACTGTTAATCGCGAGATCAATGATCTTGATCTCGCCCAAGGAGTTGAACATGTAACCCAAAACCCTAAATCATTTTTCATTTTATTCTCTTGATCGGACTAACTAAATTAAGTAAAATTTTAAACTTAGATCACACACATGAAGAACATTCATGGGGGACAAAAATCATGCTCTAAAATGTACATGAAATTATTTAACCCTATGTGTAGTTACCAAGGTTAAGGGTTTTTGAGAAATTTAACTTTTGGAACTTCAAATTCTTTATACGATTGAGCTTGTAGATTGTCCATGTACATTTCCCTAGTTGAACTCAAGCTTTGATTCACCTTGATCGGTCGAAAGAAGCCTTGGAAGATAAATAGCCTCGGGTTTGCCGGAGGATCATCACCGACGAGCTTTGAATGGTGAATTTTGATTGAGATAGATGGAAGAAGGCTAGGGGAGCTCATAAATAAAGTATCTTAATTTGGGAATGCTTCTAGAGAGAGAGTGTCAAAGGATCCTAAAGAAACCCTAAATCCCCTTATTTATAACCCCAAGCTTATGATAGATGGCTAGGATCATATCTAGGGTAATTTAGGAGGGAAATAAGCTTGATTTGGCCATGGCTTGGCTGTAGGGATGATTTGGAATGAGATCAATGCATTAAATACCATTAATTTGACCAAAATAGGTCAAATTTGGCCATAATAAACTTGGGTTGACCAAGTCAAAGATTGACCCAGTTAATATGGCCAATTTTATCTAAGAGGGGCAGGGATTTGAGCCTAGGAAGGGCTTGAATGGATTAGAGCTTGATTTGGGCTAAATGGGTCAACTTGGGTTGACCTGGTCAAGTAAGTTGACCCAGGGAAAGGGTCTGGGCCCAAAGGATTGGGTCTGACCCATTGGGTCCAATGGAGGTAAGAATTGAGCTTGAGAAGATATGAAATTGATTTGAGATTAAATGGAAGGAGTTTGGGTCAATTTAGGTCAACCCAGGTTGACCCAGGGTCTGGGTCTGGGCTCAACAAATTTGGTTTGACCCATTGAGTTGAATGGGAGGGGTCATGGGGCCTGGCCTGATCAATTTGACCAAGTCAAACCCTTTGACCAAGAGTTCAAGCAAATAGGAGGTCAACAAATGGACCCCTAATAGAGGGTGCAAACAGTGAAAAAGTAGGGGGGCTCCTCTTCTTACCTTATCCTATAGTAAGGGCAGAGCCGAGGAGAGAACGAAAGGAAAGGAGGTGCTACACATCCACCTAACTGTATCAAAAAATATGAATGTGGACAGACTCAATATTCACCTGATCATTTCAAAATAGTGAAACAAAGAGTGAAAAAGGTAGTAAAGCAAAGTAAATAAGTAGAAGATCACCAAAAGGTGAACAAGTAAGGGAATTCTCTCCTTGCATTACCCTAAAGCAAGGGCAAAGCCGAGGAGAAAATAAAAGTAAAGTAGTAAACTAAACCAACTACCTATCAGATCGTATTAAAACAACAAGGTAGAAGGTGAAGGGGTTCCCTATTCACCTGACCATATCAAAATAGTGAATGGGGAGCCTAAGTAAAAAAGTAAACTAACTATCTGTCTGACCTTATCAAAATAGCAGGATATAAGGTAAAAGCCGTGGTGAGGAATGCCTCCTAGGAGCTCTATCAGGCACTCCCAATTAGGTAAGCTTCAACACATGCCTAACCAGTTCGGTGTTATAGATGAAGAAGGACTCAATACTCACTTGATCCTTTCAAACCAGTGAGTAAAGTGATATGGTCTAACGCCTGCCTGATCACAACATGACATCAGAAAAGTAAAGGGTGATGATGAATGCCTTTCAGGGACTCTATCGGGCTCTCTTAACCACGTAAGCTTTAACACCTACCTAACCAGTTCAGTGTAGTAGATAAGGAAGGGCTAAATACTCACTTGATTCTTTCGAACTAATGAATAAAGAATCAGGGTGATGGGGTATGCCTCCTGCTCTATTAGGCACCTCTAACCAGGTAAGCTTCAAAAACTACATAATCAGTTTAGTGCAATAGACGAAGAAGGGCTCAATACTCACTTGATCCTTTCGACCAGTGAGTAAAGAGTCAGTGTCTGATGCCTGCCTAATCATAATATGACATCAAAAAAGTAAAGAATGGTGAGGAATGCCTTCCAAAGACTCTATCAGGCTCTCTCAATTAGGTAAGCTTCAACACCTGCCAAACTAGTTTGGTGCAGGTGATGAGAAAGCGCTCAATACTCATTTAATCCTTTTGAACCAATGAGTAAAGAGTCAGGGTGGTAGGGTAGGCCTCCAAGGGGCTCTATTAGGCACCCCCAACTAGGTAAGCTTCAACACCTGCCTAATTAGTTTGGTGCAACAAATGAGAAATGGCTTAATACTCACCTGATACTTTCAATCCAGTGAGTAAAGAGTCAGGGCCTGATAATAAAAAGACATCAAAAATATAAAGGGTGGTGAGGAATGCCTCCTAGGGATTCTATCGAGCTCTCACAACTAGGTAAACTTTAATACCTACCTAATTAGTTTAGTGCAGTAGATAAGGAAGGGCATAATACTCGTGTGATCCTTTTGAACTAGTGAGTAAAGAGCAGGGTGGTGGGGTATACCTCCCAGGGGCTCTATCGGGCACCCCCAACTAGGTAAGCTTCAATACCTTCCTAACCAGTTTGGTGTAGCCGAAGAGGAAAGACTCAATACTCACTTGATCCTTTTTTAATTAGTGAGTAATGAGTCAGGGTGGTGGGGTATGCCTCCCAAGGTCACTGTCGAGCACCCCCAATCAGGTAAGCTTCAACACATACTTAACCACTTTGGTGCAGCAGATGATGAAGGGCTTAATACTCACTTGATCCTATCAAACTAGTGAGTAAAGAGTCAGGGTGGTAGGGTATGCCTCCTAGGGGCTCTATCGGGCACCTCCAACCAAGTAAGTTTTAACACCTACCTTACCAGTTCAGTGAAGCAGATGATAAATAGCTTATTACTCACTTGATCATTTCAAACCAGTGAATAAAGAGTCAGATCTCAAGCCTTCCTGATAATAAAAGGACATCAGAAGAGTAAAGGGTGGTGAGAAATGCCTCATAGGAACTCTGTCGTGCTCTCTCAACCAGTTAAGCTTCAACACCTACCTAACAAGTTTGGTGTAGTAGATGAGGAAGGGCTCAATACTCACTTGATCCTTTTGAATCAGTGAGTAAAGAGTCAGGGTGGTGGGGTATGTATGCCTCTTAGGGGCTCTATCAGGCACCCCTAACCAGGTAAGCTTTAACACATATCTAACCAATTTGGTGCAGTAGATAAAAAAGGGCTAAATACTCACTTGATCCTTTCAAACCAGTGATTAAAGAGTCAGGGTCTGCCGCCTACCTGATCACAACAAGACATCAAAAAAGTAAAGGGTGGTGATGAATGCCTCCCAGGGATTCTATCAGGCTCTCTCAACTAGGTAAATTTCAACACCTGCCTAACCAGTTCAATATAGCATATGAGAAAGAGATCAATACTCACTTGATCCTTTTGAAAAAGTGAATAAAGAGTCAGGGTGGTGGGTATGCCTCCTAGGGGCTCTATTGAGTACCCCCAACTAGGTAAGATTCAATATAAGTCTAACCAGTTTGGTGCAACAGATAAAGAAGGGCTCAATACTTACTTGATCCTTTCAAACCAGTGAGTAAAGAGTGAGGGTCTGACGCCTACCTGATCACAACAGGACATCAAAAAAGTAAAGGGTGGTGAGGAATGCCTCCTAAGAACTCTATCGGGCTCTCTCAACCAAGTAAGCTTCTACACCTGACTAACCAATTTGGTGTAGTAGATGAGGTAGGGCTCAATACTAACTTGATCCTTTCAAACCAATGAGTAAAGACTCAAGGTGGTGGGGTATGCCTCCCAAGGGCTCTGTTGGGCACCTCTAACCAGGTAATCTTTAACACTTGTCTTACCAGTTCAATACAATAGATGGAGAATGGCTTAATATTCACTTGATCCTTTCTGACTAGTGAGTAAAGAGTCATTGCTTGACACCTACCTAATCACAATAGAACATCAAAAAAGTAAAGGGTGGGGAGGAATGACTCCTATGGACTCTTTCTGACTCTCTAAATAAGGTAAGCTTCAATACCTACCTAACCAGTTCATTGCAATAGATAAGGAAGGGCTCAATACTCACTTGATCCTTTCGAACAAATGAATAAAGAGTCAGGGTGGTGGGGTATGCCTCCTAGGGACTCTATCGGGTACCCCCAACCAAGTAAGCTTCAACACCTGCCTAATCAATTCAGTGCAGCAGGTGAAGAGGAGCTCAGTACTCACTTGATCCTTTCAAACCAGTGAGTAAAGAGTTAGGCCTTGACGCTTGCCTGATCACAACAAGACATCATAAAAGTAAAGAGTGGTGAAGAATGCCTCCCAATAACTCTGTCGGGCTCTCTCAACTATGTAAGCTTCAACACCTTCCTAACTAGTTCAGTGCAGCAAATGAGGAAGGGCTTAATACTCACTTGATCCTTTAAAACTAGTGAATAAAGAGTCAAGGTGATGGGGGTATGCCTCCCAGAGACTCTGTCGGGCACCACAATAAGGTAAGTATGTAATAAACTACCCATCTGACCATATCAAAATAGTAGGGTAGAAGGTGAAAGTCACCTCGACACTAACCTAATACATATTTATGTAGGGATGTGAGGGAAAAAAATAAATGTAAGTGGAAGAATTTCTTGGGAAAAATTTGTCTAAACCTTCCCAAGACAACTCTCAGTTACCACATGAAAGAGGACACAACATGATCACGAGTATCTAAAAGCTGTCAGAATTCCTTAGGCAACTTTATCACCAAAATAACAAAAAGGTGGAAATTAAGCTCTTAGAGAGTAAAGCCGGGCTCCACCTATGACAAAGGCGACCGATTTTGCTCAACTAAGAGTTTCCTTTTATATATATATTTCTTTTAATTATTCACAATCATAGATTGGAACACAAAGAGAGGGAGATGGGGTTGGCTTTGATAACCCAGGCCATATTCACCACATGAACAAAACTGGAGAAAGAGAAATTATATGAGATCTAGCAAAGAATTAAAGTATTAGCTTTGATTACCCAGGCTATATTCTCCACATAAATGAAATTGGGGAGCACAGTCATAATAAAATTGAATGTATGAATGAAATTTATATGGATAGTGGACTAATATTATCACCCCTAACTAACATGAGTTGGTATAAACCCAGTGTCACACATCCCATAAAGAAGTTTGAGTAAATAATCTTGATATCCCAGACCACATTCAACTCATATGAATGTTCTGGTGAGAACACATCCTCACAAGAAGGGGATAAATCTAGGATTTTATGTGCTAGCACCAATGTGATTGGTGTACACAAATATAAACACAAATATAAGAATACATATCCCTACAATGTGTTGACATATCACCTTTAAGAATAGCCTTATACTCTTTGTAATGAACATTATATGGTAGACGATAAATTTTCTTGATCACACAGATTGCCATAAAGTAAAGAAGGATCTTATTAGGGGGTATACATACTGAGAGATAAGAGAAAATATAGGAAAATAACATACATTAGTTTTGATAACCTAAACCACACTTAGGGGTGCTAAGTGAAACTGGGATAGAACAACTATCATATCATAATTGATAGTAGAAGGAGATTTACATAAGGATATTATCTCAACATCATCAAACCTTACTAACGTAGGTGGGCTTGAACCAGTATTACCTCTAAAAAATAGATTTGAATGATTAGTTTTGATATTTCAGACCATGCTTGGGGTGACAAGAAAATTGGGGGAAGAATAACTATCGTATCATAACTGCTAGTAAAAGGAGATTCACATAAAGAGATTGGATCAATATCACCACACCTGACTAACACAGGTGGGCTGTACCCAACATCACCTCTAGAAAATGAATTTGAATTATTGGTTTTGATATCCCAAACCACACTTGGGGGGTGCTAAATGCAACTTGATAAGAATAATTATCGTATCACGATCGATAACAAAAGAAAATTCATATAGAGACATTAGATCAACATTACTACACCTAACTGATATAGATGGGCATGGACCTAGTATCACCTTTAGAAAATGAATTTGAATTATTGGTTTTGATATCCCAGACTATACTCAGAGTGACAAGTAAAATTGGGGGATGAACAACTATCGTATTATGACTGATAGTACAAGGAGATTCACATAAGGAGATTAGGTCAACATCATCACACCTGACTAACGTAGGAGGGCATGTACCCATTATCACCTCTAGAAAATAGATTTGAATTATTAGTTTTGATATCCCAGATCATACTTGGGGGTGCCAAATAAAACTGGGTAAGAACAACTATCGTATCAGGACCGATAGTAAAAGGAAATTCATATAGGGATATGAGATCAACATCACCACACCTGACAAATGCAGGTGGGCATGGACCCTATATCACCTCTAAAAATGGATTTGAATTATTAGTTTTGATATCCCAGACCATATTTAGGGGTGACAAGTGAAACTGGGTAAGAATAACTATCGGAGCATGACCAATAGCAGAAGGAGATTCACATAGGGACATTGGATCAACATCACCACACCTGACTAATGTAGGTGAGCATGGACAAAGTATCACCTCTTAAAAAAATTGAATTATTAGTTTTGATATCCTAGATCACGCTCGGGGTGGCATGTAAAATTGGAGTAGAATAACACCTCATAAGGGGAGGATAAATCAAAGGTTTTATGCGCTAACACCAATATGATTGGTGTGCACAAACATAAGTAAAAATATTCATATGATGTATCAGTGTATAACCTTTAAGGATAGCCTTATACTCTTCATAAAAAATATCATGTGATAGAGGATAAATCATCGTGGCCATACAGATTGCCAAAAAGTAATAAGGATCATTTCCGGAGATTCAAATACAGAGGGATATTTTATAGGGGGGAGGGATGCTCGCTAGTCTGTAGTGAATTACCAGCACTAGTGAAAGAAGTGTTAGAAGGTCTTTGATGGGAATTCTCAACTCTCATTCCACACATCTAATAAGGAATAAGTTTCTTACCAATAATCTGATGTCGGAAGTCTCCTTCCACGTCTGAGCCACTATCAAAAACTAATCCATCCTCATGTATCAAGTACCTATGAAAGGTAGGAAGGCGTTAGGGTCTGCTAAGTGGTCTCAGGGTGAGAGAGCTGAGAAAATATAGAAACCCGATGTGAAGAAGGCAAGAAGGGAAACTACAAGAAAAGGAGTAAGATAGATAGGGGATGGAATGTCCCAGTAGGCCAGAAGGAAAGGGAGCATAGCTAAAGGAAAACCCTAGCTAAAAAGGAAACCTAATTAAGAAAGGACTATATCTAAGAGTGGGAAGGACCTAATCTAAGGAGTACCAACCCTAGAGTACACAAAAGAAAGAATAATACATGATCCAAAGATAGAGAGAGAAATGAGTCCCACCGTGGTCGCTAGAAATCTATGTACCTTTGAAAGGATGCCACCGCTACAGAGTGCAAAGGGTATACAACCACACCACCCTGAGGGATAGAAATGATTGCAGGCCTCCATGCACTTTATGAGCGATCCAATGGAAGGATAGATTAGATCCTATATATGATTAACCATTGAGGATAGGGGCTCTCATCAGCATACCCCAATGGGTGAGAATATGTACGAACTAATCTGTATCATAGGGTTTCTCCCACCCGATACATCAGCTTGAGTGGAGTTTATTTATTGTGGAATTCTATTTCCCACAGGCATAAGCCCCCATAATTAATTACATCTCAGTTCGGAGCCTGAGAATACTCTCGATTAAAGATCCGATATTATTTTTTTCAAAAAAGAGGATTTTTCTAATATTAGTTCCCTTTATGTGACATTACTCTTCTCATTTCATTTCCTTCGCTCACTCACTAATCTCCGTCTCCTCTAGCACCTATGTCTCCATCGTCGAAGTAAGACTCTATTGCTGACATTCACCTACATCGCCTACGTGTCGCACTGTCCTCTATTGATGTTCTCCATCGATGCCTCATCAATCCGCCATTGTAAGTCATTTTCTTTATCATAAATATTCTCTGTAGAGAATTTATGAAGCTTAGAAAAAATATGAAGACTAAATTAAGTTAGTTGAATATGCAAGTTTATGAATATGAGAAGGATTTGCCATTTGTAATAGTGATGTGGTGAATAATGGAGAAAGTTTATTGGTTCCTAATTACTTGGGCTTGGGGTAGCAAGCATTACATAAAGCACATTTTAAAGTTTTATCATTCATCTTGGGAGCAATAATTTGTATAAAATTTTGAAGCTTATGCTTTGGTAGTTGAAATTGGGCATTATATTTGGCTTATGAAATTGAGATAGTCACTTTAGATGGTTTGCTTGCATAAAACAGCGGCCTCCTGATAACTTAATTAAGAAAGTAGAGGTATTAGATCTCTCTTATGTTAAGAAAAGTGTAGAGGTATTAGATTTGGCAAATATCAGTAAATTCGTTGGAATATCTTTGGCACAAATTGCAATTTCAGATAGGTACCCCCTTGAAGACCTATACACGAATTTCTTGGCATAGTAGGATTAAAGGTCATGGCCATTGTGTCACCTGACATTGACCGTACACATCTTTCTTAATGTGGCGGGCAGGTTATGACTCTTTATATTTCTACTAAATAGGGGAGACGTCGGGAGGCTACTAGATTTTTTATTAACAAGGGACCTGTGTGAAATAAAACCATTCGATTTACAAATAAATTTTAAATTCATCTATTTTCTTTTAATAGATATTACTATAATATCTAATATCTTCATATTATATATAGGTTATATTATGGATGTTAGATATCAAAGAAGTTGGATGTATAATCGATTGGTACAATGATGAAAGACATTAATAGATGAGCTCATTAATGGGATGAATTTTTTTATTTAGACAGCTTGTCAACTGCCCAGCTTCATCTTATATGAAAAGTTTTGATTCTCATATTCTAAACATAAAAATCAAGTACACCTAAGACCAGATGATATAATTATTGATCTATACCACAGAGGGTTCATGCTAGAATATTGATATTATACTTCTCATGGTGAGTATGAGCCACATTTCAATTCTCAATGTGACTCATCTACAAGTTCTAATATAACTGAGAAAGAAAATATTTGACCTCTTGAGGATTTAGTTTATGATGCAAATGGAGCACAATTTGAATAATATACATAAAAGTTATCAAATAAGGATGCACAAAATTTTTATGATTTATTACATACTTTTCAATAACCAATATGAAAGGGGCGTACCACTCACTCAGAGTTATATATTACTGTGAAGATGTTAAGCATTGATGCCGTATATAATGTCCCACATGAATGTTTTAAACAATTCGTTGGGTTGCTTAAGAAAATGAACTCATCAGATAACGTAATTCTTACAGATTTATATCGAACTAAGATGATAATTTTCAAACTTAGTTTGACATACATAAAGATAGATTATTGTGTTAATGGATGCATGTTATACTATAAAGATAATTTATCATATATTATATGAATCATTACAATATACTAATATTTAAACTAAAGTCTAGGATAAAAAGAAAGTTAAAGGAAGTATCAAGTAAGATGCTTTACTTATCAATAATTCATATACTACAATAATTATATGCATCAATGAGATCTATTGAATATATGAGATAACATACTAAACACATCTCTTAAGAATGTGCTTTTACACACCCATTAGAAGTAGAGACAAAAAAACACTTTAATCGTACACATCCAACCTTAGCCACAGAATCAAGAAATACAATATTAGGTTTATGCACAGATGGCTTTACTCCATTTAGCCAGTCTACTTCACCTTACTCATGCAGGCCCATGATACTTATCCCTTACAATCTTCCTTCAAAATTATGTATGATTACTCCTTACATGTTTTTTACGCTTATCATTTCAAGGCCACATAATCGAAAAGTAATGATTGATATATTTTTACAACCAATAATTGATGATTTAAATTTATTTCTAGATATTTGTATAGTTTTAAACAAACGAACTTTAAATATCATTTTAAACTATTTGGTGAATGGTCAATGAAATTGGAATGTTTATGTTTATATGTTTATTTTCAATATTTGATGATAATTATGATTATATGTTTATGTTTGAATGAATATAGGTTGTGTTGTAGAAAATATTAACCTAAAAGAGAGAGCCATTTTTTGTTTTTGCTACAAGTTTATGCGTATTTCTAGCAGATTATCTGCCAAAAAAATTGATACGAAAAAAATGTATCGACATTCATGAGGAAATTAACTTCTGATATTTCTAGCAATTTTTCTGCTAGATCAATTCGTCAGCAACTATTTGGCGGAGTTGTTCAACGAAACATTCACCAGATTTATCGATGGTAAATTTTTGCCGAAAAATCTGGTGAATAAAATGCCGGAACACCTCACAGATATAAGATGTTTCTACTTACTTTTTTCGTAGGTAAACCCGTCGAAAATGTATCCCACAGAATATATCCGCCTGAGTAAAATTTCTAACTCGCTATTTACCATCAATTTAAGTTTCCCCAGAAAATTAGTTTTGACAGAATTTTGTGTTTACGGTGGATTTTGGCTGCAGTTAACACACAATTTTCATGTAGTGTAACCTAAAATTAGGCACATATCACTTAGAAATTTTTTCTTAGGTAATTCAGGAGAATAAAAATCTAGCTTATCTTCAAAGATAGCTTCTTCATCGTCATCTTCGATTTTGATGTCATGTTGCTTTCCATATCATTTGACAGTCTTTGCCCTATGGATTAAAATGTCAACATTTATTATATCATCATTATTGACATCTTTCTTTTTCCTTGTGAATGTTGTGTTTGTTAGTGGTTGCCCTACATGCAAATCCATTCTAGATAGGAAAATAAATTTGAGAACCCCTCCTCTTTATACGGAACAAATTAAGAAAATATTTAATATCTTTAATAAAGTGTTTTTTTTATTGCCCTCTTATCCTAGATATAAATAAATAAGGGGGTTTGCACCTCTAGGATTTCATAATGCCAATAACTAAATATCGATGTATTCTTACAACCATTAATCACATATTTTTTTTTTGATATTTGTGTAGTTTTAAACAAACAAACTTTAAATTTTATTTTAAACTGTTTGGTGAATGATCAATGAATTTGGAATGTTTTTGTTCAATGTTTGGTGATGATTCTAATTAGACGTTTATGTTTGAATTGATAAAACGAAATGTATCGATGATCCTACAGAAATTTACATCCAGTATTTTCGCCGGATCAATCCGCCGGCAATTGTCCGGTAGAGTGGTTCGGCAAAAAATTTGTCGGATTTACTGGAGACAAATTTTTGCTGGAAATTCTTGCAGATAAAATGCCAGAACTCATAACATATAAAAGACGTCTACATACTTTTTCATGGGTAAGCCCGCCGAAATTGTTTCCCGTTGAATATTTCTGTTGGAGTAAAATTTCCGACATGCGATTTACAGTCGACTAAATGTCCACCAGAAAATCAATTTCGGCGGAATTTCGTGGTTTCCCGTGGATTTTGGCCGTATGTAACACACAATTTTCCTGTATTGTAACCTAATATTAGGCACCTTCTCACTTAGAAATTTGTTCTTAAGTATTTTAGAGGAATAAAAATCTAGCTTGTCTCCCAAGATAGCTTCTTCATCAACATCTTCGATTTTGATTTCATGTTGCTTTCCATATCATTTGATCGTCTTTGTCCTACGGAATTAAATTTCAACATTTATTATATCATCATTAATGGCATCTTTCTTTTTCATTGTGAATGTTGTATTTGTTAGTTGTTGCCCTACATGTACAAATCCCTGCTAGATAGGAAAATAAATTTGAGACCCACTCCTCTTTATTATACGGAACAAATAAAGAAAAGATTTTATATCTTTAATAAAGTGTTTTTGTTGCCCTCTTATCCTATATATAATTAAATATGGGGGTTTGCATTTCTAGAATTTCATAATTACAAAAATTAGGAGACATATTGGTGATATATATTTGGTATACTTTCTATTAAACTAAACTTATAATTAGGGGATTGGATAATAAGCTGCTATATATATATATATATATATATATATATATATATATATATATATATGGGTACGTGCTCATATGACATCAATTTAATACGGTCATCAAAACTATATTAATAAAATAGATCTATCTTTTTTATTTTTTTCTGCTGACCTTCATGTTATACCCAATGGAATAAAAGAGAGAAGAAAGCAAAGTAGAAATCATATATACATACCTTAATTATATCCGTTGAATCAAGAAATCCTGCACTCTGCCGCAAATCCCCAAAATCCCGCTCAATACCTCGGCACCATCGAAATACCTTAGCGAATCCCTGAAATTCGGCTGATATCCACATCTTCTCCCGCAAATACCGCTAAAACCTCGTGATCTGTCGTCGTCTTCGTCGTTACTATTATTATTATTATTATTATTTAAATTTTTCTTCTTCTCTCTCGTGGCTTGCAACGGGCCGGCAAACCCTCTACGTGCTCACATAGCATTGTAAGGAGGGAAATCGTCGCGGCGCTTGCGACGACTTAAAAATTCTTTCTCTCGTGGCTTGAAACGGACGGCAAACCCCCTACGTGCTCACGTAGCGTTGTAGAGAGAGCAACCAGCGCGGCGCTTGCGGCGACTTAAGAATCCTTCTTCAATGCTAGCAACGAACTGGCAAACCCCCTACGCTCTCACATAGCGTTGTAGGTAGGAAAATCAGTGCGACGCTTGCGGCGAGGGGGATAAAAAAATAATAATAATATACATATATATATCTAATAATAAGTACCCATGAACGCTCACGTAGTGCAGAGGGGGAAAATTTGTGCTCTTTTCAAAATGTGTTCGGAACCCTTAAACGCTCACGTAGTAGGCGGGGATAAATAAAATATTAGGGGTGTCAATATTTGACACGACCCGAAAACCCGACCCGAACCCAACCTGAAAATTTCGGGTTAGGGTCAACCCGAACCCAAAACGGGTCGGATTCGGGTTCAGCATTTTGACCCGTTTCAAAAATCGGGTCGGGTTCGAGTTAACCCTTTGACCCGAAATTGACCCGAAAGTGACCTGATTTTGACCCGAAAACCCGATTTTGACCCGGCAACCCGATTTTGACCCGTTTTTGACCCGAAAAGAGGAGTTTGACCCGTTTTTGACCCAAAAATTAGCCATTTTCTTGTTGGAAACGGGTCATTCGGGTCGGGTTGACCCGGACCCGAAGCGGGTCGGGTTCGGGTCAGTAAAACTGACCCGTTTTTAAAAACGGGTCGGGTTCGGGTCGAACCCGAAACTGACCCGCGTGGACTTGATTGGAAACTGAGGTCTTGTAAGCTTGGACTTGATTGGAATCAAGCGTGGTAGGTATGAACATGAACTTGAACTAGACTCAAGGAATTTAGCTCAAAGTGACAAGAAGACTTGAACCCTTATAAAAGACTTGGACTTGAATCAAGTTTGATTGCAAGGGGTCTAAATTCAACATTGAACATATGAAAATGAATGAGCATCATGAAATATTATATAATGTCTAAGAAAAGACTTATAAGTTGGCACAATAATAATGTTAAGGCAATGCAAAATCTCTAATTGTCACTTTCGTTAGACGATAAATGTTAATGATTCATGATGTTAAGTTCACCATATATTTGTATACATTGCAATCCCTCTTTTGGGGCAAGAGATTTATGAGTACAACTTGTTCGTTAGCAATGAGAAAATCGTAATAGATGTGGCTTGGGCACCTGATTAAATTAATCTATAAATGAGATTAAATGATGATCTTATCACTTATGAAATAAATGTGGTGATATCCCTGCAATCTACTAGAGAGCAAGATACATTTATAATCAACAAATCAAACTTCTAGCAAATATCTCAATCTCTAATAGATGTGGCTGGACCTGGCCAATCAACTTGTATGTAAGGAGGGATGAATGCAATGCTTACAACAATACTTTCAATTCCAAGGTGACATGAAGAACACAATAACTTACTGGTTGATATAAAAGAGATAGTTGATGAATCCAAGTCATCCAGAAAAGCATTAATTAACAAAACAAGGGACTTGTGCTAAAGCTTCAGGTGAATATTTACAAACAAATGCAAATGATGAACGGTGAAATTCAGATGGTTCGAAGTGTTCAAGAGAAGATGATATATATCTATCATGCAATCAAATGCTACTAGAAGGATTTTGTATGTGATGAACCCAGCAGTAAATCACAATCAACATCCGTATGCAAACAAACAAATGAAAATCAAAGAGATGAAAATTAGAGGGGTATATATAGTTGATTGCAAGTAAAAACCAATGATACATGTCCATCATGCTGACTATAAGCAAATCTAGAAAGAGTTCTCACTCATATAGTAGTCCAGTTATAGGTGATAATGATTAATGTGTATTGGATGCTAAATAGCCCATACAGTTGATAACTACTCTGCATTATTCAAATATATCAGCCTTCTACAAGCAAGGATAAAAGATCTACAATACATACAATCTCTCTATGAATATAGATGTATGTATAACATGCCACCCATAGGTAGATACAGAAAGACTTCAGTAAATTCAGTATCCTGTAGTCAATTTCAGTCCGTGAATGAATACGTCTACCCACTTACATGCAGTAGTGGTGGATGCCCTAAAAAGACCAAAGACCACACCAAAATGCATGAAGAATACGATATATACAAGCTCCCACGAGCTTTTACTGGAGCCCCGCTATGAATATTACATACAATCTATGAACAAATGTCAAAGAACTATAATGAATGCAAGCATCAACAAATAAAACAGGAGATTCATTAGTGCACTATAATCCAACTACAAAGAGCAACAATTCGTGCACGATAGTCTACATGTAGAAAGCAGCAAACAACTCAATCCATAAGCTGCTGCACTATGCCACTGGATCTGTAACACTCATACAAGCAGGCAGAAGGCGTCTACAAGCTGCTATGCCACACCATCAAATCCGTAACATCTATACAAGAGAACAGAAGGCATTTATAAATATTTTAAGAATGCCCCCACACGTGCACCGTAGTTTGTATACACATAGATACACAAGGGGTACATATAATCAAACACCTGCATTGGCCCTAACGAACGTGTTATTGATACACACGTGACCACGCCTAGGGATGCTGCGCGAGTCAATAAATTTGGATCCGATCCTCCTAAGTAAATACATAAGAGTCGACAAGGTCCGATAAATAAGTTAAAAATGCACCCAAACACCTGCATGGGCCACGACGAGCATGTTATTGGTACACACGTGATGTCTACGGATGATGTGAATTCTGTAAGTGAATTCAAGTTCAAACCCTATCTTTCTATACGGGTCAATAGAAGTAGATAAGGTTTGAACAATCAAATAAATATACGATGATGGTGACCGATATATTTATTTTAATACGTTCATATTAGACCTTCAAGGCCTATAACAATATGAATTTACTAATAAATGCACAAAGCCTATAAAACCTGATCCCTTATCTACAAGTTGATAGGGTTAACAAGGTTCAAGTTTCAAATGGAAATAACCTCAAATATCTCGATGATGGCCATGTTGAATGGTTATCTCAATTGGAGAGATTCACAAACATTTTTAAATGCCTCGCAAATGTCCAAAACTCCACAAAAACTTCAAAACCCAAATATTTAAAATTGAAACTCGATCATCAACCACTCAAAGCAAAATTCATCCACCCTTCGCAATAATTTGTCGGGTGGATAAATTAAAATTTACTTTAACTCACAAAGAACTAAATGCCAAGTCAAAAATATCACTAACATCTATTCTCAAATAATCTCCTGCCAGTAAGGACGTGGTACTTTTCTTCTAACTAGCAGTTTTGCAGCCAAATGGCACCGCAAGATAAACATTTATGACCCGGGGCCCTCTGAACCAAGTGGTTTTACCGCCAAATGACACCACAAAATACCGATTATGGCCAAAGCCAATATGTTCTTTAGTGCCACCAAATCCTTGAGATATGAATCAATAGAATATAATTGATAGGGCACAAAACCCTTTATTAGCTAAGGTGGATTCAAATTTGTCCCTTTAAATAAATATTCACCCCAAGTCTATAGGGTACCCTTGGACGAAGCAACCCATGGCTGCTGACAATGATCCTTCTGTCAGGTTGGGTCGACTACCTCCTCTGACTAAGTAGACCAGGGACCACGATGGCCTAGGATGAAGGAACCATGGGATCTTGATCGGGTCCATCATCTATCGGGTCCATCATCTATTTCCCCACCATCCATTTTAAGTGCAAGATAGTGAAATTTCTAATTTTAAATATCAAACTCTTTCAACCAAAATTTCCAAACATTCAAACATTCCAAATTCCCAATTCCAAACCTATGTTGCTATTATATGCCATATAACACATATTCTTTACGTATCTGATTGACGACTAGCCTTAATCGAAAGTTCTCTCTCGTGATCGGGAGGGGTAATTAACTATAGAGGCTTGCGCCTATAGGAAACCAGAACTCATATCATAAAATCCTCACAAAATGAGGGTGAAATCTCTGGGTAGTGTCTTATATACAAACCCATATGCCTTCCAAAATTTACCCCAGAACTTATTCCGTTAAAACTCCCTCGCTAAAACAAACAAAAGCAGGCGGAGGTCGAAGCCGAATTTTGGAGCCCACATTTTCTCACTTCATGATTGATATCACACCCACAATAGTTTTGAATCCATCACCAATTAAATAACTCACTAAAATTGAGTAAGGCTTCATTTGTGATATATATAGCTATACTTTTCTTCTTTTTTTTTGATAAAACTCACCAAGGGGTCTACATATTAAAGTCATAAAATGTTACGAGGTCCAAAATGGGCCTCAAGCCACAGCTTCTCGAAGAGCTACAACCAAAGTGAAAGACAAGAAACTTAAAGTTTAAGGTCCCTACAAAAATATAATGAAGAACAAAAATAAAATAACAAGATAAAGCAAAAGGTACCAACAAAATCTCCCTTAACCAAACAAAGGGGACTAACCAATAGAGGAGCACGAATGAGCATTAGAATGAGTAGTCTTGCCAACGGAGATCTTGAAACATTTATTTTTGTTTTCCTTACCTTTATTGCTAAAAAATATAGTGAATCCCACATTATCCACTTGCACAAACATTTAAATTACTACCATCCATCAAAATGTTGGAGATACCATCATTTTTCCTCCTGCTAGTACAATGATCATCCGAATGAGAGCAAATTTAATCGAAGTGATCAATAGGATACATAAAATTCAATTTCAACAAACGCTTTCCACCATCTAGATTAATAACTACTTCATCAGATATAGGGGAAATCGGTAAGTTAATTATGGGCACCTTGTTCGAGACATCCACACAATTAATGAAAAAAGTAGGAGCATCAATAGAAGGTGAGAAACCCCTCACCAATATCACCAGAGGTCACATTCTCCAAATTAACACGAAGCAGGTGTTCCACAAGATCCCTTTTAGGAGATAAAGCTACTTGATTGTCATAACATTTAGTAGAATGATCTAAGTTTGCCATAGAATTAATCTTACCCTCATTGACCACAAAATCAATAGCATTATTTAGAGATGGCAAAATTCCATGAGGCTCAATATTATTGTTACCATTATTATTTTCCTCAAAATACACAATATCTGTAGCAATAATAGTATTCTTGGTATGCGGATCCCAACTCAAATGATGATGAATGATGATGCACTTAGTTTTCATGTGTCCCAAAGACTTGCAGTGATCATAATAATGAGGAAATTCCTCCATTTGTACATGTTGAATATAATCGATTTTTTTAGGCCCCAACCAAATTGAAGAAGGATATCACTTAGTTATGTCTTACTTGATTAATACCCGAGGGACTGACGGATGAGACGCAATAAAAGTAGCATTATCGATTTTAGAGAGCAACCAAATAAGGAGCCCAAGCCTTAAAGTATGCAGGGAGAGAGAAATGGGGCCTAAAGTTAGGGAAAGAAATTCAAATGAGGATGATAGGGAAATCCATCGTAATGTCAAAAAATGGTGACTATTTTGTTAGCTTCATATAAGAATTGAAAACAAAGTAGGATATCTAGGCAAAAAAATCTACTATAATCCATATCATTGTTAAGATTTGATCTAAACATGCTTAGCATTCAGGATGGTGACACCAAAAACTCACCGCTTAGTATAAGGTTGAAAAAAAAAATGAAACGCATCGAGAGAAGGCTTGCAGTTGGGAAAATTAACGACCAAAGCACATCCGAAAGGGAAAACAAGAGCAAGAACTTAACCTATTCATCTGAAATCCATACAGCCAATAGCCCCTAATAGGATGTGGCTTCGAGATCAGGGTAGGCATCTACAGAGGTAGCGCGTGAGAGGGCGTCAACAAATGCGGGAGGAATTTTTACCACTTAAAAAGGCAGGATCTCCCAAGCAAACATTTACTACCATTGGAGATGCAGAACAGTTAAAGGTAGACCGAAGCCAGAATGAGAGAGGGGTTGCTCGCAGCTTCAACTGAGAGAAGGAGGTCACCGGATGTGGAGGACTCCCAGCGGTGACGTGGAAGAAACACTAGGGCAAACCCCTACCATCGAAGAGAAAAAAGTTGAGTTAACTAACAATTCTACTTCCACACTTTTTGGGATAGTTATCTTACTATTTTCTAAAGAATTTTTTAGTACAATTTTTTTAGTTCAAGAAATTTGCATACGAAAAAGTTGTTTTAGAAAGTAGTAAGAAAGTTTTTTCCAAATGAACCCTAAATCTACAAAGTTTCACTGCAATAAATGACCAAATTAGTGGATGGATGGATGAGAAAAATTCTACTCAATACAAAAAGTATTATTAACATTAACATTTCAAAGCTTAAGAGGTCATTTACTAAAGAAACCAAGTCATCAATCATACATCATTTCAATTTATGATCACATGTTATAGTTTTTGATATATTATTTTCTTTATTGAAAATTTTTATTGGTCCCATTATTTGAAAAAAAAAATATGCTCATTAATAATATTAAACAATTATTTTATCTTTCTAGGTGGCCATTTGGATGATATATTTTCAATAAGTAGGTTATATATTAATTATTTTCACAAGTATAACAAAAAAATTATAAAATTATTTGCTACGAAAAAAATAAAGTTTTAGCATTTATTATTTTTTGTAAATATCAGTGATTAATGTTTTGAAGCATATGATCAACATTTATGTGACGCCCCAAGATCCGTGTAGCGAAAGGATTCGTCTGACATTCTGATCGAACTCCATTCCAGTTGCCTTGCTCGGACCTGAAATTTTTAAACCACATATAATGAGCTACAATAGCCCAGCAGGTCACCAAAGCCTACAACTGAAATCAAAGCAAGGCGATGCTATCAATATGCATGTCAATCTATCAATCTGAATCAGTCAATGGTCAATGAGTCTATGCAGCGGAAATCAATAAATCAATGCATATCAGGAAATCCATACGATGTAAGATCATACAATGTCATACAAGGGTCTTACTCGACAAGCACAAACACTAGTCATGATCAACCAGGTTAACTGGCTATTATCGATAGTGCTGTTGTAGAATCCGTTGCTGTTGTAGTCCGTACGTTGGTCTATCAATAAGAGTCGTCACTCTTTTTGCCCGTCGGCCGCCCGTCGGCATATAAAACTCCTTATGACTCCCATCTATAGTGCTGTTGTAGAAATCCATAATCGATGTTTAAAGGAAAGCCCGTCGGCCCACCATCCTGTACAGGTCAAGTCTATCTTCACCAACGTTCAACTAGGTTCCCACTTGTCTTTCAGTGACACAATCAATTCAATGAATAATCGATGCAATAAGCAATATTAAAGAAATCTAGAACAATCATATCAATAGTCATACACATATCAATTCAATCTATCAATTTCAGACAAATCAGAAATCATACGAAAATCGGGCAGCGTAACGGCAGTCGGTCAAATTTACACAAAAATCCTGCAAAAAGACACGATTTCAAATTCTACCAATTACAATAGAATATCTATAACATCAATGCAAGACTTTTATTCTACAGAAACCAAGTCAGAAAATATCCTGATAATTTTCTATCCGATAAAAATCACGTAGAACCAATTCCGACCGGTAAAATCATCGTAGAAAACACTCAAATCGTGTGTAATAATCATATCTATAACATATCAGAAGTTGTGCGGTGAAAGTTGTGTCAATATCAAATCACGTCAAAAGTTCGACTACGAAAACACAAAACAGATCTCAAACTCGGTCAAAACACAACATCTTTGAAAACAGAAATAGGATTCGGAGTCCTTACCACGAGATCTTCACTTTTCCCAACAGCAGCGTCGGACGAAAAGCGCTCCGCGGTCTCCGAAAACCAGCTTTTCTCTTTTTCCCTTTCTCTTTCTCTCTCCTCAGATATTTTCGTTTTTATAAAATGATTTTCTCTCTCCTCAAAACGAGCTGATTTTCTTATATCTGTGAACTGATCGGCCAGGCCGATATTCACATCGTCCCGGGACGATCAGACCAAATCCTGATCGTCCTGGACCTCACCCAGGGCTATTGTCTGGCCGATAATTTCTACAGTACCGATCGGCCTGGACGATCTCACGATCGGCCCGGACGATCCTGTCCAGAAATTCTTCCAGATAACACACCAGAAATCAGCTGTTTTCCATGCACTGATCGGCCTGGACGATCTCAACTTCGTCCTGGCCGATTCTGGGAGGAAAATCCAATTCAGAGAGGAACAGTAAGGGAACGAGATATTACAATTTACACTTATTTGACTAAAATCATTATTACTAATCACAATTTTAATGACATAATTAAGAGTTAATAGTAAATTCTATCATTGAAGAATATGAAATTTTAGCTCTTTCTCCACTAAGCTTATGAGTTCAGAGTATATTTTTCTGTGCCCACAAATATTTTTTCAAAGTAACATAGCTGAGGGAGAGTGAGTCAGAGATGAAGCTAACAAATAAATAGGCAGCAAAGAGTGGCTACATATAAAATTCAATAAAGGAAAATTGGAAAGTAACTGAACGAATAGAAAGCTTCCCTGATAAATTAATAAATGAGAGGTTCTGTAAAGATAAAATACAAACAGTAAATGAAAAATCAAACAAACAACATTAAAGCTAGATAGGGGAATAATCTTCTTGTTGGGTTCAAATGTGTTCGTATGTGATAGAGATGTGTCATTCTTTGGTTGGCTGGAAGGGGAAATGATTATTATTGAATCTGATTTGTCTATCTTTGGATGAGCTTGATAATGCCGAGTGCATATGGGTGAGCAAGTATGGGCAACTGACTTGCCTACATTTGCTCGCTCATATTCACTCGATATTATCATGCTAGGCATAAGACAGAGAAAGAAGGTTCAATGAAGGCCATTAGTCCCTCTAGCTAGCTAAAGAATAACATGTGCCTAGGGCGGTATGTAGAGTCATATATTGAGTCATATCTTTTTTTTACTCATTTATTGATGTATCTTTTCATGTGACTCTCAGTCACTATAAATAAAGAGTGAATGAGCATTTTGGATCTTTTTTGAATCTAGTGTACCATTTGATATTTTCTATAATTAGTGCTACTTATACCATAGATACTTAAGCTAGTATTCTCTCTCTCTCTCTCTCTCTCTCTCTCTCTCTCTCTCTCTCTCTCTCTCTCTCTCTCTCTCCATTATCACATGTTTTTTTGGATAAAACTCATAGGATCTCCTACTAGTAAGGTTATGTTTCATCCATGAACTTTTTTTTTTTTTTGGGGGGGTGGGGGGGGGGGTCCTTATGGGGACCTTCAACTCACTAATACTTTGAAGAGCTACAAAAAAAAAATTCAAAAGAAAACAGACGAGCCAAAAGTTCTCACTAGTCAGAAAAATAAAATGACCTAGTAACATACTAGGGCGGCCAGAAACTAGCTAAAAAAAAGATATAATCAATCACTTTACCCAAAATCTTCTTGCAAAAATTGTTAACTACTAGATAAATCACCTGTCAACTGAATGGCTGCTAAGCTTAATAAAGTTGCACAAAAATCATAGAAATAGTATATCAAGTTTGAATCCAATACTCTTAAACAACATTAACAGAAAATTATGATAAAAATTTTACTAAAATTTAAAAATGCAAAGTCAAGCTAAAAATGATCAAAGTGGAGATTTATTATTGGAAATTTCTTAATTTTCAATGAATTTATTAAAAAATATATAATTTTTTTCTGCAAATAGTAATTCCTTAGCTTTAGTTAATTAAAAATCCAATCGAAGTACTAAATGTTCTGTAGTTTGGTTGGATAATTGGATCCGTACCGACAAGAATGCACGTGACTCATGCTACCAAATCTATCGACTGTTTAAAAAGAAAAAAAAAATACTCAATTGTTGAAAAACAAAACTGTTTCCTCTTAGAACCGTACACGACCTGTTGCTCATAAAATTCAAAGTATATATGATAGCCTCATAAATTTGTTCAAATTATCAAAAGTATTCATTTTAATCCTTATTGCACACTAAGAACAATGAAGCTATCAAATTAATTCATTCAATTAGCCAAAGTTATTTTGTTTATGTCATCAAATGATTTACCCAACATTGAAAAATCTCAACCTGACCCGAAGGGTCTATTTAGAGAAAAATTATTACGTGCGGTGTTTGGACGTGTCTAGAGACCAATTTGGACATGCCACATCACCCAATGCACTGTACATTGAATGATATGGTGCATCTGGATTAAATTCAGGATAAGTTCAGACTCCGCACAGAATAATCTCTCCTATTTAGAACAGTTTTTTGACTATTTTATTTTTTAAATAACAATCATAATTTAATTTGACTACTACATTATTGTTGTTTTCTCACTATTTTTTTAGAAATTTTGTGTTGTAAAGATGTTTTCTGCAACCATAATAGTAAAATTATTTTCTCTGTAGCAACTTTATATTAAACCTTTTAAAACACTTCAAAGTCTTAAACATGCTCAAAGTCAGGGGTGTCAATTTCGGGTCACGGGTCGGGTTCGGGTCGAACCCGAACTGACCAGAGTTCAAACGGGTCAACCCTAACCCGACCCGGGTAGACAAACGGGTCGAAAAACCGAACCCGGACCCGACCCGGCGGGTTGCCGGGTTGACACGACCCGACCCGGATTGGGTGGCCGGCGCCGGAACCGCGGCGGCCGACGGCGGCGGACGCGAGCGCGACAGCGCGGGCGCGGGCACGCGGGCGCGAGGCGGGCGCGGTCGGGCGCGGGCAGTCGCGGGCACGCGGGCGCGAGGCGGGCGCGGTCGGGAGCGGGCGCGGTCGGCGGGGGTGCGGTCGGGCGCGGTCGGGCGCGGTCGGGCGCGGCCAGTCGCGGGCACACGGGCGCGCTGGGGGGCGCGCGGCGGGCGCGGGCACGCGGGCACGCGGGCGGCGCTGGCAGGCGCGGGCAGTCTCGCGCGGCGGGCAGCGCGGGCGAGCGCGCGGCGGGCAGCGCGGGCGGGCAGCGGGCAGAGGCGGGATTTGAATTTTTTCGAATTAAACGGGTTGGCGGGTTGACCCGGCAACCCGCCGGGTCAACCCGAACCCGACCCGTTTTTTGAAACGGGTCGATTTCTGGAACCCGAACCCGACCCGTTTTGAAATCGGGTCGGGTTCAACCCGGATTTTCCGGGTCGGGTTTTCGTGTCGTGTCAAATATTGACACCCCTACTCAAAGTCATCGAAGGCTTGTATGCAATTGTCACCTCTAAATGAAGTCGGCAACGACTTCACGATGGACTTCTATTGAACTTGTTCATTGTTATAATAAACTTTTGTTAGACATTAATTTGTTATTTAACTTTATTTGTCTTACTTAAATCCGGTACTTTTTGTAGGATTGACTTGATTTAAATACTTAAATAGAGGGTTAGAATATGAGAATAATGCATTCAATCACTTATATAAATATTGTATTTTCTAATAATATTAGGAAAACAAAAGCTTCTCACCTTTGCTATTTTCTTTATTTTTTCTGATTATCATTAGCTTGATTTATACTCATTAGTAAACTTCTGAATTTTATATCTTAAAAATATATATATAAATTATAACTATTTTATATCTTTAATTATATTTTTTTCCTACTTATTAATCATTCTTTTAACTTTATAAAGTATATAAAAATTAGAAAAAAAAATATTGACATAATATTTAAGTAAAATTCATATCATAATGAATTTCGTTGTTTTTTATAATCTTGTTGAGATTAGTGCAACATTTAATTTCAAGTATCTGGTAGGGCTGTCTGGAATTTTCGTGTGAATTAATTTCTGGCTTCTGCAGGGCATGCTGAGGTTTTCTTATGCTTATAAAAAGTTTTGGTCTAACAGGGATACTACTGTGCATTTAGCTTCTGTTAACTACTATATTTATCGTACCTTTTTTTGGAGAATTCCTTTCAGGTATCTTAATATTGATCGAGTAATGAGCTTCAATGACCGCAAGGTATTCTTATTTTGATTTTCGCATTACTTTTTCTATTATCTTTAGTATTTTGCAGGAAGACTGGGTTGAATGGGATTATTCTGCTCTTCCTTTCTTGGGTGATGTCTACTCACAGCCCGAGTTTTTACTTAGGTTCTTTTTGTACTCGTAGTAAAAGAATCCACCGGCTCATAGGTTTTTTGTTTTCTTTTTTACTTGTAGCTCTTTGGAGAAGTAACGAGCTGGAGGATCTTTTTAATGACTTTGTAACCGAATTTTAGATATTAACGCGTAGGCCACACAGAGGGTTTTAACAAAAAAAAAGAAAAAAAAATTCATGAAAATTAAGTCTATTAGAACATAAATTTTATTAAAATATTCTGATATTATTATTTCTAATTATAACTAGAAAGCAAATGTATTAAAGTTTTGAAAATTTTTTAATTAAAGTATTTTGAATGTATAATTATATTATATTTATTATTGAGGGAAATTTTATATTTTTCATAATACAATACTGCCAAGTCAAGCCTAGGACAAAATGGCACGGAAACAAAGGTACTCATATAGGGAATAGTCGCACAGCTAAAAAGTGTGCTCTACAGTGCGCCGTCTGAGCGAAGAGCGCATCACAGCGGGTACAAACGAAGAAGACAAAGAAGGCCGCACAAACGGCCACAGATAAACGGATTGCTTGGTTCCCTAGTGGGCCTGCTTTGGTCAACCAAGTCAATGGCTCGAGCTTCTTCTATACAAAGGTGAGTCATACGGTCAACGTAAAATATAAATTTTTATAGAATCCTACTTTATAGAAAACTAATTCATAGCTAATAAGTCTCAAATTTCGTCCAAAGCTTTGACTAACAATCTCTATAAAAAAGAAAAGTTTTGAAAATTTACAGTCTATGAGTATTAGCATTTGAAAATCAGAGCTGAGTTGTAAGACTTTGCAGATCTCTCTCTCTCTCTCTTCTGAGAACTTACAAGTCTTTGACAAACGTGCATGAGAGCAGCATTCGCTCATGCAACTTTCTCTCTCTATCTCTATATCTTTGTCTCTCTCTCTCTCTATCTATTCATATTGTGATCTTTGGAGGTTGAGATCATATATAGTGGAAGGTTTAATAATGATTTAGTAGAAGGTTTAATATTGAAAAATAATGCTTGTTCTGATTAGTTTGAGTTAGGTTTTATAATAAAAACAATGTAATAGTTTTTTTTCCTTTAATTAAAAAAATAATATTTAGTGAGTAATAAAAGTGGTATTTACATTCACTAAATTTATAAAATCTAATTAGAACATTCAGTAAGGTTTATGATAGAGAGATCTGCAAAGTGGTATTTACCTTAATCTAAATTTTATATGGTTAATTATTTTCACAGCTCTACTTTTCTATTAATCATTTAACAGGAAAAACTTACAATCATAAAAAATATTTAATTTAAACCTTGAAATAATACTGAATCCTTAAAAAATATTCTTTTTTTTTTCTAATGAGTTTTTCTTCTCGATGAATCAGGCAGTTGAAGGAAAACTAATAGCAGATAGAGCAGGCAAAAAGGATAAAAAAACGTATATATATCTAACTACAAATCAGAGAAAAAACAGAATAGTAATTATATATGAGAAATTAGTCTCTGTAGAAGAAATATGAAGTAACAAGATCGATCCTACAACAGCAATAAATCTAACAACAGCAGCAATAACAACAAAATATAGAAGTTCTCTTACAAACAAAGCGTAAAACATTACTACTACAGATGATATTCATTTGATTCTTCCACTTCTTTTACTTTCTTTCTCTTATTCCCATTACTCTAACTTCTCTTCTTACCGAAGAGTACCACTAGCAAACGATCGGGTTGAAGAAGCTGGCTTCATCTCACTATCCAAAGATCCTGAAATATCTATAGCGCCATGATGCTGCTGCTGCTGCTGCTCTCTTTGAGATGAAATTCCTCCTCCCATACTCCTTAACAAGTTTCCAACTCCGAGAAAATCTCTAGTCAAGCCATTATTGTGATAACTCCCTTCATCTATATGACAAAAACCAGCATTATAGTCACCAAACTTAGCTTCTTGGTCCCCACGTCGACTAAATATTCCGGAGTTTCCATTAGCGAAGGAGTTCATTATATCTTGCAAATGATTCTCGTTTTCTACATGAGACCTTGTAGAAGACGAGCTTCCGAATCCTTTAATGCTGTTATTGCTTGAAGTAGCGCCCATCTGAGCTGCCTTCTGAAGCAAAGCTGTTGCTGACATTTGAGGAAGATTAACTGAATCGTTTTGTAGTGAAGTGTTGAAGAGAGCTTGCATTCCACCGCCCATTTGATCGTAGAGATTGGAAGGCTCGGGGTTATTGGAAGGGAATTGATCTTGCATCATGAGTAGATGGTGAGGAGTTTGGTTGAAGAGATTTGGCGTCGAAGAAGAGGTTGAGTTTGGCTGAAGATCGGGAAGTTGCATTAAGGTGTGAAAGGGAGGTTTGTTTTGGAAGTTATCGGTGGAAAGGAAGAAGCTGGGGGAAGGAGGAGGGTGCGTGGAGCGGAAGGAGGAAGGTTGGGAAGGGGAGATGAGGTGGTCGCCAAGGCGGAGGAGGTCAGCGGCGCCGCCTGTGGCAGAGGTAGGTGGATGGGTTTGGTTATGGAGGGAGGAGAGGTGGGGGTTTACTTGAGATAAGCCAAGGTTGATGGCGGCGCCGGAGTAAAAGTGGCTGGATATATTAGTCATGCCGGTGGGGATTCTGGCGCTTTCTTGTGCTAGAGCGTCGCAAAATGCTCTGTGGGTGATGAAGCTGTCGCGCCTGCAAGGCAAGGAAGAAGAAGATTAAGATTTTTTTTTTTTTGCAAACTATAAGGTGGATGAAATATTGTTATAGGACTAACATTTTTTATTTCATAATAAAAATAAATGCTTGATGTTGTTGTTGTATAATGAAAATGATATTATCATGACTACAAGGTAAATTAAATAAGAAAAAATTATGATAGGATATTTATTTGCAAATCATATAAAAAATCTGTCCAAAACTTTTTGATTGATGATAATTAAGGTTCTGTTTGGGATGGTTTCATTACTGTTTTTTAAAATAGCTTTTTAGTATAATTTATATAATGGATAAGTTTAATTAAATTTTGGGGAAAAAAATTAAGATGAAGGAAATTAAATATAACTAATGAGCAATATTTTACTTTCTACACTCAAAGAGACATGAAATATGAGAATTATGAGAAATTAATATTATTCTTTGACAAACATTGTTGGTTTGTATATAATAGATGAATGTTTACTATATCTGAAAAATCTAAATATAGTTAGATTTATCAGATATTTCAGAGAAGAATGGCAGAAAAGGATATGGTTGGCCAAAATAATGTCTTCTATGTTGTAAAAGTTGGAGATAATGTTAGGTTAATAAAGAAAGGGATTTAAAAACGAAATGCAACCAAGCATGATTTCATTTGCTGAATAATATGCCTAATTTATTAGGATGGAATGTAAATAATGACTTCAATAATCCAGATAGAATTTTGCAAGTATAATATCAACCATAAGATTGAATAGACGACTTTCTTACTGTCTCCTAAAGCAGTTTTGTGATACAAAAATTTTACATTTTGTACTAAAAATTTCCTTTAAGAAGCAGTAAAAGCGCCATCCCAAACGTAGTCTAATATAGATGTTTTAGCAGTTCTTAAACCATAAAAGAGAGAGAAATAGAGAGAGATGAAGAAATAGGCCAAAGATGCATCATATAAGCTGAAATCTTGAAAATTAAGGTGTAAATATAGAAAGTACTGCTCACTTTAAATAGTAAAAAGCATTTTTTATTGAAATACAAAGGCTTGTATTTTTTTTTAGGCTAACTTTAACTCAAAACAATACACAGTGTCAGCTACAGATAAATAGATATGATCAGATAAACATAAAACAGGCAAAAGTTCAGTAACAAATCATTTCTTTTGTAAATAGTAAATGTTTAGCTAAAATAAAATTATAAGCTGTAATGAAATGTTTTTCAATCATATTTGAACAACATATAGAATGATTATCTTTTCAATTATGAAAGGAAGAGAATGAAATTTTTTTGCCTAGCATGATCAATTAAGCAAATTTGTTTTAAATTTCTCACCTCAGAAAGCTGAAGGGAGAAAAAAAAAAAAGAAAAAGAAAAATCATCTAATGCAGAAAATCTAAGAAGTGCATTTCATTCAATGTCATGGAGGATATAAACTTGAAATTTGCCTTAAATTTGAAAACGAGTTGTACCATGTGAAGAAAGAGCCACCATTTTTAGGACTGCGTCTTCAATAAATGTAATGAAGAATTTATGCAAGAAAGATGAAAAACTTCTTCTCCTCTTCATCAATTCCCAATTCAATGTATTCAAGTGTCTTTCAAAGACCTGGAGCCTCAGATTTCCAGTGTATGCATTTTTACCAAGAACATACAGCCCTCTTCACATTCAATTCTCACCTCAACATTCTTCAATCCTTTCCATTTCACTCTTCAATTCCTCCCATTTCTTTCACATTTCATGGAATCAAATTCTCTCTCCCTCTCTCTCTCTCTCTCTCTCTCTCTCTCTCTCTCTCTCTCTCTCTCTCTCTCTCTCTCTCACTGAAGAGAGGAAGAAGACGGGTAAGGACTCTACACAATTTCCAACCCTAAGGTTCTAAACGTTTTCATGAAAAGGTGGACCTGTGAGAGGCGAAAGACCTGCTCACAACTAGCCAACCCATAAAAGAACAAGACCCTGCTCTCTTGCTTACATGGCAACACGTGAACGATGAGTGAGAATGGCAGAGGCGTGCCTTCCGAGGAGAAAGACACCATCCTTTTATCACCACAAATACTTTACTCATACAAAAAATACACAGAAACTCGCCATTTAATAAGTTACCTTCATAAAAATACTTTACAAATAAATCAAATAGTACTATAGATTTTAATTTATTAAATAATAAAAAACTCTCTCTCTCTCTCTCTCTCTCTCTCTCTCTCTCTCACAAACACACACACATAGCTAATTGTGCAATTCACGTGTGAGCAGTTCCTCACTACCCTCCTTCCTAGCTCCTCACACCAGAAAGGACGCCCGATCTTTTCCCTCTCCAGCTCAGGAATGATAGCCCATAACAACCCTAAAACTAATAAAATAAAATTAAAAAATCTAACTTTTTGAAAGGTAGAAGAAGGCGAGAAAATCCATGTTGATTGGTGTTCATTATGATCATCATCATCATTCATACATGCATGCATTATAGAATTTAAAAACAGATAGTTAAACGAATTAACCTTGAGAAGAGAGTTCCACAGTCACAGCGATACTCTCGAGTCCCACAGGTCTTAGAATGAGCCTTCCAATCGGACTGGACTGCATATCTCTTTGAACATTTATCGCACTTCCACTTCTTCTCACCGTGCTTACGACAAAAGTGCTTCTTTATGCCTGTTAAGTCTCCAAGCGCTCGCGATGGGTCATGGTGAACACAAGTTGGCTCCGGGCAAAGATAAACACGCCGCCTTACTTCCTTATTACTCTTCTGCTTAAGCTTCCATGGCAAGTTATGTCCTCTCCTATGAAGCTGAAGGTTTTGCTCTCGTTGAAATCCTTTATTACAAACTTCGCAGATGAATCTGTTTGTCGCCATTAGTGTCTTAGGAGATAGAGCTATCACCTCCGCATCTGGATCTGTTCCATTATTTGAAGTGAGAGATAGAGAAGAAGCTAGCTTTAACATTCATGGGAATAAGTTCATGAATTCAAAGAAGTAAATTCAACTGTATAATGAATAGTATAATTTTCGACAAATTAAGAAATCATGAAATATTAATTGGGGAAGAATGGAACTAAGATACTTGCTTGGATTTCCAGGGAGGTTTCTCTTTTTCTTGACAGGAGCGGGTACTTGGAGATTGGAAGAAGAAGACGGGATGGACGAGGTTGGTGGTAGAACCGGAAGCATCTGCTGTTGCTTTAAGTGGTTGAGGCTTTCTTCATCTCTGATACCAAAGAAAGGAGAGGAAGACGAAGCCGCCGCCATCTTTGCTTACTGGTTAATAAGAATTCCCTTGTTGATGATGAAGCTGGAAAATATCATTGAGCAGTCGAAATCAAAGCCAGGAAAAAAAAATTCATTCATGGTACCCAACATAGTTAGAATCATGATTGCACATCGGTTAATCATTTTTGGTCGAGTCTTCTCTTTATGAATCTAAAAGACAAGGGAAGAAAACACAAGGAATTAATGGTAGAAGGTAAAGAGATCACGAAATAATTCATAGTACATAAGTTTTCTGCAACATCACTTCGTCGGCAGCGATAACAAAAACATCCAAACTTAACCACCTGAGGACTCTTCCTAGATCGACAAAAGAACAAATCGGAGGTGGAAATCCAAACAAACAGTTGCACTCAAAACTAGTAAAGGTAAGAAGAGAGAGATAGAGAGAGAGAGAGGAGAGAGAGAGGGAGAGTTAGTAAGAGAGAGAGAGAGGTGGGGAATTAAGAAGAAAACAAGAGAAGAAAAGAATAGGAAAAAACACAAACCGTGCCAAATATCTCTCTCTTCCTTTGCCCTCTTTCAACGGCTCCTCGTCCTTCTCCGCTCTATCTTCTTCTGCTCCTCTCTATGGGGATTGCAGCGAAGGCGGCCAAGAAGGCTTGTCTGGTTTCCTTCATTTCCTTGTCATACCTTTTCTTCTCGCTCTCTTCCACAGTGATGCGGCCTCTTCTACTTTTTTTTTATGTATTTTTCCTTTCCCCACCCCTTTGCACCACAAATAAAAATACTTTCTAAATTAATAGAGAGAGAGATAGAGATGCTCATGGAAGTCTCACACAGGCAAAGCGGTGTCTCTATGTGGCCATGAAATAGGGGTCCACCATCTGCAGGCCTTGGTAAAAACCATATATGCACCATTCTTACCTTGAGAAAGACATCAAAATTTGGTCTAATACGCTTGATTTTTGCTTCCATGACATAACTAATTTTCATATTCTAAACTTTTTTTTAATAAAATAATATCAGTAATGCAGCAAAGAACAATAACGTATAAGAATTCATTTTTAGTTTTTTTAAAAATATTTTCATAAAATAAGGAAAAAAATTCCTCATAAAATATCCTCATTAAAATTTTGAGAATGATGCCTTGAGCTGAAACTTTGCCTGTGCAGGAGTATTATGGAAGAAAAGAAAAGGCTAAGATTACTCTTAAGAGGATTGAGAAGCTAGCAAATTGTATTCATCAATTAAAAATAGGCTCTGGACCGCCAATTACATGAAAAAATTAGTGCCTTAATTAGTTTAGCCTATCCACTTAGCAAAGGGATGCCCTAATCTTATGAGGGTAAGGTCCTAATTAACATCAGTAGATGATTGCCTCAACTATTGAAGATCTAGAATAATTTCTAATGTTCTCTATTATTTTTCTCCTGAAAATATAATTGAGTGTGATTACTGCAAATTCTTTGATCTTGATTCATAATATCAGTGATATTATTGATATGTATCGGTTAGATGGGGACTTTCTGCTCTTTAGGTTTTCTTTTCTTTTTATGCATTGTAGCTCTTCGAGCATTCGTGAGTGGATCGTCCCCTTAAGGACTAAGTAATTTTACATTTAATCAACGCGTAGGCCCCTTTGGCGGGTTTCCCCTAAAAAAAAAATTATAATATCAGTGATTGGGCTTGATTTTAGCTTAAATTGATTAAAAATTTCTTAATGATTTTGATTTAAGCTTATTTTAATAATTTTGGTCAAAATCAATGAGTTTCAATGATTATTCTTGCAAAACTCAATAGTTTCACCAAAGACTTGTAAATTTTTAAAAAATGAAATCAGTAAAATTCTTTAGTTGTAATATATGATTTAGTAATATTTTATTTTTAGGATCTTATTAAATTAAAGAGGATTCACATAATTCTTAAGTATGTATTTTAAATTTTTATATTTAGATAAATAGCAGCTTTGTTTCTCAATAACATAAAAATGTCACTTATGTAAAGTTTATTTTTTAAATTAAACTCATTGACTAGCCTATGCGTTATTACAAACAATGATTATAAGTCCTTAAGAGGGATAAATAGCTCGCTACCGCTCAAAAGAGCTATAATCAAAACTGAAAAGAAAATCCTAAGAGCCATAGATCCCAAAACTAGTTACAATCTAGAAAAAAAAAACCTAGGAAATCTACGGGATGCTAGGAGCCATCCGAAAAAATGGAGATCCCAATAAAGATGGTTAATAGAAAGAATCTCTAAAAACTAAACCACAATGAAGAAACATAAACATAAGTTAACATAGCAGCAATACAAGCTGTCAATGCCCGAATCAAGTTGAACCCATAAGAGCATCAAAATATCAAGATATTCCAACAGAAATCATAAATAAGACGCTCTAGAAATTCATCAACAACAGTAGTCTAGTTACAGATATCAGTGAAAAATAGAATAGAAGAGCAAGATAACGAGAACCCAGAAACTGATCACCACGAGCAGATTTATGCTGATCCAACTAGTAGTACGTAAGTTAATTTTTTGTAGTTATATTTTAATGTGTTTTATGAACTAATGTACTAAAAAATTACATATAAAATTTTAAATGTATGATATATAAATAGATAATTATTTAGTGTTATGTAAATAAATCCTTCTAAATTTAATTAATAAACTTGGACCCTAAGTAGATACCTCTTTATCTTATACATTTCTTATTTTTTTTTTTTATAAAATTTATTATTGAGAAGAAGCTTATAAAATCATGAATGCTAAAATTAATATAATATCAAAATTAATTATACTATCAAAATTATTGTAACCAATTTCCTTTAGGTAGGGCCAAATTAGAATAAAAATAATTTTCAAATTGAAAAAAATATAAAGAATTTTTTTGGATTATATGTTGGACAATGTAGCTTTCCTATTTCTTAATTCTTGCTTTTAACTATTTTTTTTTTTCCTATGCACACTGGTGATTTGATTTGTACTGGTAGGCCTTAATCTCTGCCCTTTCTTCCCCCATTATTTCCTTATATTCTTCCACCCTCATGTCAAGACAAACACTCAGCTTCATCACCTCTTTCCATCCCTTATAAAAAGATATTATTAGTGAAATAATTGGTCTTACTAGTCTTCAAATTTATAATAAAGCTCTGAATTATTAATAGTTTAAAGGTGGAAAACTTTACTAGTTGGGAAGTAGCTTCTTCTTGATAGTTAATCTCCTATTCTTGAGTGTTCCCAACTACTGCCGCAAGGAATTTAGCTAATACTCCCTAATATCCATTATTAGATAGAAAGATTTCAAGCCTTAATAAGCACACATTTTCATTTAAGACTACTCTGCTCTTTTCTCACTAAATTAATTAATTTTTTTTTCCATTTAAGACACATTTTCAGATGTCGTGTGTCATCACCAAGAACAAAGGGAAATTTGTTTATTCTATTGCACGTCAATGCTCCAAATCTTGCCTTTCATTCTATCGAATGAGTTCAACTAGTGATTTACTTGGTTAAATAGTAAGGCTGCGCATATTTTAAACTTGCCAATATTTATTCTGCTACAGCTTTTTCATAATTTTAAGATTCTGTAGCTAGCTTATCTCGTGTTTTGTGAAGAAAATTTTAAAGGGAATTTGCCCCCCAGCAATATCTTCCATGTCTCAAGTTAATACTATGGATTGTAAATTTTTTAAATTTTTTTCCAAAAAAAAAAATAAAATTTTATGCAAATTAATATGGCTATATTTTTGGTTATGGTGAACAATTTTAAGCATACAACGCGATTGAATTTTCTATTATTAATAATGTTTTTTAAGAGTATCGCAGAAGTTAACTACCATTTATTTTTTCTTTTGGGTGAGCTTTGTTTCTTATAAAAGATTTTATTGGTGTTGAGCTTAGCTATCTTCTTGATGAAGGTTGTTTGGGCATGGAAGGCTTAATGATCAGCTTAAAATTCTTGACGTGGGTTGTTTGTGCATGGAAGGCTCATGTTAACCTTCTTAGGTTTGGAAGAAGTTGTGTGACATTTAGTCTTTTGGTGGTCGTTTGATTGATATGGGCTTTGGATTTGGTTTTGCTTCATTTTGGATGGATAAGTAAGTGGTTTAGGTCCCTTTAAGTCTTTCCTTTCTAATCAATGTTGTTGTTTTTTATCCCAAGAGGGGAGAGCGTATGCGCTAATGTTCTAACAAAGGAATACAAGTCACTAAAGAGATTGATAGCTCACTAAAGCTCAGAGAGCTACAATAAAAAAGGAAGAAAAAATTTTTTGAGAGCCAAAAATCTCTGTTTGCCTACAAAAGGAAATGCAAAAAAAAAAAAAAAAATAAATAAATAAAAGGAAGGTCGTCGACAAGGGGTCAAACCCAAAAGTAGCCCCAAGCTGAGATAAGCGGTCAGGACGTACAACATAAGAAAAACGAACAAATACAGGAAGAACGTCGACGAGCCAAGCTTAAAATTGGTGTGGTATGGTTTTATTTGCTGGTGGCACTGGCAATCTCATCCCTTTAACTGTTTGTATTTATGTTAGGTGGATTGGGTTGCTAATTGTTATTTGGATTTGGTTCTTTGGGCTGACAGCTGCCTTCTGGGTATTCTTTTTGCTTGTAACTTTGGTAACCATTTGGTGGTTCTCTATTTGCTGCATTTTTTGTGCTTCTCGGGTCTATGTCTCTATGTTCTGCCTTTTTGTTTTATATTCTTGGATGTTTGGTGGTTGTGGTGTTGGGGTGTGTTTTGCGGAGCGGCTGCTACAATTCTGGGAATTATGGTGTTGTTATGCACTAGGTTAATGTGATGTTCCTTATTGTTTTTCTTAGTTGGAGTAAGTTGCACCTTTTTCTGCATGAGGCTATAGTTTTTACCTTTATTGGTACTAGAAGTATGGCCAACATTTGGTTTGCTACCTCATCTAATTTTGTTAATCACAACTGTTTGATTTTGTCTTTATCATTGCTGGTTCCATCCTCCTTGCGACTTTATCCCATTGAGTTGGAGATTCTTTATTTTGCATAATTGGAGGCTGGACGATTATATTGGCACTTTTTTTGTAGGAAGATCGCACGTTCAAGGTTTTTTGTAGGTGTGGGTTTGCCTATTTTTTGTAGGAAGTTGGTACTGATTGGTTTATTTTTGCGCTTCCATTTTTGGGTGTTGACTACTTGCAGCTCTAGAATGTTCTTAGGGATTTTTGTAATTCTTAGTATAAGGAACCACCGGCTCTTAGGTTTTCTTTTACTTTATTTTGTAGCTCCTGTGAGCATTAGTGAGTTGGAGGTTCCTTTTAAGGATCTTGTAATCCTATTTTATATTAACGCGTAGGCCCTTCCGTGGGTTTCCAAAAAAAAAAATGTCTACGAGCAAAGCACCCTGCGACGAAAAGCCAACTCACCAGTAGAACGATGAAACAAGTGAGGGCCAACAAAAGCACACACCATATAAAGGACAACAAAACACAAAAAGAAAAAAAAAATCAAGTGAGGGCAGAAAGTGCTCGCCAAAAATAAACCAAAATATATAATCAAAATTGCAAAAAACAACTTCCCACGCAATCTTAAAATGAGGAATTAGCAACCGGGAACCCCGCACAGAAACAACACCACAACACAACACTCCAATCATTTTTTTTTTAATTAAAACCCACAGAAGGGGCCTACGCGTTTAATTAAAACACAACACTCCAATCATAACATGAGCTGAAAACCGAAATCAAAGGACGACAAATCGAGCATCATTTAAACCTTAAAGAAGGAAACCCAAGCTTGTCCATTCTCACCAAGCCTTTCAACAAATGTAAATTGGAAAAATCATTATACAACTCAGTGGAGTGAAGGTAAACACCTTTCCTTGACAACTAATCAGCACAAGAACTACCACTTCTAGGAATATGAGAGATAGTGAACTCAATCTTCTTCAAATAATTCATAATAATCCTAAAAATATAGAAAAAATGAAGTTGCAACAATTATTCTTAACAAAGTTATCCAGGATTTAAGAATCATACTCAATCCAAAAAATTATGGATATTGAATTAGGAGCATAATGTAAGGCCGAGTAAGAGAGCGGTGGCTTCAACAATAATCATATTGCCATTAGAAACTTTAACAGAAAAGACATATCATATCGCCACTAAAGTTCCTAACAATTTCCCTACATTCAGCACCAGCTTTAGAAAGAGAGCCGTCAACATTTAATTTAAACATGTTAAAAGAATATTTAATCCAATAATATGTATCTACATTGGTTTTTTGTGCTATTTTTTGTGCTATTTTTTGTCCAATTTTGCAGGAGAACTGAGCTGATTGACTTTAAGACTCTTTGGCGTCTCCTTTTTTGGGTGCTGTTGCTTCACAGCCCGCAGTTAGAGTTGAATTATTTTTGTAACAGTAGAAAGAGGATCCTCCGGCTCATAGGTTTTTTGGTTTTCTTTTATTTTGTAGCTCGTTGGAGCATTAGAGGGCTGGAGGAACCTCCTAAGGACTGTGTAACTGCTTTTTTATATCAACGCGTAGGCCCCTTTGTGGGTTTTAACTAAAAAAAAAAAAAAAGTATCTACATTGGTTGATTTTGCAATTTAATCATTATGTCCTGCATCATGTCTCTTTTAAGTGCACTAGTCATACTTACTTTAGTCTGAAGTTTGTTGAAAATATAGTGAGGCATAAAAATATTCAAAGTTGGTATAATATTTGTGGCACAAAAGTATTACCCTAAGTGCTTCTATTTGCTACTTGACATAATTAAAAAAAGTATTTCTATTGATAATGTAATTCAGAAATTGAATTTTTCTTTAACTTGCAAATGAAACAGTTTGATTTTGTCCTTTGGTCATCTTTTTATTAATGGTATGACAGATTCTTTTATTTGGAATTGGTTTGCCAGCAAAATTTTCATTTCGTCACCTAATGTGTTTAATATTCAAGTTTTTTTTTACATATTTGTTTCATTGTATTGGTAAGTCGGTTGCTAGTCGCATTAGGATTTTGTATCATATTGATATTTTATGATGCATTTGGGTCACTATAGGAAATTCATTGATTACCGGCGGTTGTCCAGCCGCCGGTTTTAACAGCGGCTTAACCGGCAGTCTGACCGCTGGTTATTACTGGCGGCTTAACCGGCCATTATGCAAGCATAAGCCGCCGGCAATAGTGGCGGTCCAGAAACCGCCGGTTCAACGGCCGGTATTTAAACTTACCGGCGCGTTAACTTCGATACAGGACGATTGATTGACGCCGCTGAAAATCTACTATAACCGCCGATATTTACCGGCGGTAGTTCGGCGACACGCTGGCGGTCACACCGCCGGACCGCCGGCAATTCCTTCGGTTGTAACCGCCGGTAAGCCGCCAGAACCATTACCGGCTGCTTACCGGCGTTCAAACGACGGTATTTTTACCGGCAGTTTAACGGCCGATGAGCCGCCGATAAAAACACCGGCGGTGACCGGCACTCAAACCGCCAGCAGATAACTGGCGGTACAAACCGCCGGTATACCATATGTGAAGAAAACTGCCGGAAAAACACTGACGGTAATGGTTTCCATTGCCGTTTTTTCCGGCGGTTTATAAACCGCCGAAAAACAGTCGGTTTTTTACAGAATCGCCGGAAAACTAGAGTGAACCGCCGGCCAAAACCGTCGGTATTGAGTGATTTTTCAATAGTGGGTGGAAAGAAATCAATATAAATTCAATGGTTTGATGGTTAATTTCTTGCAAATTATTGGAAATGCGGAGTATCAAATTATTGTATCCTAAATAATTATGTAAATTGATTACGAGTCTTTAAAGAATCAAATGATTGCTACATCCAAGAAAATACATCCACATCCAAATAAAAGCCTAATGAACCAATGATCCTATCTAATTACAAGAAGCAAAGGAAAAAAAATCAAGGAGGCTAGAAGCCAACCCTAAAAAAAAGCCCTAGCTTAGATCTTTAATATAGCTATACTATGCTTTGGTGATTTTAAATTTAATTCAGATGGTTAATTTATTAACTTAGATTATTGTGATGGTGGTGTCCTAGTTAGAAATTCATATGACAAACTTTATTTATTTATTTATTTATTATTTTTTTTTATATGTCAATTTTTTGCTTATGTTACTCCTTTCAAGATCTTCAATGCATTTTAGGCTTATTTGAAATTTTTATTGATGCATCTTTATATTGACAAAATTTTTTCTAATATTTGAATTGAGCTTGATGATGATTTGGCTCTTGTTTAGATTATCTTCCGCAATAAATGTGTTGGGCATAACTATTTCTATGATATGAAAACCCTAATTTGGAACATTTTATATTTTTTTGATTTCATAATCAAGCACTTTTCTTTTAGTGAAGGAATAAAATCACATATTGGCTTTTCATATTTGGCTCTTGTTTTTGAATATATCCTACATTTTTTTATGTAGTTTTTTTTTTTTGGGATTTTTTTTTATGTAGTTGATAGCGGCCTTGAGCTTTCTGATAGTGTCAGTGTATTCTTTGGAGTCTACCCATTTTTCAATTCTTATAAAGCATTTGTTTCGTGAATTCTGTTTATTCCTAGGGCTATTTTTGGTGATGATGACTTGGGTATTTTTCTTTCTGAACATCTTTTACAGGTGCCCTTCCTTCTTTCTCAATAGCTTTTGATGTTTGTTGCCGGCCTTCTCTTACTGAGTTATCGGTAGCCATTTCAGTGGTTCTCCTTTTGGCTGCTACTAGGTTTAATTTTCTTCTGAAGCTGATATTCATTTTGTTTATTTGTTCTCCTTTTGACTGTCACTATAGGTTGGTTTTTTTTAGTTGGATAATATCTCTTTTGGCCTTGCTGATGTTCTTCAATTTCTTTTGGAAGCATTATTGGATGATTGTTGCCCTTCTCTTGGTTTATGTTGGTAGCCATACCTGGAGCTTCTTGGGGCGACTCTCTGCCATTATTTTTCTATCTTTATCTATATATTTTTCTTCAGATGTTGGGGTCTTACAGGTTTTCTTGATGGAGGTATATCTTCCTTGCTTCAAGGGCTCTACAGCGTTATGACTTAGGCTTTATTTGTGACAGTTTTTTAAAATGATTTTTTTAGTACAAAAATTTCTCGAAATTTTTGTACTAAAAAGTTGTTTTAGAAAGCAAGAAGAAAGCTGTCCCAAATGAAATCTTAGAACTGGTTTCCTTTTGCTCATTTCCTTGGAAGTTTATTGTATGATTTATGTTTATTTGATTTAGAATATTGGGAGTTTGTTTAGCTCTACTTATGTGAAGTGCTTTTCGCTTAAGCTGGATGTTTTCTTTCTTGTATTGCCTTACTGTTTTATTTTCTTGCTTAGCTACTTTTTCTTTTTTTTGTCTGTGCTCTTCCATTCTTTTGGGGGTTACAGGTTTTCATTGGCTTCGGGTTGGATGGTTGTCATTTCTTTGACTCTTGGTTGACTTTGCATTAGCTTTGGTGGGTACCTTTGTTGTCAATGGGTGTTAGCAAGGGTTTTTTTTCCTATTTTAAATGTATTTAATTACTAGCAAGGGTTGTTTCTTTGTAATTACTTAGGGTTGGTTGGGGATGAATTTTTAGTGTTTTATAAAATTCTTATAGAGAAAATAATGTTTTAAAGTCGTTGTATGAAATAATTTTGTATTACAAATTTTTTTGAAAGCAGCAAAATTTAGTGCTCAAACAGAAATTTTAATTATAGTCTAAAAAACGAAGCATTAAGAATGATGCTCAAATGATTTTTTTTTTTTGCAAATTTAGGTTTCGTTTAGGATAATTTTCTTAATGATTTTTAAAGCAGCTTTCTATTACAAAAATTGTTTGAATTAAAATTTTTTTAATAGAAAACTATTTTAGAAAAAAGTAAAAAAGCGGTATGAAATGAAGTCTTAGGCTTCATTTGGGATAGCTTTCTACTGCTTTGATATAAAAATTTTTTGAACTAATTTTTTTTGTAAAAAAAAGTAACTTTAAAAAATAATAAGAAAACTACCCCAAGCGACCGTTGAGGGTTTTATTTATGTAATATCAAGTATTTTCATCTATTTTTCACTCCTTTTACTTTTGATTTGTATTAGTTGTCATTTGCTTTATTTGTTGGAAACATTTGCTTGCATATTAAAGTTTTAATTTTGTTGAGAAAATCTATAATGCCTAGATAAGTAAAGTCTTCCTTAAATTAAAAATACTACAATAAGTTTTTTTTTTAAGTTTAGTGTCTTATAATTAAATATTATGATTATTATTATTTTTTAATTGTTGATCATTAATTCTCTTAAAAAGTACAAAAATGTAAGTACAAATTATAAGTTATCTTCTAACTGATTTTTAAGCCATGCAATTTAAATTTTAATTAACACTTAGGGTTTGTTTGGGACAAGTTTTATCTACCATTTTTTTCACTATTTTTTATTTTTATTTTCTAAAAACCTGCTATAGAAAATAGTTAAAAAATGTATAAAATTCATAAAATATATATATTCAACTGATAAATTATGTATGTATTAATTTTACAAAATATAGTATTATATATATATATATATATAAACTTATAATGTATTTTTGAAATATGAAAAACATATATTTATCCATACTACTAAATAAATGTGAAATTAAATTTATTTATTTATTTAGGATAAGGTTAAGGTTACAGTTAGTTGGATAATTGTGATATACAAAGACCAGCTATGTCTTGATGGGATCAAACCTCATTCTTTAGCCAATTTACCTAACAAATGGGATGGATTTCATGTGATTATATATGTGAAGGAAGGAAGTTCATCACATATTCCCCTTAGGTGTGTTGGGGATGAAAGTAAACACCGCAATGAAACAAATATGAAAAATAGATATACAACAGAAAGTAAAAGGACATCAGGATTTAATGTGAAAAAATTTGAAATTGGAAAAAACCTACGGAGCCACACCACACTAGAAATCCATTATTAAAAAGGGAAGAAATAAGTATAGATCTCTCTTTTCTCTCGCTCTCTCTTTACTTCTCTTATTTCTTACACCATTCTCACACACAAAACACAAGGGAAAGTAAATTAAAATAACACCAAGGGATGCCACCCTTCAAAAAAAAAAAAAAAAAAAAAAAAAAAAAAAAAAACACTGGTTGGTTCGCCTCAAAAAGTTGCAGCGCCAATTTTTAGCACAATGCTGCGACATCGAATCTAAACTGTTGCGACGCTCTGCTCTTCATTGTTACTCCCAACAAACATTGTAGCACCAAGGCGCTAGGGAATACAATGCCAGGGAATTAGGTAAATAACATCGGGGGCTCAGGTACACAAAACTGTGGCGTATATAGTATGGAGAAAAAACCTCTAAATCAAAGCAGGAAGAGGACCCCCTGCACCCTCCCAGTGAGCACGACAAATTGAACCGAGGTCTGAGACAACAATACATCCCAATTGATTAATACAATCAAATTTCACATAAAACTAACAAGGTGGGACCAATATCAATTTCAATATGAAATTTCATGTTAATCATAAATATTAAATTTATGTTATAAGTAGAGAAATTCATGATATAGGTGGGTGTAAACAAGTGATTATAAACTTTACTCTTCTTTCAACTTCACTGATTTGAAGTTAGTCTTAAAACTTTTTTTTCACTCAATATGTAAAAAAAATTATAATGGTGAGTGTAAGCAAGTCAAGCTAAGTGTGAGTTATTCATGACTTGAATTTATGCGTGATTAATTTATCTCGTTCAAACTCAAGCTCAAGCTTAATCATGTAATTTCAAGTCGATTCACCAGCCTACTCATTTAAAAGAAAATGATTCTGACTCAAGTAACTATAAATTATAAGAAAGAAGACAACAAGAATGAGAAATCACATGAGAAATAATAATAAATCGTTTGATATATGTAAGCAAGATAAAATTTGTAAATATATTTAATATCTTTATAAATGAATTTTAGAATTTTAATATATGTTAGTTGCGATTTATATTAATATTTTTAAAGTAACAAATCACGAGCTAGTAGAACTAAAGGGTAGATTGAAGGATAGCTCAAATTCAACTCAATGATGACTATGCTAGTTTGCTTAATATGTCCATATTGGAGAAAGAAAGTGTGAGGTAGAGATGCCAGTAGTACTTATACTTCCACATTAGGTTATTGGAGCCAAGACTTTTTTGCCTTCTTTAAACTTTCCAGAGTTGGAAAGATATGTGTGGACTAAGACAAAACTAGAGGTTTTAAAGACAAGTAGCTATGTAAAGAAAGTAGGTAGTTCTAGTTTCTTTTCTGCAAGGCTACAACTGTAGGTTGTGCCTTCTTTATCAGAGAGAAAGAGATATGGTTTAATGGGTTAAGAGGTTTAGTTTTAGGTAAGGTCTTACATGATGATAACCTTTGACCTTCTAGGGTTTAGGGTTAACATACTAAACTGTTGTTGGTTATAGTTGTCACTCTTAGGCTTCGTTTAGGTCTGCTTTTTTATTGCTTAGTAAATTTATCTTTTAGTACGAAAATATCTTGGAAGCAGGAAAATTAAAAAACAGTGGTTCAAAGCCAGGCCAAATGAATCCATATGGTTCGTTTGGGACAGCTTTCTTCTTGCTTTCTAGTTCAAAAATTTCTTGAATTTGAAAATTTTGTACTAAAAAATTGTTTTAAAAAGCAGTATGAAAGCTCTCCCAAATGAAGCCATAGTGATCTTCTTTATGCTATCATGGGACACAATTCAACCTAGAGTGATTAATAGATTGGTTATTTTGGTAATTAAAAGTGATTATAACCATGCAAATTGAGTTTTATTAGCGCTTATTTGGGATAATTTTTATTTTTTATTTAAAAAAAATTAAGTCATTTTTAAATACTCAAAAAATAATATTAAAAATGTTTTAAGTATTTTTTTTTTGAAAATAAATATCACAACGGGCTGTTACCGTCATCACTATACTGCCCGTCACAGCTACCACACCAGCAACCACCATCATAACAGTATAAATTAACTTATTTAATGTAAATAAAAATAAAATGTCAAATATATTTTATTTCACTTCAAAATATAAATAAAATAAAATATAAACAAAAAATTAGAAGTGATTAATTGCAAAACGCTCTCTTTGCAATATTTTTCATATATTTATTCGATTCTATGCCAAACATTAACAGATAATAAGTACAATGTTTAGCTTATTATTGAATCCTAACTAATCTAATCGAAGTTTCAACTAATCCTGATTAGGTCCTCTTCAGCCTAAACTTTGTTAGCTTGTGGGTAAATATTTTAAGGGTTAGCTTCTGGTTGAATTATGATCCATTTATTATGAGTCCGAGCCATGATTTAAGGACTTCAAAATTTTATTTCGATATAAACAAATGAGGTGTATTATTTTTACTTAACATTATTTGAAACATGTAAATCTCAGATTCGACATTTTTTTAAGGCAATAACCTAAATTTATTAGAAAAATACAGAAATAATATACAAACTGTTTAAAAAAAGTCAACCAATAAATTATCAGAGCTACAAAGAAAGAATAAATACAATTAAGAAGAGAGAGAGAGAGAGAGAGAGAGAGAGAGAGAGAGAATGAGAATTAATCAAATGCTAAAAGAACTGTAGGGAGTCAAAGACATCTTCCACAAAATTGAATGCTTGAATGTGCTACCATTTGAAAAGAGAATAGTTTTAGTTCTGTGTGAAATTTGATTGCATTGATCAGTCAAGTTATATTCTTGTCTCAAACCTCAATTCTATCGATTGAGCTCACCAGAAGGGTCGCAAGGGGTCCTCTTTCTGCTTGGGCTTAAAGGTTTTGCACCATAAATTTTAATAATTCTTATAATCGTACATTGCTACGATGTTGTATACTCATACGTACAATATTTGAGATAGAGAGCGGAGTGTCGCAGTGCTACAAGTCAAGGTGGAGACAAAGATTGGAGCGTTGTGGTGCTCCAAACGAAGCTCCGCGGCGCTGCAGTCTAGTTGGATATTTTTCTTTCTTTTTTCATGTTTATCTTGAAGGGTTGCATTTCGGGGACTGGAATTTTTTGAAGGAGTATGTTTTTCTTTTCACTATTTTAATCAAGTTGACGCTTACAGTTATCTATATGGGCCTGAAGGATATGCTGAATCTTTTTTGTAACTGTACTCCCTTCAGGCAGAATTCTGGACAATTCTTTTTTTTTTTTTTTGATTAAACCCATGGAGGGGCCTACGTGTTAATTTCAAAAATCGGTTACAAGATCCTTAAAAGGATCCACCAGCTCTCTACTGCTCCACTGAGCTACAATAAAAAAAGAAAGATAAAATCCTAGAAGTCGGTGGTTCCTTGTTCTATGATTACAAAAGTAATAATAAGAAACGTTCGGGCTGAAAGGAATCAGCACCCAAAAAAGGAAGATCCACATAGTCACGTTTAGCTCAAACTTCCTGCAAAAAAAACAAAAGGAAATAGAAAAGGAAATGCAACCAGTAAAGAACAAAAACCTTATCATCCTTCTGATTACTCAACAAAATGAAACTAGATGGCTCCCTCCTCTTGAATCTGGTAATCCTAGTAATTCCCACATCAAAATAGGTAGCAAAATCTGCAAAGAAATCTCCAAGATAAACAATCAGAAACATGAGATAGTTAATAAAACGATTATCAACTTCGAAATGTTCCTATGCTTCCAGTTACCAAAGCCCCTAACCTTCCAACCCGAGAAGAACCAATAAAACAAGATCCAGCATAACCCATACGGCAAACCGTTTAAACACACACAATGCCAGAAAAAATAAAAACCTAACAACCTACAGAGGAAAGGCCCACAAATTCTCATCTTGACACACACCTTAAAATGCCAGAATAAAGTAAGAAACCCACCCAGATTAAAACAAAAAGGCTCGTGTAAAGTACTGAGATGATCAAAAACTGTAGACACATTCCAAAAACACATATAACTGGCCCAGCAATCACCCAGAAAATCCCTAGAAATATTATGAATGAAACCAACCAACCACATCAACCCAGCAAAACAACCAACAGAGATCTTCCAGCACCCGCACACCTGGAGCAGCAAAACCACCCAAATATACTCAAACATGTCTAATATAAGGAAGAGAACATTTATCCAACAATAGCATACCATTGAGAATAGGGTCTAAATGCAGAATATTCAACTCCTCAAAACCCTCCAAAATAGCACCCTTTTTAGCCAGCCAATCCGCACACCCATTCCCTTCTCGAAAGATATGAGAAATTTTATAGTTTAATAAATTCAACATCCCCTTAATTCTTCTAGTAAGATAGAACAGATGGACATTACCAATATTCCCTTTTTCCACAATCTGAACTAAAAAAAGAGAATCAACTTCTATCCAAACATTATTAAACCCCATTTTTAAACACAGCTCAAGACCAAAATACAAAGCCTGAAATTCAGCCAAAATAACATTCCTATTATGCACCGGAGCAGCAAAAGCTGCTAATAATTCACCATTAAAATCCCTAATCAGCCCCCCTGCTCCAGCCTTCCTACTATCAACAGAGCAATCAGTATTTAGTTTAACAAAAGGTGGCTTAGGTTTAATCCAATACACAATATAATCCATGTTATTAACCAAGTTAAGATCCAAAATAATATCAAAATTACCAGCTAAATTCGCATGCTTAGAGAAAGTTTTACTAGAAATAACATTCAAATTAAAAAGCTGATGCACCTTTCTTTTAATATTATTAATAATGTTAATATGGTCCATCTTGATGTTATCATGCTTAGCCTCATTACGAGCTTTCCAAATATACCATAAGATCAAAATAGGCAACAAATTCAGAATATGACCTTTTATAGGAGACAGCCAACTTTCAAACATAGAAATTAAATTGTCTTGATAATGCCACCCATCTCTACCTATAATATTCTTAAAATAAGACCAAACCTTACTAGCCACCACACCATTAATAAATAAATGATCAATATCTTCAAAATTAGAACAGCACAAACATTTAGAAACCAGAGTAATACCTTTTTTTGAAGCAAAATATCCACCGGAATGAAACCTTTAATACATCTCCAAGCAAGAATCGAATAAGAAATAGGAAAATTATTATGCCAGATAGCACGGAACAGGTTAGACTTCGGTTTTTGGATCCTAAAGTTCTCCCAAATATCACTCAAATGGAACTTCCCATTAGAGGAAACAGAACATAAAATAGTATCAGTACAGTTAAGTTGTAAATGAATTTTTAAAATCAGCTCAACCACACAATCCGGCACCACTTCTTTCAAATAGTTAACATTCCAACAGTTATTGTCCAAAAAGGAGGAAACTTTAATAATCTGCATAGTGTGAGTGTTCAAAAAAGAGTCAATCGAAAAATCCCCTAACCATTTATCTTGCCAAAAATAAACATCGCCCTTTCCCAAACCCCATTGGATAAAGTTTTCCGCTTCCCATTTAATATTGCACAACCGTTTCCAAATAGGAGAGTCGGTATTTTTAACAGAACATAAAATCGGATGCGTATTATGATAATATTTAATGTTCATGTAGCGAGACCATAAACTGTTATTAGATCTAAAAGTAAACCATAATTTATGAGAAAAAGCAATGGCCGAATCAAAGATATTCTTGCACCCCAGTCCCCCTTCCTCTAAAGGCCCACAAATTTTAGACCAAGCTGCCCAATGAATAGCATTAGAGTTTAATTTAGAACCCCAAAAAAATCTGTTAATCAGTCTCTCCATTTTAGAACAGATATTAAAAGAAGGCATTAAGGTATGAAAAAGATAAATCGGAATAGAGTTTAACATAGATTTAATAAGCACCAGACGACCTCCAAAAGAAAGAAAATTAGCCGACCAATTAGCCAATTTCTTTTTTGTTATTTACTATCAATCTTATTTGTTTCTTTTGAGAGCATTTTACAGGGTTATTTTGTTTGATCGAGTGGAGAAATTAAATGATTGCAAGGTACGCTTGTTTTGTAATTATTTTTCCCTTTTATATTGTCATCTTTATTTTTGCAGGAAGATGGTGCTGAATGGGAATATTATGATCTTCCTTTTTTGGGTGCTGTTTACTCACAGCCCGAGTCCTTTTTTATGCACTTTTTGTAATATTAGAACAAGGAACCACCGGCTCTTAGGTTTTATTTCCTTTAATCTTATAGCTCTTCTGAGCAGTAGCGAGCTGGAGGTTCCTTTAAGGATTTTGTAACCGCTTTTTTGATATTAACGCGTAGGCCCCATAATGGGTTTTAACCAAAAAAAATCTTGAAGGGTTGCATCCCTTGGAGTAATTGAAGTATGTCCCTTTGTTAGTTATGAGTGTAGAACGGTGCAAGAGTGAAGAGAGACAAGGAGAGAGTGAGAGGGAAAGAGATAGGTACTATTTCTCCAAATTTTTATATAGATATCTTTGTGTGGTGTGACTTCATGATAATTTTCTCAGTTATAATTGAATTTGCCACATTAAATATTGATGTTCTTTTTTTTTTTTTGCAGCATTTCTCTTTCTTATTTGTATTCGTTGCATGGTTTATCCCCAAAAAATTGGTTAGAAAACTGTTCAAGACATAAAAAGACCAACCAAATGAAGAGCTGAGAGGGCATGACATGGATGAACAAATGAACAACCTTAATCCCTTTAGCTCAGAATCACCTTAAACTCTCAAATTGATGAGAAAAAATGAGCAATTAAGAAGAAATTTGAATGGGTAATGCCAGTCAGATTGGTCAGTTAATGATAGATTTTGTTGAAGATGTTGAGGAGATAATTAAGATGTTATAACATCTATAGTATTTTTTTAAGGGAAACTCGCAGTGGGGGCTTACACATTAATCATCAAAAAAGGTTCCAAGGCCTAAAAGTGATCAAATGATCACTAATGCTCAGAGAGATATAATAAAAAATAACATAAAAACCTAATTATCCAATGATTGATATGAAGCTTATAATTAGGAAAGCAAAAAAGAAAACAATAGAAAGCAGAAGGGAACCCGCAAGGTAAGTCTCAAACCAACAAACTTGCAAAACTGTAAAATGACAGAAGAGCCCTAGTAGAAGGCAACCTCCACAAATATAGAACCAATAACAAGCACGACTAGTAACATAAGAGCAGGTATGTAGCAGAACACCAACCAAGCCAACCAAACTAATTCCAAATCCAGAATCCAAAACCTATAAAAAAACAAAACCTCCAAACACAAACAAATAAGCATAACAACAAGAATGAAATATAAGCACCAGCACAACATGAGGAGATCAACCACAAAACCAATGAATAACCAACCAAATATCATATAGCAAGTTAGCAGAAATAGCAAAGCAAAAAGGCCAACAACCCAGCATCAAAACATAAACAAAACCTTACTAAGAACCTAGCTCAAAAGCCCCCAATCACCAATAAGGAGAGACCCAAAAGCCTCAAGAAAGGCCCCCTAAACAAATAACTCAAATAAACTAGAATAACTCAACCAGCATCAACCAACCAACACAACCAAAAACAACAAGGCATGCACCTCAACAATAGAAAATACCAATCCTAGACAGAATTAGATAGCATTAGGATTTGGATTTTATTTTGATCAAGTAATTCTACCTTCAGCCTTCAGAGTATTTGAAAATTTGCACCATTTTCTTTTTCTTACCCATAATTATGGTGAAAACATCTTGAGAAACTTGGACAACATTCAAATCAATGTAATCCTGATTATCAATGAGAAGACCATCGTTAATAGCAGACTCTCCAAATCCCTAATTAGAGACTGACTGAGTTAAGGGGCTCAAGCAATCAAAATGATCGACAGGATTCTCAATAAAATGTAAATCAAAATGCTACTTCTCTACGCCCAAATTTAAAATACATCATCAGAAATAGGAGAGCAATATATAGATATTATAGACAACCAATTAATAACATCCACACCACCATGAGAAAGAGTAGGCACATCGACAGGAACAAAAAGATTAACAACCACCACATTGTCAGTTCCCACAAATTCCTCAATAGTAGAAGTATTAACAAAATAGGTGGTGCCATCATGAGAGCCTAACAATAAATTTCCCTTAGCAATAGTAGTAATTGGTTTAGGAATAACCATCATATCCTTATCTACATGAAGGAGAAAACTAAAACAATCATTTGTATGATGACCCAGAGTTTTGCAATGCTCACAAAAAGGAGGAAACTCCTCCATCTTGATATGTTTAATATATCCAAATTTTTTAGGCCCAAGCCAAACACTATTGGGATAACATTTAGATATACCTAATTCCACCAAAACACGAGCAATCAAGGGTCTAGACCCATTTGAAGTAGCATTATGAGTTCTTATAGGACGACCAAATAATGATGCCAGCCCATAAAATATATGAGGAGAGAGTAAATGTGGTCGGAGATTAGAAAAAGAAATTAACCCAAATAGGGATGATGGGGGATTCAACAGAAATTTTCAAAATCGGTGACCCTTTAACCAATTCACTACATGAAAACTGCTCATTACCGGCAGATTTTTTGACGTCTTTCTGGCAAATTTTTCATCAGAATTCTGACAGATTACTATGAAATATTTCTGACTAATTTTCAGACAGAATTTCTAGCAAATTTTCTAGCGAATTTTTTAACAAAATTTTCGATGGATTTGAAAATTTCTGAAAAAAAAAATATAATCAGAATTGATAAATTTATATCTTATTTTAATTTTTTATAAATTTAATAATTTATTTTAATTAATTATTAATATAATAAATTATTATAATTAATTATTAATATCATAACTTATTTTAGTTATTAAATAAAATAATAAATTTTTATTAATTACCAACTTCAATATTTTATTTTAATGTATTTTTAAATAGTATAAAAAGTTATTAAACAAATAATTAATTTATTATGAATTTAATAACTTATTTTAATTAATTATAAATTTAATAAATTATTTTAATTTATTATAAATTTAATAACTTAATTTAATTATTTATTAATTTAAATATTTTTATTTAATTTATTTTAAACTTTAATTTTTGTAATATGTTATTTAAATATAAAATAGTAAGGAATTTGATAGGTTTACAACCACATCAAAGTGGTTAAGTGTCTCAAAATAAAACTTTTATTACGTTCGGTCAGAGGATTATCACACAATTTTTGCTCGGTATTTGGTCGGTATTGCTAGGTATTGTTTGATAATAACGAGGAATATCACTATGGGAAGATCAATACCGAGTAATACCGAGCAATACTGAGCAATATCGAGTATTACAAAAAAATACCAAGTTTTTAGAAAAACTCGATATTTTTTTGGTAATACTCGGTATTGCTCGGTATTACTCGGTATTTCGTCTTCACATAATGATATTTCTCATTATTATTGGTATTGCTCGGTATTTGCTCGGTATTTCTCATTTTGTGCCTGCGATCTTAGTGTCGGTCGAACATAGCTCTACGTACATTCACCAGACCAAATAAAAGTTCCTCAAAATATGCAGGTCTCCATTTCGATCCCTTGGGCATCACTTGCTGGAGCGGGCCATGCCATGCCTACAGGCGTGGGGTTGGCGACAGGGTCGGGTAGGCACTCACGGGCAGACTGGCAGGCTATGCGGGCTTGGGCTGGGCTACCACGGGCGGACTGGCGGGCCAACGCAGAGAAGGAAACGTGCAGATTGGCATGCGGGTTGGCAGCTCGGCCCGATTAGCGGGCTTGTATGGGCAGTTATCTTGCTATTTTTTTAATTATTTTTTAGTTATTCCAGCAAAGTTTTTCCACTGGACTACCGCTAGAAAAATTTCATGCAAAAAATTTTGCCAAAAAATTTTTTATGGCATTTTTTTTCCTAACGAATAAGTTTTCCAACTCTCAATCTATTGTCAAAAAATTTTTTGCCAGAAATTTGTCAGAAAATTTTAAAATCCGCAGGAAAATTCAAAATTTTCTGTTAGAAAATCTGCCAGTAATATACTATTTTCCTATTGTGATTTCATAAAATAATTATTAATAATGTATTAACGAAAACCTAAAACTTTATTATAATCCATGTCAGTTATGAATTTGATCAACACACACCTTATGTATAGGAGGATAACTGAGAAATCATCGCGAGTTTAGGATTAAAGAAAATTTTTTGAATAGAATACAGATTTGACATGCCACTGATAAATTTATGAATCAAAGCAAATTTAAAAAGGGCTACAAGAGCAAGAATTTTATCCTAAAAAATCCAAAGAGTAGGCAACCCATGATGGGTTCAACCTTTGAGATCAGGAAAAGCCAACAAAGAAGAGGTACCCAAAAGGGCATTAATAAAAGAGTGAGGATTCTTTTTTACCTTTACAAAACCAGGATCATTTAATTGAACTTGATTAACCGCCATTTGAACTTAAGGAACAGTTGAAGGTGGCACGATCATGAAAAAAAAAAAAGCATTCAAAAAAATCACACAAACAAACAAACCCTAGAAGACCCGAGATGGAATAAGAAAGAGAACATCAAAGATGAAGGGAAGAAGAACTTCCCTTAAAAACAAAGCATAATGGAGAAGAGAGAACGAAAGTATACTAGAGAGAAAATCCTAGTAGAGTCCCTATACATTTCAGCATTTAATTTCAAACAAAGCAATAACATCTATAATAGTTAACTAAGTAAGAGATGGGCATTTTTTGGTTAAAACTAACAGAGGAGCCTATGTATTGATTAGAAAAATAGATTACAAGTCCTTAAAGGATCAAATGCTCATGTCCCAAAAAAAAAAAATCAAGATAAAAAAGAATCCTAATGAGCCAATGCTCCCTCTAATTATAATAAGCAAAAGGAAAATGAAAATGGTGGAAAGAAACCAACCCTAAAAATTGCCCAAGTGAGCTCTCTAGTGAAGTCCAGCACAATGGAATAAGCTAAAAAATAAAAAGAAGTGAACAAACAAACACAAAAGTCACGACATTACTTGAAAGGAACTAAAGGAGCCCCCTGGAGCCAAAACAAAATAAACTTCCGCAAGCAAAGAACAAAACAATCAGTACCCAAACCTGCAAGAAAAAACTCTAAAGAAAATAAATAAGCCAAAAAAGTTAATGAAACAATAAACCAATAACCCACACCATATAAACAGGCTTCAAAATATGCCAAAAACCCCAAAATCACAAAACAAAATGAAGAACCAAAAGTAAAACCGAGCTAACCAGTTCTGAAGGACGTAGAGGACCTGGGAGAAATTAATAACCCAGGCTACCATAACCCAACTAACACCCACCAAACTTGATAGCACCAAACAACAAACCCCAACACCAAGGGAACCCAAAAACAACAAAGCAAACCAAAAGAAACAAAGATCAAGAAGGCCCACTCTCAGAGTAATTGAAAGATTACATCATCTTTTTATTTTATTTTTTCTTACTTTTTTTTGCCAACATTGAAAAAGCTCTTTTTATTGACTTGCACCACATTCAAATTATCAACCTCTTGAAAACCATTGTCAAGACCAACATTACCCTCCCTAAATCCCCAATTAGTCGATGAATCATAGTTTTTTTTTTGTTAAAACCCACCGACGGGCTTACGCGTTAATTAAGGGAAAAATTACACAAGTCCTTAAAGGGAATTCTAGCCCGCTAACGCTCAAAGAGCTACAATCAAAAATAGAAAGAAAACCTAAGAGCCCGAATTCCCTGCTAAACAAAATACAATGAGCACTAATAACATTCTAAGGTCCCAAAAAACCATGGGAAAAGAAAAATAAAGACAGCTAAATCTAACAATCAGCACACGAACCCTGCACAAAACGAGCGCGATGCTCCAAAAACCTGCACACCAGGCAAGCAGAGGTACAAGAAAAAGATTAAGCCATCCGACAAAAAACCAAAAAACAAAATACACAATGCAGCTGTGGAAAAAGATACTCCCTGAACGAACAAACAGCCGGCCCAGGTTCCGCTCAATCCAGCAACACCCAGCACAAACAATCTCCAGCAGGGGCAAAATGAAAGAAAAATGCAGCAGCTAATTCCAAGAGCAAAACAAAACAACTCCAATGAAGAAGCCAGCAGAGAACAGCGAAACAAATAACACATAAAAAAGCCCAGCAACCAACAAACAGAGGAGAAACACCCCAACCAAGAATAGACCGAATTATTAACCCAAAACATAGGGAACTTTCCTCTTATCCAAATTGATCAAGCCTTGAATATGCACCGGCAAATTAGAAAAAGTAAGATCAATAATGTCAGCAAACCTGGTACCAAAAAGGGCCAAGGCACTGGCCGCAGCATTAATCTCAGGCTTAACCACGTTATAAGAACATTCCAATGAATTCGTTAAGAACAAAACCTTTCTGCGGGTATAAAATAAAGCATGCCCGCAACTAGTACCATCCACGCCCAGAAAAATAGATTGATCAATGCTTAAATAACTCTCCACAACCACATTTCTAACATCCAGGCTAACACAGAGGGAAAGCCCATAAAGCACAGCCATCAAAAACCCTTCCAGGTTATCAACCGCCCCAGACATCCCAGCAAAACCAACAATGTACATTCCTTCAGAGTTCCTGATTAAGCCCCCAATACACCACTTGGTCTCAGCCAAAACAGTATGAATATTCAGCTTAAAACAATTATAATTGGGAGAGGACCAGTATAAAAACCTATTAACCGGGGCATACAAAGAAACAGCAGGAGCAATCTCAAAAATCTCAACAGAAGAAGAAATCTTATCAAAACTCTTATAAGATAAAAGATTAGCCGAAAAAAGAGCCAAAATTTTTTCCTTAATTCTCGCAATAATAGTAAGATGGTTCATCCCAACATCATTAAACCGGGAATCATTACGAGCTAACCAAATAAACCAAATAATAAGAAGAGGAATAACATTACGGACATGCCCCTTCACACTAACCATCCAAACCTCTAGCAAGTTAAACACAGAACAGGTGGGGCCACCACCATTAACATGAAAAATCTCCTCAAAGTAATTCCAAACCTTAACCGCAATAGGAGAAGAGACAAACACATGATGAACCGTCTCTAAGTTAGCACAACATTGACATTTAGAAGTAATTAATAAACCTTTTTTCCTCAGCATATCATCCGTAGGAACAAATTTCTTAAGAACTCTCCAATTGAAGACAGAAACAGTGGTCGGGATGCTCTTATGCCACATCATTTTAAAAGACTTAGAAGACAACTTAATATTTCTAAACACATGCCAAGCTTGTTTAGTAGAGAAAAGACCATCTTTAGTAAATTTACAAAGCAGAGCATCTTTAGCACAACGATTAATAGAAATATTGGTAATCAAATTAATAATGTAATCCGGAATAACAACGGAAAGCTTTTCCACATCCAAACCATTGTCAGAAAAGAAAAAATTCACTTTAACCAAACTCAAAGTATTAGAGGTAAGGAGATCATCTATAGAAAAGCCATTAATCCACCGATCTTGCCAAAAGAAAATGTTACCCTCCCCTAGGCCCCAAACAAGCCTAGACTCAATGATCCACTTAACCTTAAGCATACGATGCCAAACTTGAGAATTACCATTAGAATAAAAACACATGGAGGGATGAGAATCCCCACAGTACTTGGATGTCATAAAATTAGCCCATAAAGAACTATTAACCCTTAAATTGTACCATAATTTAAAAGAGAAAGCAGTAGCCATATCAAGCATAGACTTACAACCAAGATCACCTTCTTGATAAGTACCGCAACACTTGGACCAAGACGACCAATGGATTTTAGAATTGCTAGAAGAACCCATCCAAAAGAATTTGTTAAAAATCCTATCAATCCTCAAACAGACCGACTTAGTAGGAAACAACACTTGAAAAGAATAAACCAGGATGGAGGCAAGCACACTTTTAATAAGAACAAGCCTACCACCATAACTCAAAAACTTAGAATCCCAATAAGCCAATCTGTTATGAACCTTAGAAATTAAATCGTCAAAAAGAAAAGACTTCTTTCTACCTTTGAATAAAGGAATCCCTAAATATTTAAGCGGCAAACTAGCTTGGGAGAAACCGGTAACCTCCTTGATACCCATAATCCTATTCTGCGAGACGTTCTTAGAAATAACAAACCCACTCTTACCTTTATTAAAAACAAGACCATTGATAGCTTCAAAATGATTAAAAAGACCCAAAACTTTAAAAATACAGTTTTTGGAAGCATTCATAAAAACAATGAAATCGTCAGCAAAACATAAGTGAGAAATCTTGATGCCACCCATAGTTCTATAGTAGAGATTAGGAAATTTACTAAACAAATCATTGATCCCTCTAGATAAATAGTCCACAGCAAGAATGAAGATCGCCGGAGATAAAGGGTCTCCTTGCCTCAAACCATGGGAAGATTTGAAGAACCCATGGCAATTACCATTCAAGATAATAGAAAAGAAAGGACTTTCAATACACGTGCAAATAAGGGAAATAAATTTACCATCAAAACCAAAAAACTGTAACATTTTATAAATAAAATTCCAATTAATGTTATCATAAGCCTTAGCAATGTCAAGTTTCAAAATCATGTTCCCCCCTCTAGTTTTAGTGTCCAAGTCTTGGCAAAATTCTTGAGCAAGCAGAATGTTATCAACTATAGCACGACCCTTCACAAACCCCATTTGGTTGGAAGAAATAAGTTTAGGAAGAAGCAATGAAAGACGATTCACCAAAATTTTCGAAATTAATTTATAAAAAATAGAACACAAACTAATAGGCCTAAAGTCATTCCAAGAGTTCACCTCAATATTCTTAGGGATTAAAGCAATAGAAGTAGTAGAGAAAAACTTAGGAATAGGAGAACCATTAAAAAAATCAACAACAGCACTATAAACATCATCACAGACAAAATGCCACGTATGTTGGAAGAACTTAACAGTAAACCCGTCAGGCCCAACAACCGACTCAGCATTCATATCAAATAACATATTCTTAACCTCTTCCATAAGAGGGCACATAGAGAGAGACACATTATCCTCAGGAGTCACCCTATTCGGAATAAACGAATGATCTTCAATATCAATAGGACAAAAATTTTTATTGAGATGATTTTGAAAAAAACTAACAGCCAGATTAGCAGTTTCCTCATCATTATCAGTAAAAGAGCCATCCGCACGAGCAATTTTGTGGATACCGTTAATAGCACGTTTTTTATTAACCAAAGCATGAAAATATCTAGTATTATTATCCCCTTCCGCCAAATGTTTCATCGCCGCCTTTTGTTTCCAGAAAATCTCTTCTTGACATTGAAGTTTACTGAGGCACATCTTAGCCTCCTTAAGGGCAGCCCAATTAGCATCCGTAGGATTCAATTGACAATAATCCTCGAGCTCATTTATCCTCTCTTTCGCCTCCTTGATATTGGCGAAAATATTTTTAAAAATATGGCGATTCCACCAATTAAGGACCAATTTTAACCTTTTAAGCTTGAACCAAAGCCGGGCCATACCATCAATAGAATTATCCAGGTAAATAGGCGCCATCCAATTATTATGCACAACATTAAGAAAAGAATCATGAGTAAGCCACATGTTCTGAAATCTAAAACGAGAATGCAAACCCACTCTAGTGCAATTAACATTAATAAGAAGAGGGGAATGATCGGAAAGGGTACGACTCAAGTGCACCACCTTAGAAGCATTAAAAACATTAACCCAAGCATTATTAAAAAGAACTCTATCAAGCCGTTGCCAAAGATGACACCTATTCCACGTAAATTTGTTGCCAATAAAACCAATGTCAATAAGATTACAGTTCATAATCATGTCATTGAAATCCTCCATAGATTGAAAAATAGGGTGAGATCCTCCAACACGCTCGTAAGGAGTAGAAATAGAATTAAAATCACCACCCACCAACCAAGGTAGTGAGGAAATACTATGAAAATTCTCAATTTGTTCCCACAAAACTTTTCTACCAAAACGAGAGGATGCAGCATAAACAAAAGATGCAACACATTGAAAATTTAATGATTCAATATTACAATGCAAAACTTGACTAAAATTACCAATCACATCAATCATAACAAAATCTTTCCAGAAGACCCAAATTTTGTTAGAAACATTAGCAAAAGCCTGATGAAAACCCAAAAAATTAGCAGTAGAAAAAAGCTTTTCCATAGAAATGAGAGGTTCTAGCAAAACAAGAACAGAAATGTTATGGATGTGACAATGATTTTTAGTCCGAAGCCTAGAGGAAGGGCAACCGATCCCCCTCACATTCCAAATAATCGTATTAATCATAGAAAAACAGAGTTAATGAGCAGTATGTGAACGGGTATTCCTAGGCGAAAGCAAAATAACATTTCTAGGTTTTTTACCTCTCTTCCCACGACTCTTAGTAAAACTTAAATTATTGTCCATTCTAGCATAACATTTAGCATTAATTTCAATTTCCGTATCAGTAAAAGCATCACAATTAAATTGTTCGAAAAATTGGAAGCCATTGTTATTCTCACCAACCAAGCTCTCCGTAGCTGAACTTTCAGCTTCCAAAAACAGCACATCATCTTCCTTCGTGGAGCCATTCATCTTAACATTATCTGATAAAGGATTCTGTAAATCAACATCAATATGAGGAATTATATCAGATGAACAAACAACAATTTTCAGCACCAGAGGATTTTCATTACTAACATGAACATTACTATCATTAATAAAAGTTTATCCAAAGAGTTAGAAGAAATAACTTCCCCTTCCTGTAAAACAACCACCACCTCATCAGAGATTTTCACAATATCAGCATTAGCCCATTTTTGTTGGTCTAAGATACTGTCATCAGCAACATTAATAGGACCCAAAGAAGCCTGAACATTTATACCTTCATTGTCAGAATGAACAGAATCCTGATTAATAATAACAGGTAATGTATTGATCGGACCCGCAGATGTTTCCCCCTTTTTTTCATCATTTTCAACACCATGTATTAGAGTAGGAACATCATTTACCTGATGCACATTACTCACCTCATTCTCCTTAGCAACATTAACATTAGGCACAATTTTCTCCTTCCGTAAATTAGGGTGTAACCTAAAGCATTCATTTACCCCATGACCATGCATTCTACAATGCGAGCAAAAAATAGGTAAGTTTTCGATTTCAACCTTTTGGAAATAGCCATTGTTCTCCAATCCTGACCAGATTTCTTTCGGATGTTTTTTAGTAACATCCAATTCAACTAATATTCTAGCCACGGACGGCCTCGAGAGAGTAGCAGTGGCTTAATCTGTCTGTAGGGGCCGACCAAACATAGAAGCAAGGCCAAACAAAATATGCAAATTAAAAAAATGTAGTCGGAGGTTAGGAAAAGCTAACCACACAAGAGCAATGGGAGATTCTTCCCTGACGTCAAAATCCGTTGACCATTTGAGAAGCCTCATTTGGCATCCCTGAATATAATATGAGCGACGAGAAAAAATTCGGCTATAATCGAGATCATTCGACAATTGGACAACAACATGTTTAGGATCAAGCAAACCGACAGTAAATGAACCAGACAATTTCAAACTGAAGAAAAATTTTCTAATAACATCCAGATTTGGCCTCCGAAGCATAAACTTCCCTACAAGAGTGAAAGAAAATGGAGCTGCAAGATGATTAACAACCACATCCTCAAATAACAGAGCCGGGCAACCTTTAAAAGTCGAGTGCACAAATTTTACTTTAGGAGAAGACGAGGAAGAACCACCGGAAACAACATCTTTAAAAGACCTAGTTTTACCAGCTAGAGCAGACGCAGTGGCCGGGGAAGACGACGTCGAAGCCGACATCGTCCCCCACCCCCACAAAGAAAAATAAAACAAAACTACAACCCCAAAACACCAAAAACAGGGGAAAAATAGCAAAACGAAAGCAGAGAACAACCAACCAGAGAGAAGAACGAGATTACCAGAGGATCAGCAAAGGAGATCAGGCCTTAAGCACGCAGGAACCACAGCTAGAGATCGCTCGCCTCACACCGGAGAAATCGCCTCGAAGAGCAGAGAGGCGGCTAAAAAATAGATGCTACTGACGATGAATCATAGTTAACTAGGCAAAATGATCAATAATTTTTTTACTAGAATGCAAAGCCAACTTCTGATTAATTAAACCTAAATTTAACAGCTCATCATGAAAAATAGGGGAAAGAAGTATGTCAATTATAGGTACTTTATTAGAAAGATCCAAACTAATAGGCACCACCACAAGATCAAAATAACCTAGATGCTCCTGAACAACATTTCCAGAAGCCACATTTAACTCAACCCAAAAAACATCAAATGAGCCAACAACAGGTGCCAACACAGGATTAACAGTAATAATATCAATAGTTTTCATAGTTTCCTTAGCAACAACATTAGAACTACCATAAGGAGCTCAATTATTTAGTCAAATATTTGGTGATTAATATTGCAATGTTTTTCTCTTAGCATTATTAGCCCATTTTTGTTGGTCTAAGATACTGTCATCAGCAACATTAACAGGACCCAAAGAAGCCTGAACATTTATACCTTCATTGTCAGAATGAACAGAATCCTGATTAATAATAACAGGTAATGTATTGATCGGACCCGCAGATGTTTCCCCCTTTTTTTCATCATTTTCAACACCATGTATTAGAGTAGGAACATCATTTACCTGATGCACATTACTCACCTCATTCTCCTTAGCAACATTAACATTAGGCACAATTTTCTCCTTCCGTAAATTAGGGTGTAACCTAAAGCATTCATTTACCCCATGACCATGCATTCTACAATGCGAGCAAAAAATAGGTAAGTTTTCGATTTCAACCTTTTGGAAATAGCCATTGTTCTCCGATCCTAACCAGATTTCTTTCGGATGTTTTTTAGTAACATCCAATTCAACTAATATTCTAGCCACGGACGGCCTCGAGAGAGTAGCAGTGGCTTGATCTGTCTATAGGGGCTGACCAAACACAGAAGCAAGGCCAAACAAAATATGCAAATTAAAAAAATGCAGTCGGAGGTTAGGAAAAGCTAACCACACAGGAGCAATGGGAGATTCTTCCCTGACGTCAAAATCCGTTGACCATTTGAGAAGCCTCATTTGGCATCCCTGAATATAATATGAGCGACGAGAAAAAATTCAGCTATAATCGAGATCATTCGACAACTGGACAACAACATGTTTAGGATCAAGCAAACCGACAGTAAATGAACCAGACAATTTCAAACTGAAGAAAAATTTCTAATAACATCCAGATTTTGCCTCTGAAGCATAAACTTCCCTACAAGAGTGAAAGAAAATGGAGCTCCAAGCTGATTATCACCCACATCCTCAAATAACAGAGCCGGGCAACCTTTAAAAGTCGAGTGCACAAATTTTACTTTAGGAGAAGACGAGGAAGAACCACCGGAAACAACATCTTTAAAAGACCTAGTTTTACCAGCTAGAGCAGACGCAGCGGCCGGGGAAGACGACGTCGAAGCCGACATCGTCCCCCACCCCCACAAAGAAAAATAAAACAAAACTACAACCCCAAAACACCAAAAACAGGGGAAAAATAGCAAAATGAAAGCAGAGAACAGCCAACCAGAGAGAAGAACGAGATTACCAGAGGATCAGCAAAGGAGATCAGGCCTTAAGCACGCAGGAACCACAGCTAGAGATCGCTCGCCTCACACCGGAGAAATCGCCTCGAAGAGCAGAGAGGCGGCTAAAAAATAGATGCTACTGACGATGAATCATAGTTAACTAGGCAAAATGATCAATAATTTTCTTACTAGAATGCAAAGCCAACTTCTGATTCATTAAACCTAAATTTAACAGCTCATCATGAAAAATAGGGGAAAGAGGTATGTCAATTATAGGTACTTTATTAGAAAGATCCAAACTAATAGGCACCACCACAAGATCAAAAGAACCTAGATGCTCCTTAACAACATTTCCAGAAGCCACATTTAACTCAACCCAAAAAACATCAAATGAGCCAACAACAGGTGCCAACACAGGATTAACAGTAATAATATCAATAGTTTTCATAGTTTCCTTAGCAACAACATTAGAACTACCATAAGGAGCTCAATTATTTAGTCAAATATTGGGTGATTAATATTGCAATGTTTTTCTCTTAGCATTATAAGCTTGTGGATTTAAATCAGGTCAGAAGTCTAATCAATCAGAATAATTTTTAATTTTTATAATAGAGATTATAAATTTAAATTTGGTATATGTCTCTTGTAAATTATATATTTATTAGATTTTCCAGCATAAATTTTTTTCATTTCCTTAAATGTAATTAATTTTGTGCTTATTTAAATTTTGTCTTCTTTTAAATTTAAAAAAATTTAAATACATGTTTCTTTTTTTTTCGATAATGTATAAAGTTTAATAAAATTTAAATAAATATATGAAATTATAAAAATTTAGCTAATATTTATTCAAATAGAAAATAATTTCTTGATTTAGTGACAGCACCAAAATATAGGTGAATTTTCTAGTTAAATTAACAAGACCTGCTTCAATAATGGCGGCTTTCAAACTCAATTTCTTCCATAGCAACCCTACCACTAGCTTTACAAAAGCAACCACACCCATCTATATTCTATCACATGATATTTTATAAAAATATCACCAATTGTGACGTTTTAGAGTCTAGATGATGATAAATTATTACTTTTGAATACTAAATTTAGCTTTTAGGGTTTGTTTGGGATAGCTTCCTCATTGATTAGCTTTTCAATCATCAATTATAATTTTGTTTGCCCACTGCTTTCTCACTTTTTTTCAAAAATTTATATGATGGAAAATTGCATTTTTGAAGCTAGAGTAGTTAAGTTACTTTAACTAAGGTTTCGTTTGCGACTGGTTTTTTATTGCTTCTTAAAAAGGAGTTTTAGTACAAAATTAAAATTTTCATACTAAAAAGCTGTTTTAAGAAGCAATAAGAAAGCCGTCCCAAATGAAGCCTAAAGCAACTTCACAACCAACTTTATAAAACGCTGCAGCCATCCCAAATAGATCCTATGTTTGAATAATGCAAGTGCACAACTATGTACTCATTGTGTATTTCATATCCTTAGAATGAGTTGCGAGTATATATTGTCTAATTCCTTTAATTTACTAAAATCAAAATTAATATTTTCTTGCAAAATTATTATTATTTTATTTTTTTTGGTTAAACCCACTCATGGGGCCTACGTGTTAATACTCAAAAAGCGGTTACAAGGTCCTTAAAAAGAACCTCCAGCTCCCTACTGCTCGAAAGAGCTACAAGCAAAAAAGTAAAATAAAATCCTATGAGCCGGTGGTTCCTTTTTCTACCGTTACAAAAAAAAAAACCACAAAGAACCTAGGTCTGTGAGTAAACAGGACCCAAAAAAGGAAGCAACTGATAATCTCATTCTGCTCAATCTTCCTGCAAAAATACCAGTAATAATTTTCAATAAATTCTAATAAGCAAAATGAACTAACCTTGGCAACCGACCAGCTATTACGAAGAGAAATAAAGAACTTCCTGCATATATATAACCCATAATAAGCATAGTCAGTAATGAGAAAACCTTCATTAGATCCCAAAAAAGTACCAGCAGAACATAGGATTCCCAAGTTTTCCAACAATACAGCAGACCAAACAAGTGTCCAGGAAACCAAGGAAAAATTAAGACGTAAATATCAAAGCCTCCAATGCAGAAATTACGACCCCAACTGAGGAAAAAAAACATAATACAGTCAAGATCCAGCAGAAAATCCACATCCAAATGCAACAGCAAAAACCTCCGGAAAGAAACACAAGAGCAGGAAACAAAAGCAGAAAAACTCCCCGATAACCCAGAAAAAGAAAAAAAAAAACAAGAAAAACACCCAGAAAAAATCACCCCAAGAACCAAACAAAACCCAATCAAGAAAGTCCCAGATTATCACGTCGAACCAGATTAAGCAATTGCTCGGGCAGTTTATCAATCTCGAAAATAAGATCACTAGTAGCAGAACAACCAAACTTAGCCAACCAAGCCGCACATAAGTTGCATTTTCTGAAAATATGACTTAAGGAGCAGTTAAGCTTTGCCATGGCCATCTGAATCTTCCTAATGAGATAGAAATATTGCGGATTAACAGGAATTTTTTTATTAATCAATTGAAAAACCAGCACAGCATCCACCTCAACTTGAACATAATAAAAGCCCATAGACAGACAAAGCTCCAATCCCTTATGGAGACCCATTAGCTCAGCACAAATAGATTTACACGGATATAAAGGTCCCGCAAAAGCTAAAATAACCTCACCATAACAGTCACGCAGAATACCACCCATCCCAGCAGATAAACGATTCACCAACCCATCAGTATTAAGCTTAAAAAACAAATGGGAAGGTTTCAACCAATTAACTAAACGCTCCCTATTATCCACCTGATCAACATTTAAATCAATACCAATAGCCTCAGCATAAGTATCACAATTTTTGAAATGTTTCTCATTAATAAGTTTAGCATAGAAAACCTGAGAAACTTTATAATTAACATTCGAAATAATGACATTAGCATCAATCTTAATACCCTTATGCTTAGACTCATTTCTCGCCTTCCATATGTACCATAAAATAAAAATAGGCAAAATGTTAACAATATGACCCTTAGCAGGAATCATCCATTTAGAAAGCATAGTATAAATATTCTCATTCCCCATGACAGTGCAATTATTGTTAACAGCATTAGAAAAATACCTCCAGACAGTTTTGGCCAAATGGCTATGAATAAAAACATGCTCAATACTCTCAATATTAAAACAACACTGACATTTAGAAGGCAGAAAAAAACCTTTATTCCAGAGACGGTTATCCACAGGTAAAAACCCTTTAATGCATCTCCAAGCAAGAATAGAATAAGACACAGGGAGACAATTACTCCACAAATTTTTAAAAACCGTAGACTCAACTTGCTTCTCTCTAAAAGTATCCCACACTAAATTAAGCTTAAAACGCCCATCAAAAGAAATATTGAAAAGAATATTATCAGTAGCATCCAGCTGAAGAGGAATACTCAGAATTTGAATAAGCACCTCATAAGGCATCATAGTACCAAGCTCCCTAACATTCCAATTACCATTAACCCAAAAGCTAGAGACTTTAGTGTTAATAAGAGTATGAGTATTAAGCATACTATCAATAGACCCATTTCCCAACCAATTATCCTGCCAGAAAGAGATATCACCATTCCCTAACCCCCATTGAACAAATTTTTCGGCTTCCCAACTTATCTTACATAATCTTTTCCAAACCATAGAATCAACCACCTTGAAACTACAATATAAAGGGTGGATATCCTTACAATACTTAATATGCATAAATTTAGACCAGATACTATTGTTAGTCCTAAAAGCAAACCATAACTTATGAGAGAAAGAATGAACCATATCCAAAATACTCTTGCTTCCCAAACCACCTTCATTAACCGGCCCACACACTTTATTCCACGAAGCCCAATGAATACACGAATGCTCATTATTGGCTCCCTAGAAAAATTTGTTGATAAGCCGTTCCAGTCTCAGACAAGTGGCAGGAGAGGGGTGAAGCGTGTGAAAAATAAAAATAGGAATCGAATTTAACACATGCTTGATTAACAATAATCTACCACCAAAAGATAAAAATTTAGTGGTCCAATTAGACATTTTACTTTGAAAAACATTGAAAATATCTTCAAAAATAGAAGCTTTTTTCCTTCCCTTAAAAATGGGCGTACCCAAATATTTGATAGGAAAATAAACACAATTAAAATTGCACAATCTAATAATCGCATTAATTTTAGCATTGTTAACCGACTTAGAAACAATGAAATTACTCTTGTTTCTATTAATATTGAGACCACTGATCTTATGGAAACCTTCCAGAAATTTGATCAGAATTTTAATATTGTTAATGCACGCATTAGAGAAAATAATAAAATCATCAGCAAAACAAAGGTGGGAGATAGGAATACCCCCCAAAGTACGATACTGCAAAGATGGGTGTCTCATGAATAATTCCTCAAGACTTCTCGACAGGTAATCAACAGCAATAATGAACAAAGCAGGTGAGAGAGGGTCACCTTGTCTCAAACCCTGAGAGGACTTGAAATAACCATGGCTAGCTCCGTTAATAATGACAGAAAAATAACAATTTTCAATGCTGTTTTTCACCAAAAGAATAAACGACTGACTAAAATCGAATAAAGCAAGGACTTTATATAAAAACTCCCAATTTAAATTATCATAAGCTTTAGTGATATCTAACTTAAAGATAATGTTACCACCTTTGGTTTTGATATTAATATCATGAGCAATTTCTTGAGTAAGAAGAATATTATCAAAAATACTTCTACCTCTAACAAAACCCGTTTGATTTTGAGAAATAATTCTAGGGAGAATGTTCACCAATCTGGAAGAAATAATTTTAGAAACCAACTTGTTAAAGAAAGAACACAAACTTATCGGTCTAAAATCATTCCAATCATTAGTAAGCTCTTTCTTGGGAATTAAAACAATATTAGTAGAAGAAAAGAATTTGCCATATGGTTTCCCAGAGAAAAAATCCTGGACAGCTTCAATAATATCACTCTTGGTGATCTGCCAAGTTTTAACAAAAAAAATTTGTAGTAAAACCATCAGGACCCGCCACAGAGTCAATATTCATATTCTGAATGACATTCCAAATCTCCTCTTCCAAAGGAAGTTTAGTCAGCATAAAATTATCAGTTTCAGAAATACAACTAGGGACAATGTAAGGATTTTCAATGGCCTGAGAAATAAAATTACTATTAAAAATACTTTTAAAATGATCCACACCCGAATTGATAATGGAGATCTCATCCTCCAAAATCCTCCCATCTTTATCCAAAATTTTAAAAATATAATTCTTAATTCTTTTTTTATTATACATAGCATTAAAAAATTTAGTATTTCTATCTCCTTCAACCAAAAACCTAGTGGTAGCCTTTTGTTGCCAATACATCTCCTCTTGCTCATGCAGAGCAAAAAGCTTAAGCTTGGCATTATTAAGATTAGCAATGTTACCACTAAGAAGATTCAAAGCCACAGTTTTCTCCCAGTCAACCACCAAACTTTCAGCCTCTTTGATATTAACAAAAAGGTTTTTGAAAACATGCTTATTCCACCACCTAAGCACTTGTTTTAATCTACCAAGTTTATTCCACAATTTAGCCATACCATGACAATTATTATTAGGAAAAAGAGGAGCTTGCCAATTCATGCTAACAACATTTAAAAAATCCTGATGAGAAATCCACATGTTTTGAAACTTAAAGGCAGAAGAGATAAAGTCCTTGTTGGCAGTAATAGATAAAAGTAAAGGCGCATGATCAGAAGCAGTTCTACTTAAATGTTCAACATGTGTCATATGAAATTTAGCAATCCAATCATTATTAAAGAGAATTCTATCAAGACGTTGCCAAAGATTACCTCTGTTCCACGTGTAAGCACCACCGAAAAAACCAATGTCATGCAAATCACATTGAGTAATCATGGAATTAAAATCTTCCATAGCTTTAATGATAGGTAAAGCTCCTCCCAATCTCTCACTAGCAATAGCAATGGTATTAAAATCTCCCCCAACACACCACGGCACCATGTTAGAAGAAGCAAAACTACATAACTGATCCCAAAGGGACAACCTGCCTATTCTGGAAGAAGCGGCATAAACAAAAGAGGCATTACAATTGAAATTAAACATATCAATACTAACATGAACAACTTGAATAAAATCCCCTAGAATATTAATATTAATAGCATCTTTCCACATAATCCAAATTTTATTAGAGCAATTAGCAAAGGAATGGGAGAAACCCAATTTAGCAAAGGAATGGAAGAAACGATTCTTGCAAAATTATGTTTGTTTCATAATGAATTATAAGCTGATTCATTGGAATAGAGTAATTTAACATGGCTTTATGATTATATTTAGAAAAAAAGGAAATCATATCAAAGTAATTTTAACTTAATTTTTAGTAATTTATGAATTGATTATTATCTTCTATCAAACTGAGTCAAATTCTTCAAGCAAAAAGTATCCTGTGCGACGTGCTGGATCTGGATTCCCTTTAATTCTCAGTATTTGAAAAGATAACGTTAATAATACATTGCTTTAGAATGAGGTTGCGTATTAATATAATCTTTAGTGAGGTGAAGCTAAACTGAAAGGTCTGATCTTTGCGAGATAGATGATGAGGTGATTGTAAGCACCAAGCAATTTGAACTCAACAAAGAGCCTATTTGTTATATAAATTAAGATTATGAATGTTTTGAATATTTATTTGAGATTTTTCACCAAGTAATTTTGAAAATACAACAATTTTTGACTACTCAAAAATTTATTTTGACCTCTAAAAATAATAATTTAGTTTAACTAAAGTTTCAAACATTATTTTATGTAATATTTGATAATTGGGTTAAATTATGAAAATTTGAAATTCTTCTCAGTATGATTTTGTTGTCTACCATTAGAACATTTTGTCAGTTTTTGAATTAAACTCAATTATCCTTTATTTACTCCAATACATTAAAAATAAATGTATTTATGTGATTGGATTGAGTAATAGTTGGTTGTTATTACTTATATAGTAATGTGATAATAATATGTGTAAAAGACAAATAAAAATTGGTTGACCCGTTAGTTGGAGATTGATTAACCTGTACATAATGGTGAGCCAACGAGCTTTCCTTTAAATATTGTGATTTGGTATTATCCTCCACTGATTCACGTGATACACTGATTTCACTACAGGAAAATCGCATATTACCGGCAGAATTTTCGAATGAATGTTATTGTGGTATTGTTCATATTACTGTATGAATTTATTAATAATACTATTATTGGTTTATTGATATAAAAAGCATGATATATATATATATATATATATATATATATATATATATATATATATATATTCAGCATGAGTTATACATGATATACTGAGTATATGATTAAAATATTGATTTAATACTCATATAATAATTAAATAGTATGTGTACTTTCGTATATGATTATACTACATTGATTTGATTTTAACAGTCACTACATAAAAATTTGTCATTCCCGTCGGATGTTCCAGTGGAAATTTTACATCGGTAAAACTGGCGGGTTTATCGATGAAATATTCGCTGGTAACTTAAACGGCAAAATGTCCGACGCAATTTCTACCGCATAAACATTGGTACATATTTCGCCAGCTTTTTACCGGTATTTTAAAGGTTTGTAGTGCATAGTCCACCGGTAATTACCATCAAATTGCCGACAAATATTACGTCAGCTTACTTAAACTCAATGAAATGTTACCAGCGTATTATCCTCCAATAACATAACCAACATATAATCCGATGAAAAGATGCTAGTACATGTCATATTTTGACTCGTTCACTGTTTGACTTCTCATTTCTATCCCGACCGAACCCTCGTCACTTTCTTTCCCTCTCTCGTGCACAAGAGCTGCCCTGACCAAACCCTCTTCACTCACCATCCGAGAGCTGCCCCGACACCGAGCATTTCTTTCCCCTCTCTAGATCTTCACTCGTGTCAGAGAGCTGCCTCGACCGAACTGATGAGCATTTCTTGCCTAGCGTCTGAGAGCTGCCCCGACCAAACCCTCGCCGACATTCACCAAAAGCTGCCTCGAATGCCACTGGTAAGAGAAGGTATTATCTCAGTACCTTGAGTTTGGATGTTCTCACTAGACATTTACAAGAGAAGGTATCTTGGTGTATGCCATTTAGTTTAGGTATTAATATTCTCACTAGACATTTTCAAGATAATGGATCTTAGTGTATGCTTTTGCTTTTGTAATGGATGTTCTCACTAGACATTTGTAAGAGAATGTTTCTTTGTATATTCTTTTAATTTGTTTTTGTTATGGATGTTCTTACTAGACATTTGAAAGAAAAAGTATCTTGGTGTTTGCTCTTGGCTTTACTTATGGATGTTCTCACTAGATATTTACAAGAGAATATTATACCTTGGTGTATACTTTTTGTTGATGATATTATTCTTGTAATTGATAATAGTAGAGAGGGAGAGGTAGTTGAAGTTAAACTTGAATTATGTTGGTCAACCATAGAGTATAAAGGTTTTCATATAAATAGAACTAAAATTTAATATATGGAGTTTATTTTTAGTAGTAATAGACTTAGTTGAGGGATTGTGACTTTGGGCGATGAAGTCATTAATAAAAGTATACATTTTTAATATCTTTGATCTATTTATGATGAAATAGATGGGGATATTATTTATAGAATTCAAGTTGGATGGTGAAAGTAGAAGAATGCATTGGGCGATGTTATGTGGACGTAGAGGAATGCATTGGGCATACTTGATTATAGACCGGATATAAAAGTAGCATATATGTGAGATGGTTGGAGTAGCTTCAGTGGAAGATAAGATTAGAGAGAGTCACCTTGGATGGTTTGGTCACACTCAGGTGCAATTGCAGCAAATTGAAATGTTAGAGGAAATGCGAAAGATGAGAGAGCAATTAAGTGGGCATAATACAACATCAGCAGAGGAGGATACTAAATCAGAGTAGATGTTTATTTTAATGTTGTGGACACATGTTATTATGTATTTTTGGATATGTTTACTTGTTTGTTTTATGGACATCTACACTTCTTTATTGTTAGATATTTGTTGATGATATTATTCTTATTTTTTGTTATTGAATATTTTTTTTTGATATTCTTGATTAGAGCTAGATGTTTGAATGTATATAGTATTGCATTTTTTTTCTATACAGGTTTGTGGAAATCAGAAGGCAGATGGTCATTTTTTTGTATATGTTATAGGTTTTCGGTGAATTATCTGCCAAAAATACGCCAGCAACACGATATAATGAAACTAAATCATTATTTATGGTGTACATTTGCGACGAAATTTCTAGTGGTATATCCACCTATAATTTCTACCAATAATTATGTGATGATCGAGGGCGGCGGATTATCCTCCAATTATTTTGGCGTATAATATCCGTCAGAAATATCGGTAGAAGAAACACCAGAATTTACCACCTTAAATGATGATGGTTTCTCAAATTTTGTGCTGGAAAACTGCAAAAAAATTTTGCGGAGAAAATCTTAAGCTGGTATAGATTTGTCGACGCGTGAATTACTGTTAGAAAAGTTTTTGCCGGTATTTCATCTGAAATAAGAACTTTTCGGCGGACTTCTTGTGTTACCAGTGAATTTTGTCCGTCGATAACAGCGCATTTTTCTATAGTGAGCCTTTACTGATGTTTTGATTCGATGCTTTATCTGATTTATGTATTGATTAGTATTATGGATACAATGATTGTTTTATAAATTTGACACTCATATTGATTCCTTATTTTACTGGCTTTCATACCATAGTGTTTTACTATTTATAAATTTTACTATCATTGCATATGAATTTTACTATTTCTACACTGATTCAAAGATTATATAAATACTACTATTATGATTTGATACTTGACATGCATATTGCTCCTTTACCATGTATTGAATTTAGTTACAGGTTTAGGTAACTTACTTGATTTTTTATCTCATTATATGTGATTAAATGATTTCAAGTTAGGGAAGATGATCAAGAGTGTGAGACTAAACAAGATTCTTCATATTTTGGTCTTTTTATTTTAGTTATTCTTTTGTACCCAGGAAGATTAGTTATGACATGATTGTATAGATCCCGAGTATAGTAAATGATTTTTTGGAATAAATAGATATGTGCATATTGATATTTTGAATTATAAAATATGTTGTTTATTAATGATAGATGATATTAGATGGCTCTGGTTATTGTTCATTAAAAGATTAAAAAAATAATTCTTCCAAATTATATTTTAGGGCATCACACACTCTGGCACACTTCACACACTCGTCTCAAATCCATTCCAATTTTCTAAATATTTAATTTTCTTTTTACTGTTATCTCTCCTGGTCATTTCATCTCCTGATCTCTTCATATCTTCAATGATATAACTTAATTATTCTCCACTAATCTTGCTCTCTCAACCATCTTTAAAAACTCCTAAAATTTTACTTTTATCAATGTGTGTCTCAATTCATTTGTCCTTCAGCTCTCTCAAGAACCGATAGCAAATTTTTTTATTATACTAATCAACTATGCATCATATATTGCTAATTTAGTAAATTCAGCTTTTTTTTTGTTTAGTGAATTCAGCTTAATTCTACATCATTATCTTATCTCAACATTCTAATATTATAAAAACCTCTTGCATTTGTTGTTGGGCTGATAATGGTACTAACTAGTTTCTAAAAATAATAATAAAATCTATCTAAGAAATCTTTGTATTCATTTTTCCTTAGAACAACTCCCATTGTTATCCTATCCATAACTTTTTTTGCCTCATCAACCATTGGAAGTTATGCTTTAAAAAGGTTTTTCTTGAGTTTTAAAAAATGTTTCACCATAGAACTTTTTATATGTCACTTTATTCTTCATTTTGAATGTTTTGATTATAAGAATGCAAATTTTCAGTGGTTGGTTTCTTCTGTATTCAATTTTTATGATTCTAAAAAATTGATGCATTTCTGATTGAAAGTATAGTTAAAAAAGTATATTATTTTAGCATTTTATATAAGCTATATAAATCTGGTAAAGTTCTGAATAATCTATATTGGCTACTAAACAAGTGGGGTTTTTTTCCTTATACATGGAAAGTCATGATATGATTTCTTTTAGAAATGGTATTATAACTCATCATTACATTTTTCATGCACCTCATGCATGGAATTCTGAATTGGAAGAGAAATTGGGCCCAAAATAAAGTATTTTGTATTTGAAAGATTCTATTTTGAGAACTCTCTATACTAGAAGTTATTATGTATTGATGTCTTTCTACTCTACACCTGTCTTGAATAGGTGGAAGGTGGCTTTGCTCTGTACCTGGGTAACCAAGTTGGAGGTGAAATATAAGAAGATATAAGGGGCATAAAGGAATTTGTATTCTACTGTTACAAGTGCATTTTAAGTTAGTTAATATTTTATGATATTTAGTTTAAAAGCTCTTTTAACATTAATAGTATTATTTTCAATCATTTTATAATTATAAATTGAAATTTATGATGGGAACTGGGTTTAGCCTATTGAGTTATAGACTCACCCCATTGTTATTACTACTTTATGCAAACATAAAGAATCTGTTGAGTATATTTAGTTTGATAGGAAGTAGGGCTGCCAGACTGTTAGGTATTTTTATGTTTGGGAGTTTTAGGATAGTCTGTATTATTGATCATATTTCAAAAATAGATTCTTGCATATGATTATTTTATGGAATAAATTTATATTTTACACACTCTAGATATTTTCTCATAGAGTTTTTCTAGAGAGTATCTTGTCCACTACTTGCTACCTTCGAGCTTACTTTATGGGCATGCTTTCCTGGGTTTATGAGTGGAGACTAGTCTATTTGCCACTTTTCCTCATGGGGTCTTTCAAGTAAGGACCTTCTTAACTACTAGCTTCCCTTCAAGGCTACCTCATAGGTGTGGGGTTATTTGTTAGAGAATTATTCGATATCGTTAGCTTACATTATAATTATTGGCAAAATCCATAAGAGATCTTTACATATCCAAGATTATTTATCGAAGCATTGTTCGATGATGCTAACCTATATAGAAGAGACTGAGAGAATCCACCAATGATGTTTGACCTATCTGATGTTCTTTATTAGAGTATTGCTCAATGAAGTTAGCTTTTTTGGAAGAGGTCAACTCAAATCCTCTTAGGATCAATTATACCTTAATTAGAAGGGGGCGAATGCCACGTGTATCCTGAATCAAAAGTAAAGATTGGTTTATCTTTAGACCGTTACTGCCTATTTAAGGTCGAGATTAAGACATTCTCAAGGAATAAAAAATCTAACTGGGGATTGTATAGAGTATGAAGTTTACTTGAAGCATCCTTATATTTGTTATGAGCTTTATAAAATAAGGTTACTAATGATAATGTTTCAGACTTTCAAAATATTAAAGAAATTTTTTTTGCCACAGTCGCATTTGAGGTTGCAGCCAAAGTTGCCCCCAATCCAAATCTGCTTCACATGAAATTGATACAGCAATAGCTGATGCATTAAGAGATAGAACAATGCATAAGTTTGTCCTCAATATTGAAGAACTTCCTTTGAACCTAATAATAAATAATGGCTAAGGGACTATCTTAATCCAATCATGCCAAGGATGTGATGAGAATGACCTTTCAAGGTTATAGCAAAGGTTGCCCTTCTACCAGAAATCGATTCTCACAGACAGTGCAAAACTATTGTGTGCTAGGAAATTTGAGTTAGTAGAGTGTATATTTTGATTCTTAACATTGTACAAAGATTTAATATGAATAGATAAAAGTAGTAGAACTAGAGAATTTCTTACATGAAAAATCTGGAAAGGAAAAAAAATCACGGGGCCTAACCCAATTGCAAAATTCACTAGATAGTAACTAATACAAAGATCTTTCCTTCTTTGTTCTTGAAGAAGAAGGAGTGTACATCAAATCAAGTTTGACAGATAATACCCAACAATAATATTTGATTTTCCACATAGGGATTATAAATATCCACAGATGGGCTTTTATACCCAATAGCAGGGTTAAATCTTGTGGATACTTTGGAGATGATAGAGATTTTGAGGTCGAACCTTAGTGAGGACGGTGGTTGCTGGTGGCGGCGATTGCTAAAAAATACTAAAGAACTCTCCCTTGTTCTCTCTCCTTTCGTCATGTGAAGAATATATGCCTATTTATAATTTTTTGGGAGTGACTTGCTCTTGGGCAAAGTAAGAGCACTTTATCAAATGGTTCGTATTAATTCCTTCAATCATAGAGCTTTTGTCAAGCATTTAAATGCCTCAATGTTGTCATAATTAAGTGATCTTGGGCTCGTTGGATTTATCTTATCGAGCCGCTATATTTGACTATAATCATGTTATATTTAAAGATTATTTGGTTACCCAATTAATATGTTGAAGCTTTTAAATATTCTTTAGTACCTTGGTTCGAGCCCATGTGGACTCGGATTAGGCCAATTTTGGTGTCACTGAATTCGTCTTATCGAGACGTTTAGTTTGACTATAAGGTTGCTGAATTCAGAATTTGGATGGTCCCAAATTTAATTTTAAAAATCCAGTTTAAATATGCGTTGAGATTAGTACTTGATCAAGGTGATTTTTATGACATATCAATTCTAATATGTAACAAAAACAAACTATATAATAAAATGAATCATCACTTAATCAAAAAAAGATTTTCTCATAACTGATTTATCTATACATTGGTTTAATGGATTGGTGAAAAGGTCATATTCCACAACGCATGATTCTATAGAAAACTCACAAAATATATCAGTATTAGGCAACTCTTCATATGCTCTTAAGAGCAATCATGTCATGGAGCAAGGCCTCTTAAGAAATTTCTCTAAGTATATATTCCCTCGTCATTATTATTTCAACTTTAATATTTTACCTTTTCAACTTTAATGAATGTCATAATTATTAGTACATATGCTAAACTAAATAATTCATTTTCATTATTGAAGTCTTCACAAGGGCTTAATAATTCTCTTCCATCACTAAGGTCTTCAAAAGGACTAAATTTCATGTTCTAATTTTTTATTTTTTTTAATAATCAAAACCCACTCACGCACATGATTATTAATTTGAGTTTTAATTAAGGGAAGGGTTTTAGGAGGAAAATAAATCATTGGTGGAGGAATTCTCCCAACTCTCTTTATTTTGTTACTATTTAAGCCAAATCAATATTGTGTGTGTGTGTATATATATAGGTGTCAATATATGACCTGAGTCAAATATGGGTGTTAATATATGTCACAACGAAAAAATTTCAGGTTCAGATCAACTCATTTAATAAACAGTTCAAGTTTAGATTTATTTTTGACAACCGATTTTAATATTTGGTCAACCTGCCAACTCAAAATCAACCCATATTTGACCTGTCCCAATTTGAACTCCTGAAATCAAAGCCATTTGATCTATTAATAGGGCGAGGCTCATCCTTATCGTAAAAACCAAATTACTAAATCTAAAATCCCTCGCACCACTTTGCTTCCTTCTTTTCCACTTTATTCATATACATTTCAACATAAAAAAATCAACATTAAAATCATTTTCTAATATAGTGGGTTTCAGGGTCGGATTCTGATTCAATATTTCAATTCATTTATTAAATGGGACATGTTCAAGTCACATGGATTCAAAGTTCATCAATTTTAGAGTCCAAACTCAAAGTCAGCCTAATAATAATAATAATAATAATAATAATATATATATATATATATATATATATATATATATATATATATATATATATATATATATATAGTACTACTTATAGTAGCATACATAGTGTCAATAAATGTTATTGTATTGCGATGTAATGCTCTGATTTGATGGATACCATATGAGCCATTATAAAAAAAAAAGGCCTTGAGAAATAATTTGATTTGATTACACATTATTAAAGTATTAATATTATTATATGCCAATAATTTACATAAAATATTAAGTTTTTATTTGAAGCTCTTTTATTAGATGATGTTTGCATTATGATAAAAAAATATTGTGGACATTGAAGAATATGTTACTGAATATTTGTGTAAATGAAATTAAAGTGATCGAATAATAGAGAATGCTATGATAGTCGAACATTGCATTAATTAAATAAAGATTTTAAAATATTGCTTGGTTGCAATATTTTTCTTTATTACAAAAGTGGGACCGTTAATAGCAAATTAGGAAAGAGATAATTAAATCAAAGCACATTTTGAATTACAATAATGGGAGGGGTGCCCCAACCACTTTTTGAAGGAGTTTCTCTATTGATTAAACACATGTGTAACCCCATTGATTGAAGGGGTAGGCCATGCATGATTGAATATTTAATGGATGCCAATTTGATAGATATTGATCATCGCATACTTGTTCAATGGTGCTGGTGGTAAACCATACAATGACGTAAGTCCAAACCTCCATTCGATCAATATGTTTGATCTTAACGTAATGAATCTTCATGTTGTGTTGATTACTTTTGCTTTCTTTATGGGCTGTGGTTGATTCGTGGTGTTCCTGTCGGTTTATCATTTTATCTGTGCCTCAAGGCCGTATTTATCTAGTTCTTATGTTTTGGTGATATATTTTATGGGTTCTGTATTTCTATCGTATAGTGAGCCTTTTTTCTCGTTGTTTTTGTGCAGTTATTTATTTATTTATTTATTTTTTGCAGGGATCAGTGCTCGTTTAGGCTATGGCTCTTCTTGATCTCTCCTTTTGGGTGATAGATCCTGGCCTCCCTAGTTCTAAGTTTCTCTTGTTCAATTTTTATAATTAGATGGGATCCTCGGCTCTTTAGATTTTTCTTCTCTCATTTTTGTTGTATCTCCCTGAAGCGTAGCGAGCTGTAGATCCCTGCTAGGGACTTGTACTCTTATTTTAAATTAATGCAAAGGCCCGACCGATGGTGGGTCGCCCCTCCCTAAAAAAAAATGTGATTAGAAATTAATTTTATAATCATTTAAAATCTCAAAGAATATAATAAAAGGAGGGATTTAATGATCTTCAATCCCATTCTCTTAAAAGTAAATGAGAAGGTTAAAAAATTAAATTAATTTATCAAAAAGAAAAAGATGATGATCGATAAATAGCTGTAGTTTCTCACCTGCCTTAATCGAACAAATCCACTAAGTATTAGTTGAAAAACTTGAAAGAACAACTTGAAATCTCCATAAAATATCATCAACGACTGAAAGAGTTATATATTCGTTCTTCAAAATAATTTATGTCCAAACAGAATAAATTTATTTGAAATGTCTGGCACTTTTCTTATCCCAATTAGCTAGCCGGTGGCAAAGCTTGTCTCATTCTCAGTCTTTATTCTGCTGATGCACTGATTGACAGGGAATTCTATGAAGGATTAATTAATTTAGTTTTTAATTAGTTGTCTAAATAAGGACGTGCGGCATCCAACTTGATCTATCGAATAAAATAATCAAGAAAAAAATAATAGTAAAATCTACAGACATTCCTGTTAGGGCTCCACACGAGAAACTGTACAGCAATATTATAAGGTCTTTATTCCCAACCAGCCTGACATATGGGATATTGTATATGGAAGAATATATATACACCTACTTCCCACTGGCATTTGCAGTTTTATTTAAAGGTTTTCTTTCTTTATCTGATGGGTCCCCTCTTATTTCACACACACTACTCCATTAGATGATTGGATGAATTATTTTGTGCGGTCCTATTCGGTACCGTGGCTTGGTACTGCTCGGTATGGGATGACGTGGCTGCACCTGATTCGCCTCTGGAAGATAAGCTGTGTCCGGTGTCCGCAAAGATTAATCTCTCATTTGATTGGGGACAGCACAAGAACGATAAACATAAGATATATATGAAGCCTACAGAAACATATATGAACAAAAGAAAAGCCAAAGATGCCATAATATGGTATTATTACTTCGTTATGTTAAGCGCCTATGTGGAATAAATTACAGGCTTGTGTTTATGGAGAGTCATATGGGCGCAAATTCTATATATATATATATATATTAGTTGAAACCCACAACGGGGCTTACGCGTTAATATAAGTCAGAATTACAAGTCCTTAAGGGAAAAATCATCCCACTAATGCTCGAAGAGCTACAATCATTAAAAGGGAAAAAAAACCTAAGGGCCGAAACTCCCCATCTAAACGGCATACAGAATTACCTAGATACATACTAAGGCGTCACAAAGTAAGCGCCCAAAAATTAGAAAGCTCCAGAATAAAACTATTAGCACAAACTTTTTGGCAAAAAAACCCCTCTAGGTCAAAGGAAACCTGCAAAAAATTCACAGCCAAACACAACACTAACAAAATATCCAAAGACGAAAAATTACCAGAGATCCCCTGAAAAAATCCTGCATGCACTACAGGAAAAACAGTGAAAACCGGCGGTTTGAACCGGCGGTTTAGAGGCCGTCGGTATTACCGGCGGCTACGCCGGCGGTTACGCCGGTTACGCCGTCGGACGCCAACGACGGCTTAATCGACGGCTTAGCTACAATACACCGTCGGTAATACCGACGGTGTCTAAACCGCGGGTAAACCGCCGGATTTCAACATTAACCGGCGCTTATCCGGCGGTCTAAACCGCCGGTGATAAGTGAGTTTTGCCGGCGGTCTAAACCGCCGGATATAGAAGTGAACCGGCGGTTTTCCGGCGGTCTTAATCGACGGTGATAAGTGATTTTTTACCGGCGGTCTAAACCGCCGGAAAACCGCCGGTAAAAGCCCTAATACGAGCCCCCTCGCTCCGCTCATTTCATTTTTCCTGTTTCCTTCTCTCTCTCGGCCACTCGCTCATATCGCTCCTCCGCTCGTCCGATCAGCCCCCGACGAAGGAACTCCGGCCTCCGACCCCATTCCGACCGCCGCCGACCCCTGTCCGACCGCCGCCGTCCCCAGTCCGACCGCCGCCGACCCCTTTACTCCGACGCCCGACCGCCGACCGTTTCCGACCCCAAACAAACCGATTTCTCTTTTAAGGTTAATTTTAATGGTTTTTCTTTGATTATTTGTTGATATTATCTTGTTAGTTAATATTTTATACTTTAAAAATGTGGGAGAGAGTTATGGTGCATATATAGGTTTAGGTTTGTTTGGATTAATGCTTATATTGTTTGTCAAAATCAATTTGGATTAATGCTTGAGTTATTAAGCTCCAAATCTAGACAGTTGGGTTTAACTTTTAACTATGCTTGAGTGATTTTAGATGAAGAATCCCAACGAAGGTAATTATGTTCTTACCAATTCTTTAATTCAAGTTGCTCTTGATGTTGGGCTTGATTCAACTATTCTGCATATTCTAGGACCTGAATGTAATACTGTGAATAATGCCAAAGGTCCTCATCAAACTTATATTTCTTTAAATGTTTTTTAAAATGGTTCCTTATGTTAAGATTCTAGTTTTTGTGTTATCTTATGCTGAATCTCTTGAGATGGTTGGAGATAATAAAGGAAAGGAGGTTTTTACTGAGCAATCTAGTGAGGAATCATAAGGTATTTGTCCTTCTCCTCGCAATTGAGAGGAGGGCGAGATAAATTCTGTCAATGAGGATTATTACCACAAGTTTGTTGATAAACTTAAGGACATAAGTTTAGTTAATGTTACTAAAGATGATTTCTGAAAAAGTTATAAGAAAAACTAAAAAAAAAAGTAATTACTTGGATCTTCTACTGATTCTAGAATCACAAGATACAACACTTCTTTCAAAAAATGATCTTAATGATTAGTTATATGGTTGCGAATATTACATGTGTTGGTTATCGTGAAACTTGTATGGGTATCCACAATTTATACTGAAATCTTAATATTTCTTTTTTAGTCCTTTTAGAGCCCATGGTTGATTCTTCCTAAAGTTTGATTTTTTCCTTCGCTAATTGTTCCAGTAAAATTTGGGTTTTTTGTAAAAGTGATATTAATTTAACTAGTATTGATGATTTTGATCAAATTATTCATTGCAACTTCTCTATTTTTAATATTTATAATATTGGTATATAGTTTATTTAGTTGCACAAGACTTGGTAGATTGCCTCTTTGGCAATGGCTTGTTGACCTTGAGAATTCTTATAAGGAACATTGGTTTATTAGAGGTGACTTTTAAAGCATAAAAATCTATTTCGATGTATAACAGATTGTTTATGCCTCCAACATGTAGGGTACGTTTACTTCAACGTGCAAATGACTATCCAAGAAGAGAGATATTGGATGTATAATAGATTGTTGCCGGGTCAAAAAGGATTGACAGTTGAATTTATACAGGGAGTTGAAACTTTCATTCAAGTTGCATCTCAACTGCCTTCCTTTCAGCTTGATAAAATGTTTAGATGTCCGTGTTCGAAGCATAAAAATCTAGCATTCCTAAAGCCCGATGATGTGAAGCTTGATTTATATCGTAGGGGATTTCTTCCAAACTATTGGATTTGGACATCACATGGCGAGTACGAGCCACATAGAGATGCTCATGCTGGTTCATCTACAGCTTATGAAACATTTCATGAAAATCAAATGAGTAGACCCTATGAAGACCTTATTTTTGATGTAGCAGGTCATAATTTAAGGTCTAATGTGGAAGAGCCACCAAATGCAGAGACACAAAAATTCTTTGAGTTATTACATTCAGCCCAAAAGCCAATTTGGGAAGGTTGCAGTACGCATTCGGAATTATCCATTGCAGTGAGGATGTTAAGTATTAAAACTGAGTATAATATTCCCCGTGAGTGTTTTAATGACGTTATTGGTCTTATGAAGGAAACTAATCCGGCTGACAATATAATTCCCTCAGACTTGTACCGAACAAAGAAATTAGTATCCAAGCTGGGTCTCACTGCTACAAAGATTGATTGTTGTATCAATGGATGTATGTTATACTATAAGGATGATGCAGCAGAAGTTACTTGTCACATCTGCAATGCTCCTCGTTTTAAGCAGAACTCGAGAAAACAACGTCGTCCAAAGAAAGATGTGCCATATTCCCGTTGTTTTATTTACCAATCATTCCAAGACTTCAGCGGCTCTATGCATCAATGAGTTCAGCAGGCCATATGAGATGGCATAAGGAGAAAATAGCAAAAAGTGATGTTCTTTCTCATCCTTCAGATGCTGAAGCGTGGAAACATTTTGATCGAGTGCATCCTTCATTTGCTGCTGAACCCCGCAACATAAGATTGGGATTATGTACTGATGGTTTTACTCCTTATAGTCAAACAGCTACACCGTATTCTTGTTGGCCAGTTATATTAACACCATACAACCTGCCACCAGAGATGTGTATGACTACTCCGTTCATGTTCTTAACTCTGATTATACCTGGACCACATAATCCGAAGGCAAAGATTGATATCTATTTGCAGCCATTAATTGATGACCTCAAATTATTATGGGAAGAAGGAGTGCTCACATATGACATATCAATAAAACAAAATTTTCTCCTTCGAGCTGCTTTGCTGTGGACTATCGGTGATTTTCCAGCTTATGGTATGTTGTCTGGTTGGAGCACAGCAGGGAAATTAGCATGTCCTTACTGCATGGAGAACAGTAAAGCTTTCACATTAAAACATGGAGGGAAAAATACTTGGTTTGATTGTCATCGTATGTTTCTACATGCTAATCATCAGTTTCGAAGAAATAAAGAAGCATTTGTTAAAAACAGAATTGAGCGATCACCTCCTCCACCCAGATTAAGTGGTGATGAGATACTCCAGAGACTTTCCAACATTCCAATAATTATTGAGTATCCAATGCTATCAGAATCTAAATTTCCGGGTTATGGTGTTCAACATAATTGGATTAAAAAAAGTATTTTCTGGACATTACCTTATTGGAGAACTAATTTGATAAGACATAACTTGGATGTTATGCACATTGAGAAGAACTTTCTGGATAATATTTTTAATACAATTATGGATGTTAAAGGCAAGAGTAAAGATAATGTCAAAGCAAGGATGGACATTAAAGAGTTTTGTCGGCGAAAAAATTTGGAGTTAGTAACAACAACTGACGGTAAACTAATGAAGCCCAAAGCTCCTTACTCGTTCACGTTAGAGCAAAAAAGAATGATATGTCAGTAGTTTAAAGGTTTAAAAATGCCGGATGGTTATGAATCAAATATAAGCCGATGTGTTGACTTGAAATCTGCAAGGTTATTTGGACTCAAAAGTCATGATTGTCACATAATTATGGAGGTTCTTCTTCCGATCATAGTCAGTATGTTACCCGATTACATATCAAATCCGTTGATTGAGCTTAGCATTTTCTTCAAAGATTTATGTTCATCTAAACTAAGTGAAAATGCTTTACGGAGGTACGAGGATAACATACCAATCATCCTATGCAAGTTAGAGAAGATATTTCCCCCGGGTTTTTTTGATTCTATGGAACATCTTCCAGTCCATCTACCTTACGAAGCTAGAGTTGGTGGACCTGTACAATATCGTTGGATGTATCCTTTCGAAAGGTAAATGTGTTAAGATTTTTATTAATTACTCAATATTTTTGAATCAGTTAAGATAACATATTTTTATTTGATTAATAGATATCTGAACAAGTTGAAAAAATATGTTAAGAATAAAGCACGACCAGAAGGATCGATATGTGAAGCATATTTATCTCAAGAAACAACACACTTTTGCTCCTACTATTTCGAGCCACATGTAAGGAGTACAAGAACAAAAATGGGTCGTAACATGGACTTCGATGTAGAAGAACAATCACATGCTACACTAACAGTATTTAGAAGGCAAGGAAAGCCTAGTGGCAAATGTGTTGAAAGATATCTCAACGATTTAGAAATAAATACAGCGAATTTGTATGTACTACTGAACTGTGAAGAAGTTGAGCCAATCTTAGAGTAAGTTCTTACATAATGTTAATAATAAATTAGTAATGTTTATTTAAAATACTTATGTATTATTTGTCAACAGGTATTTCGTAAGCAATTTTCCTTTGACAGATTCAAGGGAAATTGAGCAAGCTGTTGCAAATGAATTTCCAACTTGGTTCAGATCATATGTGAGTACATTTTTTTTTATAAATTTAAATCTTATTTATTATCAAAATTACTAAAATTTGAAAATATTTTTAGGTACAAAATCCTGATAACAAATGTTTCGATAAAGGTTTGCAAGCATTAGCATGGGGTCCAATGCTAAAAGTAAAAACTTGGCCAATATATATAGTGAATGGTTTCAGATTTCATACCAAATCGTGGAGTGAAGGAAGAAAAACTGAAAATTGTGGAGTATGTGTTAGAGGAAACACTCATGAAGAAGATGAGTGTGATTATTATGGTATTTTGAATGAGGTCCTTGACTTGGAGTACCCAGGGGAAGATGAGAACTTTGTATGCTTATTTAACTGTCAGTGGTATGATCCAGTACAAAATAGAGGCACAAGGGTTCATCCTGTGTATGGTTTAGTAGATGTTAAACATAGTAGAAGATACAGAAAGTTTGATCCATTTGTGTTAGCAAGCCAAGCTATTCAAGTTTATTTCAGCAAATATCCCAGTGGTCGCAGAGACAAACAAGATTGGCTAGCTGTCATAAAAACAAAAGCACGGGGAATAATTGATCAACAATACATTGTAGCAACTGCACATCAAGAGGATGAGATGTCAAGTTATATGCCTGTTGAAATTGAGGATATGCCAACTACAACCTCTACTATTGAAATGGAGTTAGAAGATGTCAATAGTTCAACTAGTTCAGAAGAAGAAGAGAACCAGGATGAAAGTGAAGATACTCTTGAGAGTGATGAAAATAGTTTTGATGATTCTGATTAGTTTCTGTAATTTAGAATTGTAGAATTTAAATGTTATGTAATTTTTATTACTGCTTAGAAATGATATTGTATTTTGCCACCTTGTCTTTTATTAACTGCTTCATTAACTGCTTTATTAACTGCTTCTCGTAATTCATTACCTGCTTCATTAACTGCTTCATTAACTGCTTTATTAACTGCTTCATTAACTGCTTTATTAACTGCTTTATTAACTGTTTTATTAACTGTTTCTTAATTATTTTTGTTTTAATATTGCAGATGGCTTCAGGCGACGATCCTCCTCGTAAATCATTTGCCTCAAAGTTCCGCCGGAAGAAGATTACGACTAGCAGAGTACCCACACAGACTGAGGTAGGTGAGGGGCCTTCAGTTGCACCAGATCTACCTACACCACCACCGCCACCACCTGCCAGGAGCCAGCAGCCTTCACCAGAGCAGGGTCAGGGACAGTTAGATCCACCTCTTGTTGCACCTCCATACTTCCCTGGCCACTTCCCTCCCAGCTCGACGAGTCCTCGCTTCCCCTCTCCAGATCAGACACATGCTTCTCCATTCTATCCATATTACCCCCCACCATCATCACAGGCTGCTGGTCCATCCACTGGTCCTCACCCTCCTTACCCTTACCCATATTACTACCCCTATCCGGTGCAGCATGAACAGGGTGGACCATCACGACCACCAGAGGTTGGCGCTACCGATCCTGCAACAGCAACAGATAAGCGTCAATACATCGAGCCTGACGGCGATAAGTAAGTTCAATTTAAGTTATTCAGTTGTTTTTATTTTGATATATTACATGTTATTGATAAACAAAGTCACTTGCAGCTTCAATCCTTCAAGGCCACCTATACATATGATCCGGGATATAATAAAGAATAAGTATGATGCTCCTTACTTATCCTGGAAGAAGATCCCAAAGCCTGTTAGAGATATGTGGTTTGGAGAATTTCAGGTATATTTTTTTTGTATGATTTCAAATATATGATTTAATTTGTACTAATCTTTTTGATATTGCCTAAATTTGTACAGAAAGAATTTAGGTGGTTGCCTGAGTACAGCACGAGGATCAGATCTAATTTTGAGAGGAGAGGAGCGACCCGTCTCAGAGACATGTTCACGGACATTAGAAAGTCCGGGCAGAGGCCTAATTGGATTGGAGAGGGCGTTTGGGCAGATTTGAGTAGTGCTTGGGCTACCCCGGAGTTTATAAAAATGAGAGAGCAGAATAAACAGAACAGAGCCTCTGACTGCGGCGGTTTAGGAAGCTCTCTTCATACTGGTGGATCTGTACCTCATACAGAACATAGGCGGCGACTGGTAAGTGTTTTGAATTTGTTTATTACATATATTTATGTTAGTATAACTAAGCATCAAATTTTCAGAAAGCGCACCTGGGTCGGGAGCCAACACCATTGGAGCTGCATACAAGAACTCATCAACATCAAGCTGACCAGCAGTGGGTTGATGAGAAATCTAAGAAGGCTCATGTGAGTAAAATTTTTTGGATTTTTAGAATAAAAATTTATTTTAATAAAACTATTTGTAACTTGCAGGATGATTTCTTACGAGTTAGAGAAAGTAGGCAGTCCACTGGCGAGGGATCATCTTCTGGATCGGCCCATACTTCTGAGTATCACACATGGTCAGAAGTTGTTGGTGGAAGACAGAGGGGGAGGGTATATGGCATGGGTTCACAAGCTTTTGCTATTGAGGGTAGTTCATACACCTCTGCATTCCATGATCCAAGTGGAGCTGAAGAATCTGTAAGTGAGAGGGTTGCAACACTTACTAGAGAGATTGAAGAGATGAAAAGGGTTCAAGCTAGAGAGATTGAAGAAATGAGGAAGGCTCAGAATGAAATGCAAGCAGAGTTGCAATCCTACAGAGCTGGAAAACAAAGGAAGAAGGACCAACAGGAGCAGCCATCTGCAGACAGTGAGGATACCGATGATGATTAGATGTTTATTATGTTTGATGAATGTATTAATTAGAACTTGTGAACTTCTGAACTGGTGATTGTAGCATTATCATGAACTATTTTGTGAACTTGTGATTGTAATGTTGTGATGAATTTTGTATTTTCTGGTTGTGATGAATATAGCGGCGTGTTGTCCAACATATATATGCTTTTTCTGCAGGTTTAGACTTTAGGGTGAACCTCCCTCAAATAGAGGGGATGCTGTCAATTTTTTTTTTCAGGTGCTACAGGTTTCCGGCGGCTAACCGGCGGTTTGGCCGCCGGAAACTACGATACCGGACGGGCAAGATAAAGCCGCCGGTGTTATTATTAAACCGCCGGTGAATACCGGCGGCTTACCGACGGTCACCAGCGGCGCTACGATGGACGCACGACGGTTTAAACCGTCGGTAATACCGACGGCTATAACCGCCGTCAACCGCCGGTAAGGTACCGGCGGTCTAACGGCGCCGTCCGGCGGTCTAATGAACCAGACGACGCCAGGTTTAACCGCCGGAACACCGCCGGTACTATGACCGGCGGTTTTCCGGCGGTTACATTACCGGCGGCCAAACCGCCGAAAGACCGACGGTTGAAATTCCGGTGATCACCGGCGGTATGGGCCGCCGGAAAACCGCCGCAAAAATAAACCGCCGGTAAAAGGCCGTCGGAATTTGTTTCCTACGCCGTTTGTACCGGCGGTCACTGAACCGCCGTTAGACCGCCGGTAATTTGACAAACCGCCGGTAATTTTACACTAACCGCCGGTAAAAACCGCCGGTTTTCACTGTTTTTCCTGTAGTGATGGTCCAGCCCAAGAAGCACTGAACCCTTGCGAAGGTAATCCATCCAGCAGCACCAGAAAACATAAAAGCCAAAATTAGAACCAAATGGGAATAAAAAGCACATACACCTCACTGTAGTAGATATGCCCCAGTACCAACATCTCCATTAAATGCACAAAAAAGAAAATGCAATGAAACAAAGGCCAAGAGACCACCACATAGCTCTCCCAGGCCAACAACCCCAAGACCAATAAATCAAACCGAACGAATATAAGGTAAACCCAGTTTATCAAGCCTTACTAAACAACGAAGAACAGGAGGCAGATTAGGCTCACCAAATTCCTCCACGACATTAATCTGGCAACCCTTCTTGGCCAACCAATCAGCACAAGCATTGCCCTCATGAAAAATATGGGCCATAGTAAAATTCAGACCAGCAAGCAACTGTTTAATTTTTATAATATTATAAAATAGACCAGGATGCCCCATATTATCCTTTTGAATCAACTGAATTAAACATAAAGCATCAACCTCAATACCCACATTAGCAAAGACAAATATGTGGAATAAATCCAGACCAAAAGACAAACCCATTATCTCAGCAAAAATAACTTTACAGTGGTTTAAAGGAGCAACATAAGCAATAATAACATCGCCATTAAGATTATGAATCATGCCACCCAAACCCGCATTATTGGTACCAACCAAGCCATCAGAGTTCAACTTTAAAAAAGGTGGGATGGGTTTTAACCACCTCACAATTCTATCCACAGTAATGTAAGTATCAGAATCCATAAGAATCCCAAAATGTAAAGCCAACACAACACAAAGTTTGAATATATATATATATATATATATATATATATATATATATATATATATAGGAGAATCTCACAAAGGGGCTTACGCGTTAATTAAATTAAAATAGTACAAAGTCCTTAAATGGACCTCAAGCTCACTACTGCTCAAAGAGCTACAAAAGTAAAGAAAAAAAGAACCTAGGAGATCGAGTTCCCCACTAGAAAACAGTACAAAAATCCCTAAGTACATGCTACGGTGTTTAAGGAAAAACACCCAAAAAGAAGGAGCTAACAAAAAATAGCCAAAATGCTCTTAGTAACCAGTCCCCTTGGAAACCTTGCTATCATCCTTCCAAAAAATAACCTGCATAAACAACTGATAGGCAAGAGAAATATATCAGTAAATATAGCATAAAAAATTCCTAAGCTTGATTTTAGAATAGCCGAAAAAAGGATACAGCTGAAAGAAGGGTAGCCGGCCACCCCAAGTCCAAAAAAGACCAAATACCAGAATTGAAATTCACCCCAAAAGGATACATTCCAAAGCTCCCCTTATGAATAGCATACCAGACGTACAAAAAATCCAGATAGCACAAAGAAAAACATTCAAAACATTCAACTAGAGGTGCAGAAGGATAGCCTGCACCCCAGCAAACAAAAAATCGTCTACATACCTGCAATAAAACAAACACCCCAGCAATTCCCCAGGTAAAGAAATGGAGAAAAACCACCCCAGCACAGAACACCTAGGAATCTAGTAGAGAGAGGATGAGCCACAAGCAAGCAATAACAGAAATAGAAAGAGGCCAGCAGATGGAACCCAAGAAGAATGGAACACAATAATTAAGCAAAATAAACAAAATGCAACCCAACAAAAAGGAAGCAATAAAAAACACCAGCCACAACCCCACGGGATAGAAAATAGCAGAACCGAGCGAAGAGGGAAACGAAAAACCCCAAGGCACACAACCAACAAACTGCAGAAAAGGGGAACCCTGCAACCACCAGAAGGAAGCATAAAACCCAATGCTAATGCTTAACATAAGACATCCCAAATTGATCCAGTCTAAGAAGGCCTTTAATAAGAAAAGGCAGCTGAGTAAAAACAAGCTCATTACCACAGTTAAAATCACAACCTAACTTGGCCATAACATTCGCACACGCATTCGCTTCATCCAAAATATTAGAAAAAGAGTAGTTCAGAGAATTTAAAGTGTCTCTAATGTCCCTACGAATGTAAAATAAGCCGAAGAACAATTGTTATCGTCCTTAGCCTTGAAGGTCTTATAGTCAAAATTAGAAACCACTTCCAGCACAATATTAATTAGATAAAGATTAGCACAAAACCTTAAGCCAATAAGCACAGCATAGAAAATAGCAAAGTTAACATCATCATAAGCAATAGGCCCAGCAAACCCCCACAAGTAGGTGCCATTGTGATCTCTCATGACACCACCACCACCAACAATATTACCCACTCTAGTACTAGCCACATTCAACTTGAAATAATTAGAAAGAGGTTTAATCCAAGCAATGCACCTAGTCACCTTATTGAAAATTGTCCATCTCCAAATTAATACCAAACTTGGGAAAAGAAATAAAGAAAGAAATATAATTATGATATGCTTCAAAGAAAGTAATTTATGATATGCTTTTGCATAAGCAGGAAAGAAATATAAAGGAATCATGAACATAAAGAACTGTAGAGAATATTGCATTATGGTCATAAGAAATCATAGGTATGATTGCCAACTATGTAATGATCCTATTATGATGGAAAAATTATGCATTTTCTTTAAGTGGAGTAACAAAAATGTATCTAGGAGTATACAAATACTGTCAATAATAATGAAACTATATAAGGTTTTCACGAATAAAATGCTTCCTTCATTGGGCTAACTTGTAAATCAACTAATACTACTTCCAAATCAGTATTTCTAGAGAGAGTTATTTTGAAACGTAAGGTGCTTTGCTAAGGTTTTCTCCATTTCCGCTGCCATTCATCTCCCATGTTCTTCCTTCTTCATCGAGCTCTCAATCTAATCATGATATCCTCAAAAACTCTCTCGCATGCATCAGGTAAGTCTTTCTTAACCTCTCATGGTGTTCTCTTTTTTTTTTGTTAAAACCCACATAGGGGCCTACGTGTTAATTTAAAAAAGATGTTATAAGTCCTTAATGAATCATAAGTTCTAAAAATATAATATTTTAAGTAAAATTGATGAGCAAATGATTCAATATAATACAAAAAACAAACAAAAAAGAAAGGGAGACAAGCCAAACCAGCGAGAGGGGACCCAAAAAAGGGATCACTGAAAAAGTAAAAGAACCTCAGCAAACAGCTATCCAAGATCACCACCAGCTGAGAATAAGTGACCAAGAAGCCACCAAGCATCAAAATGTGCATAAAATCTAGAAAAAACATGAGAAGACAAAATTAAAAATAAATGTCCAAGGGAAGAAGGCCCTAGCAAAACGCATCAGCACCAAATCAACGAAGAACAACCAAAGCAAGAACAGAAAAAAGACCAAAACCCATAACACCATGAGCCAACCAAGACTAAACACCAAAAGAAATCGCATGGACTAGGACAATCAAGGCTCTCAACAACACCATAAAAAAACAAACAGCCACAACCAAAACCCCATAAGACAACAGACTGAAGTGAGGAACAACTAATAACAACAACATAAAGTCCAGCTAAAAAAATGACTTTCTTTTTCTTATTTTTTTCTAGAACTTATAGAGAAATTAGCTTTATCAATTTTCATCACAACCTAATAAAAATCCTCTAAAGACACTTTTGAACAGACATCATAAATATCTCCATCACAATTGATATTACCCGATAATTCCTTCATCTAATAGAACTACCCAATTTAATACAAGCATCCAGCATGGGAGAAATCAACAAATCAATAATCAGGACCCTACTAGAAACATCCATGTCTTAAATAGGTAAATCAAAATTCAAGATAGGATTAGAGCTAAAATCCACTAGTTTACCCACAACATCAAAATCTTCATTCGACACATTCAAATCAGCAGAGGAAGAAATTAAATGAGTATCATAGCTATTAAAATTAATAGTAATATTATTCATTTTCTTTCCATCATTATCCAAATTCTCTAAAGTATTAGCATTAGAGGGATTAAGCATAGGAGAATCAACATTGTTGTTAACACTAACAACTTCAAAAGGAACAATATTAGGGTAAACCAAAGAAACTAAATGCACATTATCAAAAGAAAGAATATGGTCATTTAAAAGCAACTTACTAAAATCCTCAGCAAGAAAATGAACAATATCCATTTCCATATCATTTAAAGCCAGAAACCTAGCCACTAACCCAGGGGCAATATTTGTTTCCAGTTCATTTAAAGCCAGAACCCCAAACTCCAAAACAGGGTTAGGGACATAACTAACATCCGACTCAACAAAAATTCCATCCTTCCTCAACTAAGGATGCAAATTAACACATTCAGAATTTTAATGACCCACAGATTTATAGTTAGAACACAAACTAGGCAAACCTTCCAAAACCACCTTTTGAATATACTTGGATTTTTCAGGACCAACCCAAGCAAAATCAGGATAGGACCTAGTAATGTCCATCTCTACCAAAATACATGCAACAGGTCGCCTAGAACCCACAGTAGTGGCATTTTCTTTATGAAGTGATCGAACGAACATAGATCCCAAACCGAAAAGAATGCTAGATGAAAAGAGATGGGGGTGAAGTTTTGGAAATGAGATCTAGACATGGATGACCAAAGACTCTTTCTATAAATCAAGAAAAGGAGTTCATTTTATTAACATCATAAAATAACCATTAAATGAAGTAAGATCTATGAGCAAAAATCATACCATAGTCAACATCATTAGAAAGCTTAATCAGAAGATGCTTTGATCCAAAATAGTGATAGAAAACTCACCCGACAATTTGAGGTTGAAAAAAAAGTTCTAAACGAATCTAACACTAGCCTTTGGAGCAAAAATTTCCCAACTAAAACATAACCAAAAGTCTTAGAAAGATGAAGAACTTCTTCCTTAAAGATCCATAATGCCGAGAAACCCGAAAGCATAGAAACTTTAAGATCCAGAAATACCACTAAAGTATCAGATCCATATAAAACATATTGGAATAATTTATAACGGTTCTTACAAGCAAGAAAGCCAGGATTGTTAAGCTTAAAGAGTTGTGGAAAATTATTTTAAACATGCATCATCTCCTCCTTCTACAAATGAGGGAAACTTGTTTGTCTCTAACTTGTTCCTAGAAACTAATAATGATTCTATTATTGATGTTATTGTCCCTTTTATTCATACCAATAACCCTTTAGTTAATGCTGAGATGTTTGATCTTAACATGGTTGATTTAGTTAACCCTTTCCTAAACAACAATGTTAATAATTTCATTCCTAGGCATAATGTGGAGGCTTTTGTTGTGATCCTTGCAGATCTAACAATGTCTCTAATCTAGTCCTGGTTATTACCATCCAAAGATCCTCTCTATTTAATTATGACCATTTGAATAAATATGGATGGAATTTCCCAAGGATATCAATATTTTGTTAGGCATCATATGATCATTCTAATGGGTTCAATCCCTCTGCCCACTCTATTTCTACTTGAGGAGTGATAAAATTTGTTGATGATGAACTATACCATAAGGACATTTAGAACTTTTATGATCTTAATTTAATTAATGTTTCAAAGGATAATTTTACTTTATTTACCTCTAAGAAAAAAAGTTAGAATTTGAAGAAAATTCAACTTAACTTACCTATTAATACTAGGATAACTAGATCTAATCCTTGACCTACGCCATGTTTTTATCAAATTGTCCAACGATTTGGATTACAACTATGTATTAATATATAAATCATATTATGTTTGTAATTATTATATAAAACTCATCAAGAGGTCCCTTTTTTAAAATCTTTGTTAAATTGTGACTCTCCTTTTGCTCTCACAGTAAGGCAGAGAAGCCCTTACAAAAACTCCTTTCCACCAACCCTGGTGAGGTAGAGAACCCAATTCCTTTTGCTTCCTCCTTAAGCAGGAAGAGAACCTTGACCAATTGCTGAAGAAGACCTCCCTTAAACCCCCAAGGATGAAGGACGAAGACTAGAGAAGACACCTTGGAACCTTGCTTGGAGCAACCTTTGTGAATCCCTCTCACAAACTCCCCCTTACAAGTTCCTACCTCTCTCTTCCTCTCTCTCCCTCTCCTCTTGGCTCTCTCAGGTCAAGATAGCAGCAAAAGATCTTATAAAGTGACGAACAAGAGATCTTCAATAGAAGAGCTTTGGAATAGCTCATTAATTCCAACTTGCCGACTTTATCGTCTAGGACGATATAAATATCGTCCCGTATGATACGTAAAATTTAAGCCTAATCAACCAGGACAATCTAGGATGAACAGAAGAAATTTATTTATATCGTCCTGTACGATTAGTTCAAATCACAGATTATTAGCCAGATAATTTCTCGGAAAGGAGGTCTGGACGATCCAAAATTAGCTTGATCGTCCGGGCTGATCGCACGATTGTCCTAGACGATTAGTTTAAAACCGAGGAAAATCGTCCAGAACATCGCTCGGAATAAGAGCTAGCCAATGTTTGATCATCTAGGAGCAACTAAGGATTTTTGAACTGATAGTCCCAGATGATCCTACTATCGTCCAAGATGATGTGATTGTATCAATCAAGCCTTAATTGCTTTCCTTAATTACCATATTAATTTAGGCATAATTGTGTTAAATCATCCAGGCCGATGTAATGGATCGGCCTGTCTGATGTCCAAAAATAAATTTTACCTAAATAGATCTGGCGGCTAATTCTTTCTGATTTGAGCCTATCGTCCTGGCCGATACAAGGATCGTCCAAGACGATTTGCTTAAAGATGGCTGCCATTACCAGGATGCCCTAATTAGGGTTTTTATTCTTAGTCAGATCGTCCTAGCCAATATGGACATCGTCCAGGCCGATGTACTCAAAACATAAAACAACAGAAAAACTCTCAAGTGTGTGTGTGCAAGGTTACTTAACATCAGGAACCACTTTTACAATGGACTCAAGAAAGGAAAAATTACAAACTGACTCAAAATAAATATATTCAAACTTGAGCTGGCTTGAGTTGCACTCGATCTTGTGGACCTGAAAAGTTAGTAGGCAAGGCAGTCACAGACAATTATGAATGTTTGTTATCATCAAAAGTCTAATCCATAAACTCAAATTTGCAACAGCTAGCTCCTCTAAAGTTAGTATAATCCCTTTTATGATGTAAATTAGTTGATTTTAATAGTTTCTATAAAGTCCTGGGTTTGTGGGAAGTGATTTTAACATCTTCTCTAAGGTTTCTAAAAAACTTGGAGGTGTTCCTTCTAATTTATATGTAATGAATGATTTTAATAATACTATATATTTTGGAGTGTGTTTTATATGACATTGGCTTTTTTGGTTCTAGCTTTACTTAGTCTAATAAAAGAGTGTGGGAAAGATTTGATTGAATTTTATTCATTAAAGAATGGCTTTCTTACTTTCCTATTTTATTTGTGTAGCATCTTAGTAGAACTGCCTTTGATCATGTCCCTTTTATTTGCTCTTTAAAACTCAACATAATAATTCTAGTGGCCTCAAGCTCTTAAACTTTTTAAGGTTGTGAAAGATAAATGGCTAGCTCATGTGCATTATTATGAGGGGAATAATGAAATGGTTAATTTTTCTTTAAAAATAAAGTGTGTTAAACAGGTTCTTAGATGGTGGAATAAGAATATTTTTGGCAACATCTTTGGGAATATTCTTGAAGCTGAATAAGAGGTTATTCATCATGATAACTTATTTTATTTTAATAGTTATGATGTCTTATGAAAATATCCATGTAATGCCAAATATAATCTCATTAATATACAACATATGGAGGAAGAATTTTGGAGGTTTGGAGCAAAAGGATGGCTCTAAGTACCTCTTGGAGGGTAATAGAAATACTAAATATTTGCATATTATTATCTATTCTAAAAATATATATCTTTTATTAATAAAATCAAATTAGATTCTGATGTTTGGCGTGAAGATCAAGAAATGATTTGTGATTCAGCTATTTCTCATTTCCATAAAACCTTTAGTTGTGTCAAGAATGTTAGGGCCATTTCTCTTCCTCAAATTATCCCTTCCCTTATTAATCCAATGGAAAATTCTAACATCTCTATAATCCATAATGAGCTTGAGATTTTTACATCTCTAATAGATATGAGCAAGGATTCTATGGCAATTCCTGATGGTTTTACTATTACTTTCTTTCAAAAGTATTGGTAAATCATTAAGGAGTATCTATGCAAAGCAATTGTAACCTTTTTTTAATGGTAATTGCGTTCCTAAGTTTTTTACATGCACTTCTATTATTCTCATACCTAAAATGGAAAATCTTGATAATTAGAATGATTTTAGATCTATTAGCCTCTGCACCACTTTTAGTAAGCTAAATTCTAAAATTTGGGTTTCTAGATTGGCGATTATTCTTCCTAATATTATTTCACTAAGTCATACTAGGTTTTTGAAAGGTAGAAGCATTTTTGACAATAAACAAAAAAAGTGTCTAGGAATAATTTAATTTTCAAGCTTAATATCTCTAAAGCATATAATAATATCAACTAGTCTTTCATGTTTAATATCTTTCTTCTTTTTGGTTTTGATGATACTTGCATTAGGCTATTTAAAGGAATTATTGAATATAGTTGGTTCTCTATCATTAGAAAGCTAAAGAGTAAATAGAGTCCTATTGTTAAAGTTTAGTGGAAGAATAAGATTGAAAGAGAAGCTACTTGGGAAAAGGAGACTGAGATGAGGTAGTTGTACTCGTATCTGCTTATGTGATCTGAGACCTGAGTGTTGAAATATCGAGGATGATATTTTTCTGAGGGGAGAGTTGTGACTCCTCCAAGCTTAACATTTATTTCTACCCATGTTGACCCAATTTGGAAAAAGGTAACTTTTGAACTTTTGAGTTTTGAATGCATTAGCATGTCGTTAAAAGCATTTTAATGCTTCAAAATGATTGTGAGTGGTCTAGAAGGAGTCCTAAGTATTTGGGGTGAATTTTATTAAAATCTAAGAAATATCACTATTGGAGTGCCTCGATGCTAGGGGTTGGAGTGCCTCAATGTTGTACTTAGCTAAAGTGTAAATAATGATAATGCAGTGCCTATAGTCTCAAGTTTTGAGTTGAACTAGCACCATCGTGCTGGATTGAAGCATCATGATGCTAGGACAATATGAACACTTTAAAATATATTTTAAAAGCACTATTCCATTCATTTATTTAATCGAGAAGTAAGAGATAGAAAGAGAGAGCTTTGGAGAGGGAAAAAGAGATTTTGAGCTGCTTTAGGCTTTTTTTAGTTGTTGGGCCAATTGGAAAAGTTATCTGGATCAAGATATGTCACATTATGCATATCTCAATTTTCAAAAATATGATTTTTTTAACTTTTTTTTATTAAATTTAGATTTATATTACCAAAAAATATGAATAACTTAGCACCAGTAAAACTTTCATTATGTAACTTTTTATATGTTATAGAGATTAAAATTATGAATATTTTGAGTATTTTAAAAAAAATTATACAAGATATTTTAAAATTTGTGTGATTTTAATTGAATAGAAAATAATCTAGATACTAATAAAAAATAGTGTTCTATTATAATAAATTTTTTAGAATGATAATTTACACAATCTTTATTAATTTGATTATATTTTAAAACTGTGAAATTTTACTCAACAGAAATTTTTTTGCTTACCGTTATTAAAAATTGTGTAATTGTGACACTTGCTCAATTATACTTTAACTACTATAATATGATAAAATGTTCCGTTTGTGAAATTGAATTCAGACGGCTCTGTGAGAAATGCTATAGCAGGCACTGGAGGTATTATTCGGGATCATCAGGGAATGGTGTTAGCTGCTATTGCTAGCCCTTTGCTTTCTTGCTCTATTATCACTGCTGAACTTACTGGTTTATATTTGGGCATTGATAATTGCATTAAGTTGGGGTTTTTAATGTCTGGATCGAGGTGGATGCTGAACTTGTTGTCCAAATTATTAATAATCATGTTCAGGGAAATCCTCAAAACTTTTATTTGATTAGGAAAATAAAAAAGTCTCTATCTTCTATTAATTATACTATTTCTCACATCTATCGTGAAGCCAACGCCTGTGCCGACTGGTTGGCTAATTTTGGTTGCCAGCTTGAGAGGTATCAAAATTTGAATATCAGTAATTTAAATCCTTTTTTGAAAGGTTTGATTACCCTTGATAAAACTGCTCTTCCTTATATTAGACAAGGTTAATTTGTCTAATTTTTGGTTCTTTGTTGTCTTTTATTTGGTTACTGGTTGGATCGGAAAGTTTTTAGTACGCTGGGTGCATTTGGTGAGTTTTGGTTCCTGCTTGTGATTTGTTCCTCTCATCCGGATAGCTCTTTCTGCTTTTGGGTGAGTGGTGTTTATTACTCTATCGAGTGGCTGTTTACCAATTCTGAAGATTTCAGTGGGAATCCGATCACTTTAATGATTTCTAAAGCTTATTCGAACTGCTGTTGGTATTCTAGAGGGAACTGGTATATTAGGGCTGCTGTTAGCTGCTATTTTCAATTCTTTTCTGATGGTTTTCTTCCCCCTAGTATGCTGGACATTTGGTTAGCTAGAATTTATCTTAGTTTTTTTGACAGTTCTCTGAATCATAACTCTTATTTTAATTTCCTTATTTACTGTTGTGATTCGAGACCTATTACCTCTGTTCTCACTCTCCAGTTTTTTTGTGGTGACTCGAGATCTATTACAGGACTTGTCCGGTCCTTTAAGTGCTCGTTTTGCACGGGGAATGGCGACATGGTGTTATTAATTCTGGCTATGCTTCATTATATGTTTTATATGGCTTCTAAACCTATGGGTGATGTTCCAATTTTACTGGCTCATAATTGCTTATTTGACTTTGTGGGCAATTTCTATTTCCAGCTAGCTTTTAAGTTTATCTGCTTTCCTTGTAGTTTCTTTTTTTGCAGCTTCAAGAGCTGGACTGTTACTAGGGTCGTCAACTCTTTTCTGCTCCAATTTTTGGGTTCTAGTGGCTTCTACCACAATTTTGCCAGGAAGATCGGGTTCATTCTTTATCTTATCATCTTCCTTTTTTGGGTGTTGTCGTCTTGCAGCCCTAGAATGTTATTAGGATTTTGTAACTGTTAGAATTAGGAACCATCGGCTCAGAGGTTTTTTTTCTTTTTGATCTTGTAGCTCAGTCGACCATTAGAGAGCTGAAGGTTCCTATTAAGGACTTTGTAACTGCTTTTTTATATTAACGCGTAGGCCCCGCCTTGAGTTTTAACCAAAAAAATATATATATACATATATGATTGAAAAATATGTGCTAGGAGATATAAGGGGTAAGAATCCTTTGATTTTATGTCTATGTCAAGAAATATTCTAGTGTCTATAAGGTATATTTTGGTGGCTACAATGTCATGTTCTAGTGCCTACGGTCATTTTCTTATGTTATAAGAACCAACTAAGTCAGAATGGGCCAAAATCCTTTGAGATTTAGCTTGGGTCAGGGAAAAGAAAAGAAAAATGATATGAAATTTAATATGTACTACTATGTGATATGAACTATTATATGATATCTATTTTAATTTTTGTATAATTATAACTAGTTTCTTTTCAATTTTGTACCTACTGCTTCATAGATTGTATTATAGATATATTTTAATGAAATGAAAGCAATCTTTTAGATGAGTATATTTATAGTACTTTAAAGATTTTTAGCATCTTTGTAGTCTATAGTTTATTTAAAATGAATATTGAAAGAGAATATGAAATATTTCAAAATTAGATATTGGGATTTGTCTATCATAGCTCAACATGATAGACCTTATCATGGTTAAGTTGGGTTGTAACAGGTCTTGTGTGGGGTCACTTGACTCTTACCTTGACACTCATATTACCTCTTCATTGAAGGTTTTTTGGTTCATTAAGGTTGGTAAATGGTGGAATAATCTTCTCCCTAATTAAATTCCTCAAAGCATGATGGAGATCATTTATGATATTCCTATTAATCCTAACTATAATGATCAGCCTATTTTTAAATTCTCTAAAAATTGTGATTTCAACTCAAATAAAGTGTGGCATTATTTTAGGACTAAGCTTGATTGTTGTCCATACTTTGATAAAATTTGGAACTCTTCCACATCTTTAAATTTCTCTATTTTCACTTAGAGAATTCTAAAAAACTACGTTCATATTGATATCAGGTTGAAAGAAAAAGGTATTTACTTGACTTTGAAAAGTTAATGTTGTTATCATATTGAACCATAAAGCATGTCTTCTTGAAAGGTACAATTTCCCTTAGAGTCTGGTATGATTTAGAGATAGTTCTTGGGATAAATATTCTTTCTAATATCAATAATTTCTACTCCTTAGCTGGCTGGTTTAATAAAAGAACAAAATGTCACATTCTTATTGTCATTCTACTCATTATTTATAAAAGAACAAAATGTTACATTCTCTCCCTCCCAATGGCCACTCCTATAGTGCCTCCATTCTATCCCAACCTTCAACACCATCGAAAATTTCCTCCTCGAAGTTTATCTTAGTGGCTATCCCTATCTTCTTCGGTATGGCCTTTCATTTGGCCTTTCATAGGTCCCCATTGGTCCCCTCAGGTGTTGCTTTTGATCCTACTCTAAAGTAATCTTAACATATATGTTAAGCATTAGGATATAAGGAAACCCCTTTGAAATTCTTCTAAAATAATATACAACCATTTCACTTAATCTCTCATAAGGATTAGTTGGCATTGATGCTCTTTAATAATATTGTGGACAAGTTTGTATACACCTTCCACCTATCATTTATTTGTGAAATATTGGAGGAATGGCTTTATTTGTAATTAATCAAGAAATATTTGAAAAGTTGGATCTCAAAGTGGGTTATCTGTTCCATTATCAATCTAAAAATTCTTCTATTGAATTTTGAAAGGATAAAATATTCTTATAGGGTTTTTTATTTGGGTTATTAAATATTGCTCATGCTTGAATTTTTTTCCTTGACTTAGAATACATTTATTTGATCCATTGATTTTCTAAACATTAGCATCATTATTTCAAAATAAATTATGCATAATTATTCTTAATTTGACTGTTTAGAAGACATCCATTACTAGTGTACTGATTAAGTTTCATGTTGTTTAGTACTTTCATATTTCTATATTGATTGATTCAAAAAAGTGTGGATAATACTAAATTTTGGTAATAGAGTAATTTCCTAAGTTCTATAACCATTATAATTTTCTTAGGCATGAAATCCCCTTATATAGACATGCTAGAAAAAAAGATAACAATATCATTGGAACAATGAACAGCCCTTTGACACAACATGATCTTACTCCTCTAATGTTTCTTATAGATATGTTTGATTTCCTGCCTTATTTTTCTTTATCTCATAGTTAGCCTCATCTTTTAGGGACACATTATGCAGCTTCACAAATATAAAATTTCTAAAATGCTATTAATAATTTGAAAACTTATATTCAACACATAACATCTAGTTATGGGGGTAGAACGCCCCCTTAGGTTCAATATTTTCACTTTTCCCAGTAGTCCACACCATGATCCTTATATGTTCATTTTATTTCATTTAAAGAATATTCACATGATATCTAAATAATATAACAAGCAAAAAATTTCATCTATGAAAATATTATTTCATAGGACAATAGCCCATTGATTTCCTTAATATATTTCAAGGTTCCAGCATCTAAAGGATGAGATAGTAGAAAGAAGAGGCAATATGAAAAGGGCCCCACTTCAATTGGGCTCCAAATAATTTATTGGAACTTAATGGCTCTTCTCAATAAAAAAAACCAACTAGAGTTAGCTTTCTTATGTTGTTATGGCTGTAGCTTTTTTTTTTTTTTTTTTTTATTTTATCTTCAAGTCATCCCCCCCCCCCCCCCCCCCCCCCCCCCCCCCCCCCCCCCTCATTTTTATTATGTTATTTAATTTTTAGTAAAAAAAAAATCTTCCTTATAAGAAAGGGGTCTTCGCATTAATTAATATAAAAAGGATATCATTTGAAGCAAAACCTAATGAGCCTATGATCCTATATAAAACAATAATCATAAGAAAAGTAAAGAAGCCAACATGGAAATGAAGTCAGCATCCACCGAGATTAGGGCCAACCATTAAATGGGAAGTAACCTAAAAGATGAAGAACATCAGCTTCCAAAGCTCCAAACACGAGCACCCTTGATATCTGCAAAAATTAACAGCCTCCAAACATAGAAAATAAGACCAAAACTAAATCAAACATAAAGACACCACCAACAAGGCAGAACAAAGGAACTAGCAGGAGAGTGATTCAAACATAAATAGGAGAAACTCACTAAGCACCTAACCATGAACATCCCAAAATAGAATAACCCATACACTAACAAAAGCAATGGCCCCAAAAGTAAAGGAAATAGCTATGCAACCAACCACTAAATATCAAAAACAACCAAAAGATCCAAAAAAACCATAAACACTAGCATAAAACAGGGAAAGCAACAATCCAAAGAAATAACCCTAGCCCAAAAACTATTTGACATTGGATCTATTGGATCTGCCATGAGAATGCATGAAATTTAAAATTTTACATTTATTTTTCTTGCCTTTCTTTTCAGAGCCTACAAAGAAGCCCTCATTAACCACCTGAACCACATTTAAATCACTTTCTTCTTGCAGACCGTTAGAGAGGTCACCACATGACCCCCAAAATTGTAGTTTTCATCAGAATTATAAACGATCCAATCACAATGATCAATTGGATCAACCAATTACACTTTCCCGTTACCTCCATCAAAGTTGCAACTTTAGAAATAGGGACATAAGGAGAAAGACTCCCTTGAGGCTCATCAGCCGAAACCTTATTCCCTAAAGTGATGCTAGCCTGACACTCCTCATGCTCCAAAACAAGCATATTAGAAAATTGGTTGCTGGAGAAATTGGAAGAAAAGTAAGGCTATAACATTATCAACTACAACAACATTAGTACCAGGAGTCAAAGTATGGATATATAGCATTATTAATACCCTCTATATTTTTATAATCGGAAAAAGCAAGAGGTAAACCAGCAAAAAGAAAAGGGGAAGTATTATTTTGATTATTGATATCATCCACATAATCCAAAACAGGAAATAGAGTCATGAATTAATGTGGATTGACCATCCATAACTTTCATAATCCCTCAGTAACCATTGTATCATGGGCATTAGAAGGCCCCACATCACCAACATGATACAAATAATGATGCACATCCACAATTTTCAAAATATCCTATTTTCTTGCAATGTTATATCAGCATAACGTTGAAGGTAAATATTATATCTATTAAGGTTTAAGGGGAAAAAAGAAAGGAGTTCATAGTAGGTATCATTGGGTTGTAATAAATTAATGGATACAAGATTGGGGATTCAATTCAAACTTACAATGTTCACAAAGCTCCCTAACAAAATATATAAGTGAAATTCTCAAAATTTTAGCATGGGGCTAATGTTTTTGAGTGTTAGGAGTGTGCAAATGATATTTATAGTTTTGGACTTAATTCTTGAACTCAAAATTTTGTAAAATGGTAGGTTTATGAATACTACAGTTCATGAATTTTTTTTACACTACCAAATAGCTTTATATTGACAAGAAAAAAATAATCATGGTAGATAGATGAATATATTATCTACATTCGCAAGTTGTCTTCGTTGGTAATTTTCCTCTCTCCTATCTTATCGCGTCGCTCTGGCGATTTAAGGCACCCTTCGTGCGATCTCTTCTGTTCGCCTTCGCGCTGCTTTCTCCCCCTTTTTTTCTCCTTGTGAGTTGCTACATCTGTGTGGTTTGGTTGTTCTTCAGAAGTTTTTTGCCGTTTTGGGCTAGTTTCTGATGGCGGATGTTCCTCCGGCAAACTCGTGGGGGAAAGCGTCGGATCCGACTGTTGCAAAGAAGAAAGGTTTTTTTAACCTAGATGCTGAGGGATCTAATTCTCCTTCTAGATCTAGATCTTTTAAAGAAGTGTTATTCGGTGCTTCTTCATCAGGTGATATTTTTTCTAATGTTCAACAATCAGTTTTTAATGGTGTTCCGGCTGTGTTATTATCGGATGAGGAAGTGCTTAAACTGGCTTCCCCTTTTCAATTTACGTTGGTAGGTAAATTTGGTTTGCGACGACCTAATCTTGATGCGATTCGGAATTTCTTCTTGTTTCTTAAGCTTATGGGTTTTTACTCTATGGGGCTGTTGGATGCTAGGCATGTTGCTATTCAATTATCGAATGATTTAGATTATAGTAGAGTGTTTGCTAGACGTTCTTATTTCATTCATAACTGTCAAATGCGTGTCTTGAAATGGACTCTTTTTTATATTAAGGAGGAGTCGCCTATTGTGCTGATCTGGATATCCTTCCCGAATTTACGCTTGCATTTTTTTAATTCTAAAGTTTTGCATGCTTTGGGTTCCATCTTCGGGAGACCGCTCCAAATGGATCAAGCTATGGCCTCTTGAACCTGTCCTTCTGTTGCTAGAGTTCTTGTTGAAGTGGATATTTCGAAAAAACATCCTAAGGAAATTTGGGTTGGTTCCAAAGCTTACTGCTATTTGCAAAAAGCTGAATTTGAGAAAGTTCCTGATTTCTGCAATCACTGTAAAATACATGGTCATGCATGCCCTTGTGGACTGTTTTAAACTTCATCCGAACTTAAAGAAACATTTTGTGCAAGCTGGTGGGAGGCTTGGATCTACCGAGAATAACAAAGTGTATGTGCTTATCATGGATAATAATGTGGATGAAAATGTTATTCAGGTAGAACCGCCTCCGACTACGCAAAATGTTAATTTGGATATTGGTAAAGAAAAAGGGGAAAATGTTGTGGAGGATAATGGGCATGACCAGGAGGATGTTCCGGATAATTCTGTTGTGGTTTTAAATTCTAAAGAAAAACTTACTTTGCATGATAACAATACTGTCACTGCTAATGATCCTAAGCTTTTTATTTTAATTGATGATATGCTAAATGATATGCCTATTAATTCTAATTCTGTGGCCATTGAGAATGCTTTGATTTCTAAATAGGATAATAGTGAGTTGGTGGGTAATGGTGTTGATGCTTCTTTAGATTCTTATGAGGAAGGAGAATTTATTCCTCCTACAAATGTTGTTTCTTCTTCTCTTACGAATCAAGGTACTTCTTCCTCTTCTCCTATATTGAAGGGTCAAAAATCTGTTGAGGAGGATATTGTTACTAAGGGTGGTAAGAAAAAAGGAAAACAAAATAAAAATAGTTGCCCGGCTACTCCTAGATCCACCAGAGCTCACACTTCTTCCAAAGATGGTAATGATTAAAGCTCTTATGTGGAATGTTAGGGGTATTGGTGGTAAGGAATCCAAAATGAGAGTTAAAAATCTTTGTAGGATTTACAATATTCAACTTCTTGTTTTATCTGAACTGCTTATCAATGCAGATAAAATTGCTGATACTTAAGTTTTTGGGTTTTTCTATGCATTTTGCTAATTGCTCCAACAAAATATGGCTTATGTGGCATAAGAATATTTCTTTAGACATTGTTGTTGACTTTTATCAAGTTGTTCATTGTCATATTAATGTTTGCAATGTGAATTGTTTTGCTTCTTTTGTTTATGCTGCTTGTACTAGAATTAACCGTATTAATCTGTGGACCAACTTGTTAACTTCTTTGCTAATATTAATGGCCCGTGGTGTGTGGGAGGTGATTTTAACATTATTTCGAATGCTAGTGAGAGAAGGGGAGGTAGCCGGCCCAATATTAGAGTGATGGAAGAGTTTAATGCGATGATTAATGATTGTAATCTTAATGACATTGGTTTCTTTGTTAGTCCTTATACTTGGAGTAGGGCTAATCTCTGTCAACGGTTAGATAGATTTTTGTTTAATAATGAGTGGTTGGCTAAATTTTCGGCTACTAATGTGGAACACTTGAGTAGAACTCTTTCTGATCATGCTCCTTTGCTTTTAAATATTAATGTTATTAATCAGATTGGTACTTTTACGTTTAGATTCCTTAATATGTGGTTACTTCATGATAATTTCAAAGATGTGATTGAGAACAATTGGAAAGCCCCTGTTTTCCCGGATAATAACATTTCTGGTATGTTGAGGCTTTGGGCTAAATTGTCTAGATTGAAACAATGTCTGAGATATTAGAACAAAAATGTTTTTAAAAATATTTTTTTGAATATCATGAAAGCTGAGTCCAAAGTTGTTGATTTAGAGGGTGTTTATCTTGATAATCCTAATGAGGATAATATTTTGAATTTAAATCTTGCTAAAAATGTCTTATGTCATCTGCATTGCCAAGAAGAAGCCTATTGGAAACAAAAATCTAATGCTAAATTTGTTATAGATGGAGATAGAAATACCAAATTTTTGCATGCTTTGGCTAATAAGAACAAGACAAAAAGTAAAATTCATAGAATTGCGAACAATGAAGGTATTCTTCTGGAGACGGATGAGTTAATTTGTAAGTCGAGTGTGGATTTCTTTGTTAATATGTTTAACAGTCATTCTGATATTATTCCTATTTCTAATCCTGCGGTTATTCCTAATCTTATTAACGATGATAATAATTATCTGCTTTGCCAATTACCTACTGAGACTGAAATCTTTAATGTTCTTAAGGAAATGAATGGGGATGCTACTGCGGGTCCTGATGGATTCACTACCAAGTTCTTTCAAAATTCTTGGGAGATTGTTAAGGGAGATGTTATTAATGTTGTGCAAGATTTCTTTAGAGGTAACCCTTATTCGAAATTTTTCTCCTCTTCTAATATTGTTCTTATTCCGAAAAAAGAGGGAGCCAATGCTTGTACTGAGTTTAGACCTATTAGTCTATGTACCTTTTTTAATAAATTGAATTCTAAAATCATTGCTAATAGATTGTTTAATATTTTACCTAGAATTATCTCTTTGAATCAAACTGGTTTTGTTAAGGGGAGAAGTATTAATGATAATGTTTTGCTTGCTAAAGAATTTGTTCATGATATTAACACTAAGGTCACTGGAGGTAACATTATTTTTAAATTGGATATCTCTAAAGCTTATGATAATCTGGATTGGAATTACCTTTATAGGGTGATGTCCTTGTTTGGTTTCAATCAAGATTTCATTTTACTTATTAAAAATAGTGTGGAAAACTGTTTCTTTTCTATTATTATTAATGGTAAAAATCATGGCTATTTCAAATCTTCTAAAGGTCTTAGGCAAGGTGATACTATTTCTCCTTCCCTTTTTATAATTGCCATGGAATACTTATCTAGAGGTTTAGATGATCTTTATGCTAAAAATGTTAGCCTTAATTTTCGTACTATAAGAGGTTTTCATATTTCTCATTTGAGTTTTGCTGATGACTTCATTTTAATTGTGAATGGTTCCATTAAGAATGTAAAAATTTTAATGAAATTTCTTTCTAAATTTCATGGTTGTAGTGGTCTTGCTTTTAGTAAAGATAAGATTAATTTTATTGTTGGTAAGTCGATCAATCATAACAGGATTCAGGCTATTCAAAGGGTGTGTGGGTTTCAGTCCAAAAAGTTGCCTATCAAATATTTGGGAACTCCAATTTACAAAGGTAAAAAGAAAAATTTCCTCTTTGAAGATAGTTTCACTATTATCCAAAAGAAGTTGGTTAATTGGTCTTCTAGCTTTCTTTCTTTTGGTGGTCGTTTGGTTCTTGTGAAGTCTGTGCTGAATTCGATTCACATCTATTTGTTCCACACCTTAATGCCTTCTTTTGCTATTTGCAATAGACTTAAGAGAATGATTAACAAATTTTTTTGGGGGTCTAAAATCAATACTAAGGCGACATTCGGCGGCTTGGCATAAAAATTGTGGGGTTTTAGATGAAGGGGGGCTTGGTTGTAAGAATTTGAATGATACTGCTATTATTTTTTCTCATAAATTGTGGCTTTATTTTAGATCGAATATTAGCGTATGGGCTCGGTATATGAATGTTAAATACTGTTATAATATGCATCCATCTTTGTGTTATTTTAAAAATACTGATTCTTTGACGTGGAAAAGGCTGTGCAACATTATGTGAGAAGCTGAAAATTTTATTCAGTGGGGGTTGGGTAAGGGTGATATTTACTTTTGGCAGGATAACTGGTTGGGTGATTCCTCGCTTGATTCTTATTTAAATACCCACACTATTGAGCTTATTAAAGTTTCTTCTTTTATTCTGGATAATAGTTGGAATTTGGATAAATTGAAAGAATTTTTGTCTAACTGTTTAGTTAATATATCATAAATATTCCCTTACAATTAAACTGCAATGATGAAATTTTATGTTCTACTTCTTCTAATGGTAAATTTCAATTGCATAATCTTTGGGAGAAATTCCGGATTTCTGTGGAAAAATCTCAGAGGTTTGCGGCTATTTGGCATAGTTCTTTTCCTATTACCTATTCTACTTTTGTTTGGCATTGTATTAAAGGTTTTTTACCAATTGATAATCTGCTGCAAAAAAAAGGTATTATCTTAGCGTCTAAGTGTTTATGTTGTTCGAATATTGAAGACATTGATCATATTTTTATTAATGGTCTGGTTGCGCAAAAAGTTTGATTTTATTTTAATAGCATTTCGGGTAAGAACATGAATACTATTCATGATAGCTTGTTATCTATGTTGGATAGTTGGTTTCTATCTACTAAAGGCCACATTTTTAACTTGTTACCTATTCTTATTTTATGGTATCTTTGGAAAGCTCGTAATGAAGCTAAACATGAAAATATTAAGATGGATGTGTCTCTTATTATTAATAATGTGAAAAGAAAGGTTTTACAACTTTATACCAATAAGGTTATTTCTAGCAAGACTTTTACTAGGTGTAGAGATCTAGCGGTGATTTTTGGTATCAATCTGGATATGGTAACCTCTAATACTGTTGATTCTTATGTTTACTAGATTAAGCCCAAACATCCTTATGTTAAATTAAACACTGATGGGTCTGTTGGCAATTCAAGGGCTGGTGCGAGTGGTCTTATCCGTGACTCTCTTGGGGACATTTTGGCTGCTTTTGCTACTCCTTTGCAGCAAGTGGATGTCATTATAGCTGAGTTGAATGCTCTCCCTTGGGCCTGGAACTTTGTTTAAAACTTGGTTTTAATTGGGTGTGGATTGAAGTGGATTCTTTGTTTCTTGTCCAAATTATTAGAGATGGTGTTACGGGTAATGCCCAAAATGTTTATATTATTAGGAAAATTAAGAACTTGTTGAATTTGATGAATTTCTATATCTCTCATATTTTTCAGGAAGGTAATGTATGTGCTGATTGGTTAGCGAATAAGGGTTCTTTCCTTGTTGGCTATGAGGAATTGGATATTCTTAATTTAGATAAATCCTTTAAAGGTATGTTGTTGCTGGATAAGGCTTATATGCCTCATATTAGGTATGGGTGATATGTTTGGTTTTTGTCTTGTTCTGGCTATGTTCTGTTGTGGTGTTCTGCTGTTGCCTTTGGGTTTTTTGTTTTTGCTCAGTTATGCCTGGTGGCTGTTTAATTTGTGCTGGTTTATTAATAATGGGTTGATGTGTTGCGGGTATTTAGCGGAGCTGTTTTTGGTTGACAACTGGAGGGTGATGTTTGTTATCACTGGCTGATTGTTGTGTTACATCCTTTTTCATTTTATGGATTGCCTGGGTGCTGGTGCTGGTAAAGCCGATGCTTTGGGGGCCTGGGTTGAGTGGCTGTGTTTGGGTTGTGATATTTTTGACTATGACAAGCAGTGGAACAGGCTGTTTATGCAGGGTATTATGCTTTTTGGGGTTGGTGGTTGGAAGTTTTAGTATAATACTCAGGAGTTTGGGTTTTTTACTGTTATCTTTTTATATGTCGTGCTAAAGGTTTTTTTGAGGATGCCTTGCAGGTACTTATACAAGTGGAACAGAAATGATCGCAAGGTATGCTTTTTTGGTTTTTTGCATTTCTTTTTTCTATATATTGTACATTTTTGTAGGAGAGCTGTGCTGAAAGAGAACGAGATTATGTGGCTTTTCCTTTTTTTGGTGCTGTTGACTCACAGCCCTTCTTTTAATTTTTGCTATTTTTGTAATAGTAGGAAAGGATCCACCGGCTCGTAGGTTTTTCTGTTTTCTTTTCTAATGTAGCTCTTTCGAGCGATAGTGAGCTAGAGGATCCTTCTAAGGATCTTGTAACAGTTTTCTTATTATCAACGCGTAGGCCCCGCTGTGGGTTTTAACCAAAAAAAAAGTTGTTTTAAAATTTTATATGATTATTTTGATAACAAAAATTTATCAAAAATAGAAACATTAAACATCGAGACATCTGAATATCAAAACTAACTAAAAAATTATAATCCGAGAATTTTATGATGATACTTTTTTAAGAAAACACATAAAATACATATAATTATCCAACAAAAAAACTATCTAATTTAAATTTGAGAATAACTGCATAAACAAGCAAGAAAATCACTCAAGAAAAAAAACCAAATAAATTCTAATATTTTGAGTAGATTTTCTTCATCGTTATCTCCACACCAAGATTCAGTTGTTGTATCAACCAGTATCTTTTGCATATACAACACAAAAATTTGAAGATATTTAACTTCTTTCGAGGGGAAAATTGGAGCCTCTATATGGGATAAAAATCTTTCCATTTGGGAAGAGATTATTGTGTCCGGACACCGAACGTATCCAGAGACGAATAAAATGCGTCACATTACTGGGCTCTCGATACCGACAACGATACCCTCGATACTCCATCCGGACATAATAATTTTTCCCATTTGGGACCCAATTCAAACAGATTGGGACTATTAACCCTCTTTGAAGAGGAAGAGTAGAGTCATGTCGTTGAATTATAAATCTTGGAATATTAGGTCTCTTGATCATAATAGATACAAAAGTTTAAGATGGGAGTTACAATCTCTTTCTATCAACAAGACTTTTCATAATATTGTCTATTACTTTTTTAACAATAATAATTAGTGGAGTTATAATGATATGATATTACACATTATCAGTAATAATGATCGATAATTTATGATGTTACGAAGCGAGTAAGTTTGCTTAACCCAATTTTTATTGTGGAATTATTGTCAGACTTAGATAATATGACATCTTAAAATAGGGGCCAAATGACATGTTATTAAAAAAGTCACCTAATAAAGCCTAACTCAATGCGATATTTGATTTGATAAATTTAGGAATTAAATTTAAAATAATCCAAACTCTAGTTTTAATACTATTATAGTCAAAATGAACATTTCAATGACAAGTCTAATAACATCAAAAGTGTTTTGATCCATATATAAATGAACAAAAATCATTCACTTGAACTGTAATTAGAAATTTTACGGTACTAATTGAATGATTAAATAATTAATCACCAAGTATTATTGCATCATTACAGTTAAAACAAGCATTTTGACACGAGGAATCCAATAGGCCTAAGATCACTCATTGTAAGGTCATTAAAATATTTAAATATTAAAAGAATTGTTTATAATCGAGGAAATTAATACGAGCTAGTATTTTGAGATTGGGCTAAATTTATCAAAATATAACTAAAAAAAAATTATAAATATATTCTTGTTTTCGAAATGAAGTCATAAAATTATAAAGAAATTGAAGTTCTGAAAACTCTAGAGCGTTGTCAAGCATTTGATGATGACAAGTACCACCAACAAAATAGCATCACCGATACGTCGTCGTCCAACCACCATCGCTTGAGCATCTTCCCCTAATTTCCATCACTCAACTATCATTACATGATTGTCATATCATCCAACCACCATTGCTTGACCATGGCTACCTAATCGTCGTCATGGACCATTTCAAATATAGTTCCCAACTTTGTAATCACATCTTCTATTATGGGGAAAAACATGTTAATGTAAACTTACTTGCATAACTAATAGTTTCAATCATTCATGCCTCATGATTTTTTCCTCTTTCTAAAGTTTTGCTACAGTCTGACTTAGACAGCCATATGATCAAGTATTTTACACACCATATAATTCCTCAAAATATGAGTCTCTCATGTCATTTTCTCTGCGTAGATAAAGTAACGTTATGAAGGACTGCTATGACACAAAAAAAAGAGGTGGTCGGTCACTATCATAAGACAGAAATATATGAAACTTATTTGACAACTAATGATTCCTTTAGTGAAATCAAACTTCAGAATTTATTAATCATTCAGTGTAAGTGAAGTAAAATAAATAGATATTTAACAAAACCAGAACTTTCAGGTTTAAATAAAAAAAAATACAATATAAGGTTCTAGTTTTGGGAGCAAGCACTATAGTAGTATAGTGTACAAATAAAATTACAGTCCTAAAAATTTAAAAGAAATTGATCAATATAATCCTAGTTGGGTCTAATCTAGGGATAAATCCATAGAAGGTTCTTTCATAATCATCATAATTTTGTGCGGAGTGATTTGAACACACTACTTCTTATCAATCTTAGAAATTTCAATCTTGTCATAGCTTTCTTTTTTAAAGAACTATTTTAACTTTGTAGTTTAGTAATGGCAGTCAGCATGAAAAATGACTTGGCCTAGGGATCTTTAATGTCTCAACCATGACAACCTCATCTTTAGCCTTCAAAATTTTGAAAACCCTTATTAGAAAGCAATACAGGAAAATCATTTATTACTGTCAGACTTTCCGGCGGATTTAAAAGCACTGGTAAAAACGGCAGACGAACCGGCAGATATTTCGCCGGTACTTTATGGTAGCATTTCCAACATATTTTTTGCCGCTAATTTACCGGCTCATATTCCGCTGGCTAATTTGCCTATTTTTATAATATTCCGGTGCATTTTCTGTCGGAAATCACCGACGAAATCTCCGGTGTAAATTGCGCCAGCTTACTTAAACCCGACGAAACATTTCTGTCGATTTTGTTACCATCGGAAGACTCAAACAAGATTGAGGTGTTCGATGATCTCTTAGTGAAGTTGTCCTTTCACAAGGCCACCATTACAAAGTTGTAACATAAAAATAAAAATAAAAAAGTTTGAAAAAGAAAGCTATGAGAATATCATGTATAATAAAAATCTCTCAAATTATAGCATAGTGTAAATTCTATTAACTTATTATAATATACTTTCAAATTATCAATAGTATAATCAGAGAGTTTTTGTATAATATTTTTCTTCTTTGAACAATGACAATGTTATTGAAATATTTCTTGTTGGGAAGTACCAGAATGAAATTCTAAAGAAAAATGATTCAATCACTTGCAGTAGTTTGTTAATGTTTCAAGTTGCTTGCATACTAGTGAACATGTAATTTCTATAATAATTTCATAATATTCTCCATTAGACATCATTGATCTCAAACCTTCCATGTGGTTTTTTTTTTTTTTTTTTTTTCCAAATAGGCCCTACATGCTAATGATAATAAAGGATTACATAGCACTTAAAAGGGTTAAAATCACAGTAAATGGTCATATAGCTACAAAAAAAATCAAATATATATATATATATATATGTGTGTGTGTGTGTGTGTGTGTGTGTGTGGAGTCCAAAATCCCTTCCTAATGACACAAATCATCCAAGGTGTCCATTACTGATGCACCCATCACTAAGCTATGGGAAATAAAAGGTTGTTTGGTGAAGAAAACTATGATAAATTTTCAAGTCCTTAAAATGTCATAATATACACTTGTAGTTTAAAGATTTATTTTGAAACAAAAAGATAACATAATAATATGAAACAAGTATCCCTAAAATTGATATTTAGCAAAAACAATTTTGAATGAATATAATGCATCTAGCGAATATTTCTCACTAATCCCATATCTTTCTTTGCTAATGTCCTCGCTTCGCTGCTAGGTCACCTCTTGCCGCCCCCGATGATCATTCCATCTTCCCCTACCTTCAACAGATCTGCCATCTCGAATAGTGGTAAACCATGCACTTGGGAGATCTTAGCTTTTTAAGTTGTAAAAATTCCTCTCGCTCGTTTGTTGACACCCTTTCAAGTGCCTCCTATGTGAATGCCTTTCTTGATCTCAAAGAAACAACCTATTGGGGGTTGTCAGCTCTATGTATTTCAGATGAAGAAGTTCTTGCTCTTTTTGGTCGATAATTTTCCCAATCGCGAGCCTTCTCTCGATGCAATTCAAAAAAATATTTCTTCAAATTTAACTAAGCAGTGAGTTTTGGTCACTCTCCTGGATGCTAAGCATGTTTTAATCAAACTTAAAAATGATATGGATTACAGTAGAGTTTTTGCCCAAAGATCTTACTTTATGTTCAATTATTATAAGAAGCTTACCAAAGGGCCTCCATTTTTTGATATTACGGTGGATTCCTCGATTATCCCCATTTGAATTTCTTTCTATGTCCTTAGGCCCCATTTTTTCTCCCTGCATACTACATGGCATGGGCTCCATGTTTAGTCACCCTTTAAAAAGTGATAACACTACTTCTATTGTGTCTCGTCCCTCGGTCGCTCGATTGTTTATTGAGTTAGATATAATTAAGCGATATCTAGCTTCAATTTGGTTAGGAACTAAAAAATTCGGTTATATTAAACATGTAGAGATGGAGGAATTTTCTCATTATTGTGATCACTGTAAGTCATTGGGACACATGAAAAATGAGTGTATCATCCATAATCCTCATTTAAGTAGGGATTCAATAACTAATAAAAATAATTTGCCTCATATTATTGCTGCGGATACTATGCCTACTGTGGAAAATAATAATGGTAACTATAATATTAACTCTCATGGAATTTTTCCATCTCTTTATATGTGTTATTAAACTGTCAGGAAGTCCAACCTATTTTAGAGTAAGTTCTTACATAATGTGTAAAAGAAATTATGTTATTTTTTAATACTCAAGTATTACTTGGATGATTTGTCACCAGATATTTTATAATTAGTTTGGTTTAAATAAAGTTATTAAGCAACTTGTTGCAAATAAATTTTTAGTTTGGTTTAAATTTTACATTAATAAAATTTATATTATTTCATTGATTTACATATTATTGAATACTAGAAGCCCTAAAATTTAAAAATTTTCTTAGGTACATAACTTTTGTAATAAGATTTTTTATAAAGGGTTGCAAGCACTAGCATGAGGCCCAATGTGAAAAGTAAACCCCTTACCAATATATAGTTAATGAGTTCAAATTTCATTCCAAGTTATGGAGTGAATGAAAAAAACTCAAAATTGTGGAGTTTGTGTTAGAGGAAACACTCATTAAGAAGATGAGTATGATTATTATGGTATTCTGGATAAGGTTCTTGAGCTACAAGACCCAGGAGAAGATGAGAATCTTATATATTTACTTAACTGTCAATGGTATGATTCAAAACTAAATAGAGATAAAAGGATTAATCCTATGTATAATTTAATAGAAGTAAAACATAGTAGAAGATATGAGAAGTTTGATACAGTTATGATTGCAAGTCAAGTTGTTCAAGTTTATTTTAACAAATATCCCAATGGACAAAGAGATAAGAAAGATTGGCTAGCTGTCATAAAAACTAAATATTGAGGAATTATTGACCAACAATACGTCATAGCTACTACACATCAAGAGGACGAGATGTTAGATTATAGGTCTATTTAAATTTATGAGATGCCAACTACGTACAACACATAATGCTGAAAAATAGTTAGAGGATGTGAATAGTTCGATACGCTATTCAAGTGAGAACGAAGAAAAAAGTGAAGATATCTTGGAGAGAAATAAAAATATTTTTGATTCAAAATAGTTCTTATAATTTATGTGACTAAATTTATTGCAATGTACTTATTATAATTTAGTTTTTGAAAACAAGTTGGTAAATAAATCTAGTGCAATATAGCTAAAGTAATTTTTAAAATTGATGTTCTAGATAACTGTTTCTAATTAAGTCATTTATAATTATATAAATTCTATTTGTATGTAAATCAATTATAAATTCTGTAATTATATATTTGTAATTCTTCATGTTTGCTACAATTTAACGATCTATATTTTTTATTTTTTTATTTCTACTTATGAAAATCTTCATATATGTTACAACTTCATTTTTATATGTTACAACGGTCTATTAATTGCTTCTTTTATTATGGATAGCTTCAAATAATGATCCTCCTCGTAGATTCATTACTTTAATATTTAGTCGTATAAAAGAGTTGATTACTGAACCCAGTGGGTTTATATAGGGTGATGAAGATTAGAGCTAGAGAGTTCTTCCAATGATATCATCACTACCACCTGGGAGTCAGCATTAATCCCCCATTGAGCAAGGTCAGGAAGAGATAGATTTACCTGTGATTTGGAGAACCACCCCATGGTAGGTACTTCCTTCCTCCTCTATATATTTGTCCTTGATTTTTCTCTCTAAAGTAGACACACTTAACTCCATTATATCCATATTACCCCCCACTAATATCACAAATAGCTTCATAAACCTACCCTTACCCTACTTACCACCACCCATATTATTACCTACCTCATGTGTAACTAGAATATGGTAGAGCATTAATACAAGTTGAGGTTTGTACTGGGGAGCCTACAACAATAGAAGATATACGTGTATAAAAAGATCCTTAGGGAGATATGTAAGTTTAGTTTATTTTATAAAGTTATTATAATTTAATATGTTATATATTATTGATAAAAAAATTTACCTATATCTTCAATCCCTCAAGGAAGCCTACCCATAATATTTGTGATAACATACGGAGCAGATATGATGCTCTTTACTTATCATTAAAGAATATCTATAATGAAGTTAGGGATATGTGGTTTATAAAATTTTAAATATATTTGTTTAACATTACTTAAAAAATTTTATTTTATTTGTATTAATATTATTTATTACGCTTATATTTTATAGAAAGATTTTTGGTGGTTATCTGAGCATAATATGCGGATCAGAACAAATCTTGAGAGGAGATGTCTACTCATCTTAGGGATATGTTTATGAATATTAGAAAGTTTGGGCAACATCCATTATGAATTGGTAAGGGAGTATGAACTGATTTGAGTAGAGCTTGAATGGGCCCTGAGTTCACTAAATTGAGAGAGCATAATAAGTAAAATAGAGTATCTAATTATGCGGGGTTTGAAAGCTCTCTTCATATCGGTTATTCAATGTCTCATAGCAAACATAGATGACTACTTGTAAAAGATTATTTTAATTAGTTTCATAAATATATGTACATTATTTTAACTATCTTTTTTATTTGTAAAAAGAGTATCTTGATTGAAAATTGATACCATTGGAGCTGCATACGATGACTTACCAACATTAAGATGATCATTAGTGGGTTGATGAGAAAGTGAGAAAAGCTCATATTAGTATAATTTTTTGAGTAATAATATGAAATAAATAGAAATTTTATATTATGAATTTATTCTCATAAGATGATTTTATATGACTTCAGGATAGTCAGTAGTCTACTAGTGAGGGATCATTTTCAGGATTGACCTAGTATTTTGAGTATCGCGCATTGCCAGATATTTTTAGAGAAAGGCAGAGGGGGAGAGTTAATGGCTTAGGTTCATAGGGATATGTTTATGAGGGTAGTATATCTATTTTAGTATTTTATGATGTCAATGGAGCTGAAGAAATCATTTACAGAGGATTGGTACCTTGACACGAGAGATAAAGAAAATGAGAAAGATTCAAGCTGAAATACAGACGGAGCTGCTATCATATCAAGCTGAAAATTAGAAGAAAAAGGTGCAAGAGCATATACCTAAATCACAAGGCAGTGAGGACACGGATGATGATTAGTTGTTGTTATTTGTTTGAATAATTAGTAAGTATATTTTGAACATATGGATGTGAAAGAACTTGTTTTATGTTTTGAAGATTATTTAACAATTTGAACATTATTTATTTTATATTTTGAATTGTTAGAACATCTGTTGATTGTGGATATTAGTGTATTTTTATATTATTTTTTGAACTGTCTGAGTATATGGTTAAAAGTACTTATTTTGTATTTTGAATTGCTTGTAGGTATTTATAAAAAACTATTTAGATAGAGGGAGTATAGTCAATTTTTTTTTTAATTGCTAAAAGTTTGCGGTGTCTAATTGGCAATTTAGCTGGTGAAAACCTTCTATACGCGATGGAGGAAATAATCACTGTTATTTTATTTTTTTCCAGTAATAACCGGTGACATTAATGTGGTTTGGCCACTAGAAACACCAGTGTTTTGATCGCTATTAATGACCAGTGGGTTAGCCGGCGATATTTGCGATGGAATATTCTAGCGATTTACTTGTTGTTTTGGGCCTATTAATATTTGGATATTATAGCTGTAAAAAAATATTACCACAAAAAATATACCACCAGTTTTCATTTCCTACATGCCTTTTTCCGACAGTTTTGTAATTGCCAAAAAATTGAGGTAAGCTGCCGGAATTTGCTGCAAGTAATGGACAATTTTTCTACAGTAAAACTAATCGTTGAAGCATGAACCCTAGGTTCCCAAAGGGCTAAAATAGAGATATTGGGAATTCTATAAAGTTTATGAATGCGTAAATGAGTGTTAATTTTCCCTATTCCTCTAATATTCCAAATAATTGTATTAATCATCTACATTTGGTTTGGAATGAGCGATAGATCCAGTCACTCTAGCATCATAATGAAACTCTTTAAAAACTTTTTTCCTTTTTTTTTAATCAAGGAATAATCATATTTTGATATGTGCACAATATTTAGGTCCCCCAAATCTTGAGCCACATGCATTTATGTTACTTGCTTCATCAGCCAAATTTATTTCACCCTTTTCTTAGTTAGAGGAAGACTGACTAGCATGGCTTAATTTGTCATGAAGATCCTCAGGATCCTCATCTGATAGATCATCCAATTGTTGGACCATGTCATCCTTTTTAGGAATCACTTTATTAGAGATAGGAGCAACATTAATAGAAATAATAGGCATAATATTGGACAAATCCACTAGTACTCCACCAAAATATTGAGCACCTATAGTGACAATTAAATTATCAGTTTGACCACTAAGAGCATCTAGGGATGTACCAATAATGGGAAATTCAGAAGCAACATTCTCTAAATTACATGTGGAATCAACATTAACAAAAGGAAAATTTCCATAGATATTTTTCATAATGGCATCCAAGGCTAAATTATTACCATTTTCATATATTACAGTTATGACACAGAAATTATAGGAATAGTAACTTGGTTAATCCTAAGATGAGGGTGTAAGAGAATACTATCAGATTTCCCATGTCCCAAAGTCTTACAATGATCAAAAAATAAAGAAAATCCCTCCATGATGACTTTTTGCACATAAACATAATTTTCTTGGCCAAGCCAAACACTAATATTGGCGGGATACTATTTAGATATATCAAGCTAAATTAGAATCCTTACAATAAAAGGACAAGAGCCATTGGTTGTAGCACTGTCAGTTTGTAATGATCTACCAAAAAAAGAACTCAATCTATAAAGAATGTCAGGGGAAATATATGAGGTATCAAATCAAAAAATGGCACACCCAGATCGGGACAATATAAGATTTTACAAATATATCAAGCAAAGGAGTCCATTTGCTAAGTTTCATATAGTAGTTATAAGCATAGTAAAACCTACAAAGAAACACCCAACTACAATCCAAATCATTTGACATCGTAATTAAAATATGCCAAGAGTTCAAATGTATTACTGAAAATTCACAGAAAGCTTAAGTTTAAAGAAAAAATTTTGAATTAGGTTAAGCATTAGTTGACAAGTAGTGAACTTCCCAACTAATACAAATTCAAATAGGGCAACCTGGGCCTTGATTTCTTCCTTTGAGATCCAAAGAGCCTTCAAACCACAATGGATAGTTGCTATAAGAACTAAATATGTGACATAGTGGGAAACACCTTATAAGGCATCTTTAAAGGAACAAGATATTTTATTGCCTGCTAAAAAGCTAGGATAAAAGCTTATTACCATTAGCAGTCATGATCTACCAACATCTGAAGTAAACAAAATAAAACCTAAAAAAAAAAAAACATTCGAGCAAAAGAAAATATCAAATCGACCAAAGCCGATAAAAATAAGGATCAACTAGAGATATCTAAAAAGCCTTGTCTCTAGGAGTTTAGAGACTTTCATAAAATGAGCGAGCGATGTCTAAAAAAAATCACAATTGTGAAGAACTCTTAGAGACAAGGAGGCAAATGATGATGAAAGGTAGGAATGAGCAGATATTTGATGGGGGTGGTGGAATAACCTAATGAATTGTAAAAATTATTTATAGATCTATTAATCCCAAAATAATGCTTAGATTTTCTTTAATATAAAAATTATAAAACTTCACTTAATATACACAAGTATATATGCTTAATCAAGTAATATAGTGATAGAGTAGAGTATCGATCATATAAAAAAGAATATTTACTTGCAAATACTAGTACTATCTACTTCAATTATAATAATTATCCTTCTCAATAAAAATAAATTTCTATGAAGATTCAATCATTTAATTAAAAATAAAAAATTATTGGGATAAATTTTTTTTCGATTAATAGAATATAAATATAATATATTTCCTAATGATTACTTTTTATATTGATGATATTTAAAGCATATGCAACACTGATCGCTCAAACAATCATAAAAGGATAAAGGATAGATTAAACTCTTCCAACCTCAATACCACTCTAAACTCTCATAATCTGTCACCCTATAAAAAACTTAAAAGAGTAAGTAAAGCTTGTAATGTTAAAACTCCATCATGACAATTTATCTCTATAAATTTGACATAAAAAAATGAAGACCTGGTATACTTAAAATCCAAAACTAGAGAATTTAGCCATGTCAATCCAATATACCTGGTTGTGCCTGCTTTTTTATTCCTAGGCTCCACAGTACACCTAATATTAACTACACATATGACCACTATATATTAAATGAAGACTTCGTATACTTAAAATATCATGAAATTATTGATGAAGAGAAGTCATTAGTACTCCACATTTATTTACATCATCAATCCAAAGCTAGAGAATTTAGCCAAACATAAAGAATAAGTAATGCATATTTATTTTTATTAATTACAAAAAATAAAAAAAGTATAAAAAAAGATATCACCAGATGGTTTGATGATCTCCTTTATACTCCTACTTGAACTTACAAATGACTTTCATAAACATAAGTAAAAAAAAAAAAAACTTATAGAATGTATATAGTACTTTTATAAATTTTTTTGTTGTTGTTACCCCTATGGAAAAATGAGAAAAGTACTATAAAGAATGAAATTAAACAAATGAACGAACTCTTCTACTAACATTACAGACAGACTATTTATAAAAAAATATATAAAATGGATTCTGGCGCCATGGTGCTCGATACACTAGCATTGCGGCGTCGTAAAATGAACTAACACCGCAGCGTTGAAGCTTTCCTCCACTGCGACACTTGATGACATGAACTCACATTTTAATGAGTCGAAGCATCACTTCACTAGCATATCGTGGCCTAAATAATTACAACTATAACGTCGCGGCACTACTGACGGTTGAGTGTTGTGATGTCCACGTGGCACTCCCTTGACTAAGCAGTGCTAGAATTTAGCACTGTAGTAGTATGCAAATAGAGATTGGCTTTGTGGCATTGACTCCTTCAACACTGTGGCCCTAGGATAGTTGGTTGGGCTTTGCAGTGCTAACTCCTCTGATGCTGCGGTGCTGTCAAATAGATATTGGGAGCTGCCACGTCCATATTTGGGTGCTGCAGTGGTGTCAATAATGGTGTCGCGGCGGTATTGTATCTGACGCCACAACGCTGTATCATTCTTAAAAAATTTACCCATTTTATTTATTTTTCTACACAAACACAACTAAAAGAATATATTTTCACTGACAAATTAATGCATAAAATATAACATTATTTACACTTATCAAGATTCCCCCAAGAAAACCCCACGAAACTGGTTGCCAAGCCATATTAACAATAAGTTCAATTTATCAAGTTACTTGATACCTTTGAATGTAATTTTTTATAATAAGTTTTTCATACCTTGCGACACTTCATTAGTTCCTAGTCATGCATGTTATCTTTTCACAAGGCCTCCACTATACAATGAGTATATCTAAGATTTGAGTTTAAGATTCAAATAAATGTGTGAACTTTCCTTAAAAGCTTTCTTATTTGGCTCAATTATATGATAAGTAATCTTTCAAATTACAAAGCTCTTATCTTTTTTTTCTAATCTCTTGTATAAAATATTTTGACAAGTTGAGCTTTGGAAAATGCTAGACTCGAAATATCACATGTGATTCTATCCTGACCGCCCAATGGGTGATAACCACCTCTATTCTCCTAGGCCAATCTCCATATTTTTTTGACAGTGAAGATGCTATAATATGAATATCATTGTTCTTTTCTAGTCGGTGTAAATCTTACAAGTAATCATTTAGGTGCAAGCACCCCATGGTGTTGGCATCCTTCTCATCTAAGTAATCATTATGTTTCAAATAAGCGTCAATCAAGAGCTTCTTTTTAAGCTTCAAGCTCAAGAAGAGGTTTTTTTGGAAACAGAAAGCGGCTGCTAAGCACCTGGTAGAAGGTGATAATAATACTAAATACTTTCATGCTTGGTTAAGAAGAGGCATTCTTCTAATTTTATTCATAAAATATCTCGTGCAGATGGGTCCATGGCTGAGGATAATGGGGAGATTTCAAATCTTGCTGTTAATTTTTTTCAATGTCATCTTAACAAACACTTTTATCCTACTGGTCTTCCTAATCCTTCTTTTATTCCTCAATTGGTTTCGGATGAGGACAATGTTTTGTTAACTAATCCTCCGTCTCTGGAGGAGCTTAAAGATGTTTTATTTGGTATGAATGATAACTCTGTTGCTGGTCCGGATGGGTACACTACTAAGTTTTTTCAGAAGACTTGGCCTATTATTTCCAATGACTTGTTTTCTGCTGTGAATGATTTTTTAAGGGTTCTACGATTCCTAAATTCTACTCTTCTACTTCTATCGTGCTTATTCCTAAGAACAATTCTGTTAACTCTTGGAATCATTTTAGACCCATTAGTTTGTGTACTGTCTTTTATAAAGTGCTTTCTAAAATTCTTATGAATCATTTAACTGTTCTTTTGTCTAAACTTATTTCTCCTTATTAGATGAGTTTTGTTAACGGTAGAGCTATCTCTGACAATATCCTGTTGGCGCGGGAATTTTGTAATGATCTTGATGTTAAGTGTCGTGGTGGCAACATGATCATGAAACTTGACATTTCGAAGGCTTATGACAATATTAATTGGAATTTTATTTATCATATTTTGAGTCTTTTTGGTTCTGATGTTTCTTTCATCAGTCTCTTTAAATCATGCAATTGAATCTCCTTATTTTTCTATTCTTGTTAATGGTAAGAGCCATGGTTTTTTTAAGGCATCTCATGGGTTGCGTCAGGGGGATCATATCTCTCCTGCCCTTTTTATTTTTGCGGCTGACTACCTGTCCAGGGCTTTGGAGGATACCTTTAAAAATTGTTCTAATCTTTTTTATCATACGTTAGGTGGCATCCAAATCTCCCATCTTTGTTTTGCGGATGATTTTATTATTTTTTCTAATGCTAGCATTAATATGGTTGGTAAAATCATGAACTTGTTTGAGCATTTTGAATCGGTTAGTGGTTTGTCCCTTAACAAAACCAAGAGTTGCTTTATTATTGGTAAGAATGTCACTTCGGCTCGTGCTTTGGATATTAAAAACATTACTGGCTTTACCCAAGGTGCCTTACCTATTAAGTACTTGGGTATTCCTTTATATAAGGGTAGGAAGAGGTCTTCTATTTTTGATGATTTAATTTTTGTTGTTCAAAACAAATTGCCTTCTTGGGATTCTAGTTTTTTGAGTTTTAGTGGCCGTTTAACTCTTATTAAAAGTGTTCTATGTTCTATTCCTATCTACTGTTTTCAAACTCTTTTTCCTACGAATACTATTTGTCAGAGGATTGATAGAATTATCAATAATTTTTTTTTAAAAGGCTCTTCTAATAGTTCCAAGATTCATTGGACTTCTTAGAATAAGTGTTGTGGGTCTGTGGATGAGGGGGCCTTGGGTTGTAAAACGATGATGGATTTGGCTTTGTCCTTCTCTTGTAAGCTTTGGATTATGCTCAGGAATAATGACTGCCTTTGGGCCAATTTCATGATGGTTAAGTATTGTGGGAGGAGGCATCCTTCACTATGTGGCTTTGCTATGGTAACTCTAAAGTTTGGAAACGTCTCTTCTTGGTTAAGTGGAAGGTTGAGCCCTTTTTGGCTTGGGGGCTTGGTTATGGCACCATTTTCTTTTGGCAAGATCGTTGGATTAATGGTCAGTCCATTGACTCCTTATTAAATACTGTCTCTACTATGAATGTGAAAGTGAACCATTTCTTTTCAAACCATGTTTGGGATTTTGAGAAACTCTCCTATGTGCTTCCTGATTGCAATATTCAGCTTATTTTAAAGATTCCCTTAAAAATTTACTCTAAGGATGTTTTGCTTTTTTCTCTTTCTAAGGATGGCACTTTTTCAGTTAAAGAAGCTTGGCATTCCTTCAGAGTTAAAAAAGCCCCTTCTAAGTTTTTTAATTTGTTTTGGCATAAATCTATTCCCTCTACTGTTTCGGTTTTTGTTTGGAGATTTCTTCATAAGCTCATTCCTACTAACGATAACTTGTGGAAAAGAGGGTTTATCTTCCCCTCTAAATGTCAATGTTGTTTCCATGTTGAGAATATGCACCATATTTTTATCTCTGGTCCGGTTGTTGTTAAGGTTTGGTTTTATTTTGAGGACATGTTTCATTTCAATTTTTTCTCTGCGAATTCCACTTTATATTCTCTTTTTGATTGTTGGCTTGTTAAAGCTAAGGGGCATATCCGTAATGTTATTCCTTGTTTGGTTCTTTAGTTTCTCTGGTTGGCCCGGAATGATTCTCATTTTAACGGTGTGCCGATGGATTACAAGAGAATTATTCAAAATATTAAGGACAAAGTGGTCGCCATGTTTTTTGTTAAGCTTATTTCGCATAAAAATTTCAAAAATGTCTTTTTTGTTGATCATAACCTTGGTATCAAATTGGTGGGGGATAATTCCATTTTGCTTCTTAGTTGTATTACCTGGATGAAGCCTTCTTCTTCTTCTGTTAAGATGAATGTTGCTAGTGCTAATTTGGGTAATTCTTTAGGTTTTGGGGGTGTTCTTAGATATCACAATGGCTCTTTTATTTGCAGTTTTGTTGGGCCTGTTGCATGGGGGGATATCAACCTCGCTAATTTTGTTGGGGTGTTTCACAGTCTTCAACTTTGCATTAATCTTAATTTATCTGTTGTTGTGTTGGAAACTGATTTTGATCTCAGGATGCTCAGGAGTTTGGATGATTTTAATTGCTCTTCGATTCTTTTTTATACTCTGAGGGATATTAGAGCATCCCTTAACTTAATGCATTGTAGTTTTTTCCAATATCCTTACTAAGGCTAATGCGTCTGCCTTTGGTTTGGCCTACATTGGTTGTGATTTTAACTCTGTTAGGGAATTGGATTTTAGCCAGCTTCCTCTTTACATTAAGGGTCTTCTTAATCTGGACCGTCTGGGGTTGCCTTACGTTAATGATTAACCTGCTCTTCTCCTCTACTTTTGTCTGGTTGGCCTTTGTTTTTGGCCCTGGTTTTCTCCCATGGTTGGTTATGGTGGTGTTGCTCTGTAGCTGCTGTGGGTTGGTTTCTTGGACTCTTGTCTTTTTCCTTTTTCTGTATTGCAAGGTGATTTTTCTACCCTTGTGACCTCTTCCTGCTTTGTACTTATTTTGTTGTTCTTTGGCCTGTGTGATGAGCTTGCTGGGTTTTCTGGTGTTGGTATGTCATTCTGGGATCAAAACACGAGCTTTACTTGGCATTGTGGTTGTTGGCCGGGGCTCCTCTCCTTGCTGGGGCCTGTTTGCCTTAGCTTGTTTAGGGGCTGCCTTCATGTGGTCTGCTCTTCTTGGGTGAGTGCGATGGGGCTTCAGGATTGCTGCTGGTTTATCCTGACTGTTGTTTTTTCTCTGTTACAGGCTGGTTGTTCCATGTAATGATGTATCCTTTTTGGAAGAACCTTAATATTTTATTTAGTATTGTCAATTGCTTTACTTTCTTTTTGCAGTTTTTTATTTATTTTTTGGTTGTGCAGAATCTTTGCGGATCTTTGATTGTCAGATCTTTGCGGATATCTGCTACTGGGAGCATTTTGGTAGTTTTTTGTTTACTCCCTTTTTTTGGGTGCTTTCGCTTAAGCACCGTAGCATGTTCCTAGGTTACTTTGTATTGTTTTATAGCGGGGTTCTCGAGCTCGTAGGTTTTCTTTTATTACGATTTTGTAGCTCTTTGAGCGGTAGTGAGTTTGAGAACCCCTTAAGGACCTTGTAATTTTTTCCTTATATTAACGCGTATGCCCCTCTCGTGGGTTTTAACCCCAAAAAAAATCAAGAGCTTCTTTCTATGCCAATTTCCATCCTATTTTTGAAAAACATTTAATTCAACCATCAGTAGATCCTTTGCCATTTTGATCTACCCCAAAATTCTTCTAGCTACAATCCTCTATCAGCTCAATGATCAATCCTATGGGTCCTTAACTTTAATTTTCCAAATCATTCCTCCTCTTTTGAATCCTAATAAGCTCTTCTCAATAACCTTCCTTGAGCTGCTCCATTCTCCCTTGCATCCTTCAACCTCATTTAAGCCACTTGAAATTCTCTCACAACGTACGAGTGCCTCTACCCTTATATGTTTAAGATTGAAAATTGCTACATCCATTTTGGACTCCTTAGGTATTGCATCACGTTCTTTGATGAAATCTTATGTATATATGTTATGCATCTCAATTTCATCCAAGTCCATTTTTATTTTCTATAGTAAAAATTCAATCCAAATAATACTATCATTGATGCAAAAAATAATAAAATAAAATCTTCTTTGGCATAGCTAAATCATGTACCCATAGTGGTCTGTCTAGTAATTAATAGCGTCTCTCTCCTCGTTTCGCCCTAGCTGCTCTGGCGATTTAGGGTTCCTCTTGCTCTCTCATTTTCGATCCATTTTCCTTCGCGCTGCGTCTGTTTTTCCTCTAGATCGTCTCGTTTTGGCTCGATTTTAGGCTTTTGCCCTTCAAGGCTCTCTTTACATGGCCGCTGAAGCTCCTTCCTCGTCGTGGGGAAAAGTTTCCGAGCCAGTGACGCACAAAAATAAAGGATTTTTCAATCTTGAAGGTGATGTTTCGTTATCTCCTTCTAGATTTAGATCTTTCAAAGAGGTACTTTCTGGTAAAACTTCTGCTGGTGATGAACTTCCTTCTCTTACTCAGTCTACTTTTAACGGTGTACCTGCTGTCTTGCTTTCGGATGAGGAAGTTTTAAAGTTAGCTTATCCTTTTAAGTTTACTCTTGTTAGTAAGTTTGGGCTGCGTATGTGACGCCCCAAGATCCGTGTAGCGAAAGGATTCGTCTGACATTCTGATCGAACTCCATTCCAGTTGCCTTGCTCGGACCTGAAATTTTAAACCACATATAATGAGCTACAATAGCCCAGCAGGTCACCAAAGCCTACAACTGAAATCAAAGCAAGGCGATGCTATCAATATGCATGTCAATCTATCAATCTGAATCAGTCAATGGTCAATGAATCTATGCAATCCGGAAATCCATGAATCAATGATCATCAATACTATGCAGTGGAAATCCATAGTCAATAAAACCAGTCAATGCAGCGGCAGGCAATTCGATAAATCAACGCAATCAATCAATATCCGTCAATCAAATCAATACGGTCAAATCAGTACGATCTAATCAATGAAGTCAAATGAGAAAAGCGATACGAGACAAGGAATCTATAAAACAGTCAATACGGTATAGAACAATAGCAACAACGAGTCTATAAAATCTATAGGCAGCAATACAATGAATCTATACGATGTACATGTCCATGCTATCAATGCAGTATCTATATCTATCAATATCCATATCAATGCTCAGTAATCAATGCTCGGCGATTATCAATGATCAGTCAATAAAATCAATGAATCCGTACGATAAGAAATCAATTCGATAAATCCATCAAATCAATTCATCAATCGGAAATCAATAAATCAATGCATATCAGGAAATCCATACGATGCAAGATCATACAATGTCATACAATGGTCTTACTCGACAAGCACAAACACTAGTCATGATGCTGTTGTAGTTATCAATCGTTCAATATCAATAGTGCTGTTGTAGTGGTCAATCTATATCAATAGTGCTGTTGTAGTTCGTTCAATAATGCTGTTGTAGTGGTCAATCTATATCAATAGTGCTGTTGTAGTTCGTTCAATAATGCTGTTGTAGTGGTCAATCTATATCAATAGTGCTGTTGTAGTCCGTTCAATACACGTTGGTTTCTATAACCAACGTTCAACTAGGTTTCCACTTGTCTTTCAGGATCAATCAATCAATCCAATCAATAGTCAATGCAATAATCGATGCAATAAGCAATATTAAAGAAATCTAGAACAATCATATCAATAATCATAGGCATATCGATTCAATCTATCAATTTCAGACAAATCAGAAATCATACGAAAATCGGGCAGCGTAACGGCAGTCGGTCAAATTTACACAAAAAAATCCTGCAAAAAGACACGATTTCCAAATTCTACCAAATTACAATAGAATATCTATAACATCAATGCAAGACTTTTATTCTATAGAAATCAAGTCAGAAAACATCCTGATAATTTTCTATCCGATAAAAATCGCGTAGAATCAATTCCAACCGGAAGAAAATTCGTAGAATACAGTCAAATCGTGTAGAATAATCATATCTATAACACTCTAAAAGTTGTGCGGTGAAAGTTGTGTCAAATCAAAATCATGTCGAAAAGTCGACTACGAAAACACAAAACAGATCTCAACTCGGTCAAAACACAACATCTTTGAAAACAGAAACAGGGTTCGGAGTCCTTACCACGAGATCTTCACTTTTCCCAACAGCAGCGTCGGCCGAAAAGCGCTCCGCGGTCTCCGAAAACCAGCTTTTCTCTTTTTCCCTTTCTCTTTCTCTCTCCTCAGATATTTTCGTTTTTATAAAATGATTTTCTCTCTCCTCAAAACGAGCTGATTTTCTTATATCTGTGAACTGATCGGCCAGGCCGATATTCACATCGTCCCGGGACGATCCGAGCAAATCCAGATCGTCCTGGACCTCACCCAGGGCTATTGTCTGGCCTATAATTTCTACAGTTCCGATCGGCCTGGACGATCTCACGATCGGCCCGGACGATCCTGTCCAGAAATCATCCAGAAAACACTCCAGAAATCAGCTGTTTTCCATGCACTGATCGGCCTGGACGATCTCAACTTCGTCCTGGCCGATTCTGGGAGGGAAATCCAATTCAGAGAGGAACAGTAAGGGAACGAGATATTACAATCTCCCCACCTTAGAAAAATGTCGTCCCGACATTTCCCTAAAGGTACGAAGCAAAACACGAAGCAAACCAAATCGATCGAAATCCAAATCCAAAACAAAACTCGTCGAAATCTAAACAAACACACAATGCAATCAATCAAATGTCAATCACTATGTATGCAAAATGAATAGAATGGATTCATTCTATCAAACTATCAATCAAATCCTTTCACTACACTTGCTCTGATACCACCTGTGACGCCCCAAGATCCGTGTAGCGAAAGGATTCGTCTGACATTCTGATCGAACTCCATTCCAGTTGCCTTGCTCGGACCTGAAATTTTAAACCACATATAATGAGCTACAATAGCCCAGCAGGTCACCAAAGCCTACAACTGAAATCAAAGCAAGGCGATGCTATCAATATGCATGTCAATCTATCAATCTGAATCAGTCAATGGTCAATGAATCTATGCAATCCGGAAATCCATGAATCAATGATCATCAATACTATGCAGTGGAAATCCATAGTCAATAAAACCAGTCAATGCAGCGGCAGGCAATTCGATAAATCAACGCAATCAATCAATATCCGTCAATCAAATCAATACGGTCAAATCAGTACGATCTAATCAATGAAGTCAAATGAGAAAAGCGATACGAGACAAGGAATCTATAAAACAGTCAATACGGTATAGAACAATAGCAACAGCGAGTCTATAAAATCTATAGGCAGCAATACAATGAATCTATACGATGTCCATGTCCATGCTATCAATGCAGTATCTATATCTATCAATATCCATATCAATGCTCAGTAATCAATGCTCGGCGATTATCAATGATCAGTCAATAAAATCAATGAATCCGTACGATAAGAAATCAATTCGATAAATCCATCAAATCAATTCATCAATCGGAAATCAATAAATCAATGCATATCAGGAAATCCATACGATGCAAGATCATACAATGTCATACAATGGTCTTACTCGACAAGCACAAACACTAGTCATGATGTTGTTGTAGTTATCAATCGTTCAATATCAATAGTGCTGTTGTAGTGGTCAATCTATATCAATAGTGCTGTTGTAGTTCGTTCAATAATGCTGTTGTAGTGGTCAATCTATATCAATAGTGCTGTTGTAGTTCGTTCAATAATGCTGTTGTAGTGGTCAATCTATATCAATAGTGCTGTTGTAGTCCGTTCAATACACGTTGGTTTCTATAACCAACGTTTAACTAGGTTTCCACTTGTCTTTCAGGATCAATCAATCAATCCAATCAATAGTCAATGCAATAATCGATGCAATAAGCAATATTAAAGAAATCTAGAACAATCATATCAATAATCATAGGCATATCGATTCAATCTATCAATTTCAGACAAATCAGAAATCATACGAAAATCGGGCAGCGTAACGGCAGTCGGTCAAATTTACACAAAAAAATCCTGCAAAAAGACACGATTTCCAAATTCTACCAAATTACAATAGAATATCTATAACATCAATGCAAGACTTTTATTCTATAGAAACCAAGTCAGAAAACATCCTGATAATTTTCTATCCGATAAAAATCGCGTAGAATCAATTCCAACCGGAAGAAAATTCGTAGAATACAGTCAAATCGTGTAGAATAATCATATCTATAACACTCTAAAAGTTGTGCGGTGAAAGTTGTGTCAAATCAAAATCATGTCGAAAAGTCGACTACGAAAACACAAAACAGATCTCAACTCGGTCAAAACACAACATCTTTGAAAACAGAAACAGGGTTCGGAGTCCTTACCACGAGATCTTCACTTTTCCCAACAGCAGCGTCGGCCGAAAAGCGCTCCGCGGTCTCCGAAAACCAGCTTTTCTCTTTTTCCCTTTCTCTTTCTCTCTCCTCAGATATTTTCGTTTTTATAAAATGATTTTCTCTCTCCTCAAAACGAGCTGATTTTCTTATATCTGTGAACTGATCGGCCAGGCCGATATTCACATCGTCCCGGGATGATCCGAGCAAATCCAGATCGTCTTGGACCTCACCCAGGGCTATTGTCTGGCCGATAATTTCTACAGTTCCGATCGGCCTGGACGATCTCACGATCGGCCCGGACGATCCTGTCCAGAAATCATCCAGAAAACACTCCAGAAATCAGCTGTTTTCCATGCACTGATCGGCCTGGACGATCTCAACTTCGTCCTGGCCGATTCTGGGAGGGAAATCCAATTCAGAGAGGAACAGTAAGGGAACGAGATATTACAGCGTAGACCCAATCTGGATGCTATTCGACAATTTTTTCATCTTTGAAGCTTTCCAGTTTTTATTCTGTTGGGTTGCTTGACTCTCGGCATGTTGCTATACAACTTTCGAATGATCTCGATTACAGTCGCATTTTTGCTAGACGTTCTTACTTCATTTTTAATTGTCAAATGCGAATTCTGAAGTGGACGCCTTTTTTCGATATTAAAGAAGAATCCCCCATAGTTCCTATGTGGATCTCTTTCCCTAATCTTCGTCTTCACTTTTTTAATCATCAAGTCTTGCATGCATTGGGTTTAATTTTTGGCAGGCCTTTACAAACGGATCAGGCGACTGCATCCCATACTAGACCTTTTGTTTCTAGGATTCTGGTTGAAATCGATATTTCAAAAAACCATCCTAAAGAAATTTGGGTGGGATCTAAAACTCTGGGTTATTTTCAGAAAGTCGAATTTGACAATGTACCGGATTTCTGCTTTCATTGTAAAATGCATGGTCATGCTCAAAAAGATTGTTTTGTTTTGCATCCTGAATTAAAAAAATCTAAAGTTATGCCTAATGGGAAGCTTGAATCTGCCGATTCTCAAAAGATTTATGTTCCTGTCAATAATGTTTCGAATGATCATCAAGAGAATACTGAGAAAATGGTGGAACCGCAACCTATTATTCATAACTTAGATACTATCGTTTCTGAACCTAATAATAATATCCTGACTTATGATATTAATGCTTCTGTTGGGGCTGATAATACTGAAATACATACATCCCCTGCTTTAAATGATACGATTGCTAATAATTCGTTTGTTAATGTTAGTAAACCTTCCGACGCTGAACCTTCCTTCTTTGTTTCTATTGCTTCTATGTTTAATGAAGTTGAAAATGATGATCTGATAGTTTCTAATGCCCCTCCAGTTATTCTGAATAATCAATTCTCTTTGCTAAAGAATAATATTCGTGAGGAATGTGAAGATGGGGAATTTGTCCCGCATGCTAAGAATTTATCTCTGGCTATTTCCAATAGAGAAAATGAGAATGCTGAGACTTGTAACACGGGATCTACTGAGCATCATGATGGTAATTTTACATATGTTTCCAAAAAAAAGGTAAACAGACTAAACATATTTTACCAGCTACTCCTAGATCTACAAGAGCGCAAACTTCTTCTAAAGTTGGAAATGATTAAAGCCCTTTTATGGAATGTTAGAGGCATTGGTGGTAAGAATTCGAAGTGTAGAGTTCGCAATTTGTGTAGAATTCATAATATTCAACTTCTTATTTTGATTGAACCTCTTATTAATAGTACTAAAATCACTGCTACTGCTAAATCTTTGGCATTTTCTCACTGTCATGCTAACTGCTCCAACAAGATTTAGATTTTTTGGAACAATATGTTATCTCTTAATGTTATTAAAGATTTACCTCAAGTTTGTCATTGCTATATCTCTATTTTCAATGTTAGTTGTTATGCATCTTTCGTTTATGCTGCTTGCACTAAAACCAATCGCGTTCCTTTGTGGAATCAATTGAAACAGTTTGCCTCTATTATTAATGGTCCTTGAAGGTGATTTCAACATTATTTCTAATGTTTCTGAAAGAGTTGGTGGCAATCCTCCTAATGCTAATGCTATTGATGATTTTAATTCCATGATTTCTGACTGTAGATTAAATGATATTGGTTATTTTGGTAGTCCTTTCACTTGGAACAAGGCTAATATGTGGCAAAGATTAGATAAAATTCTCTTTAATGATAACTGGATTGCTCAATTCTCTTTAACTAACATTGAGCATCTTAGTAGAACTCTTTCTGATCACTCTCCTCTTCTTCTTAATATTAACAGGATTTCTAGCCATTTTTCTTTCTCTTTTAGATTTCAAAATATGTGGATGTTACATGCTGATTTTTCCAATCTACTTTCTCCTAATTGGAATGCTCCTGTTTATCCTGATAATAATATTGCTGGTATGTTAAGATTATGGTCTAAACTTTCTAGATTCAAACAGTGTTTAAAATGGTGGAATAAATGCATTTTCAAAAATTTATTTTCTAACATTAAAGAGGCTGAATCCAATGTTTCTAACTTGGAGATGGTTTACCAGCAGAATTCTAATGCTCATAATCTTTCCTCTCTTAATCAAGCTAAGGATTCTCTTCTTCTTCTTCAGTGTCAAGAGGAATGTTTTTGGAACCAAAAGTCTAATGCTAAATTTATTGTGGAAGGTGATAGAAACACTAAGTTTTTTCATGCTTTAGCCAACAAAAAGAAAACTAGAAGCCACATTCACAAAATTTTCGATGCTAATGGTGTTGCTGTCTCTACTGATGAAGCTATTTGTGATTCTGGTGTCAATTACTTTAAAAACATTTTTAATAGTTCTTCTAATTGTTTGCCTATTACTAATCCGCATGTTATTCCTAAACTTATTAGTGATGATGATAACTTGTTATTGTCTCAAATACCTTCTGAAGAGGAGATCTTTAAGGTTATTAATGATCTCAAAAGCAATGCTGTTTCTGGCCCGGATGGTTTCACCACCAAATTCTTTCAAAATAACTGGGCTATCATTAAAGAAGATGTTATTAATGCAGTGAAGGATTTCTTTTCGGGTAACACTTATCCCAAATTTTTTTCTTCTACTTATATTGTTCTTATTCCTAAAAAAGATGGTCCGACTCATTGGCACGATTTTAGACCGATTAGTTTGTGTACTTTCCTTAATAAATTGAACTCTAAGATCATTGCCAATAGACTTATTAACATTTTGCCCAACATCATTTCTTTGAATCAAACTGGTTTTGTTAAAGGTAGAAGTATCTTTGACAATGTTCTTTTAGCTCAAGAAATTACTCATGACATTAATGTTAAAGTGAAAGGTGGTAATGTGATTTTCAAACTGGATATTTCTAAAGCCTATGATAATCTAAATTGGAATTTTCTCTACAAAGTTCTCTCTCTTTTTGGTTTTAACAACTGCTTTATCTCTCTTATCAAAAATAGTATTGAGAACTGCTTTTTTCAGTGATTATTAACGGAAAGCATAATGACTTTTTCAAGTCTTCCAAAGGTTTAAGACAAGGTGATACTATGTCTCCTGCGCTTTTTATTATTGCTATGGAATATCTCTCTAGAAGTCTTAATGATTTATACTTAAGACATCCTACTTTAAATTTCCGTACTATTAAAGATTTTCCTGTCTCTCATCTTAGCTTTGCTGATGATTTCATTCTGTTTACTAATGGTTCTATTAACAATGTGTCCTTATTGATTAATTTCCTTACGAATTTCTATAATCAAAGTGGTTTGGCTATTAACAAAGACAAGAGCACTTTTATTGTCAGCAATTCTGTTAACCATGATAGAATGCAAGCTATTCAAAGAATTTGTGGTTTTCAATCCAGAGCACTGCCTATTACTTATCTTGGGACTCCTATTTATAAAGGTAAAAAAAGAATTTTTCTCTTTGATAGCATTTTTTCTAAGATTGAAAAAAAGCTTAATAATTGGTCTTCTAATTTTCTATCTTATGGTGGCAGACTTATTCTGATAAAATCTATTTTAAACTCTATGCCTATTTATCTTTTTCATACTTTACTGTCTTCCAAGTCTATTTGCTTCAAATTAGATAAAATTTTCAACAAATTTTTCTGGAGTTCTACTTATAACAATAAGGGTATTCATTGGTCCACTTGGGAGAAAAACTGTGGTGCTCTTTCTGAAGGTGGTTTTGGCTGTAAAACTTTAGCTGATTCTACTAAAGCCTTCTCTTTTAAACTATGGTTCTCTTTTAGATCCAATTCTAGTCTTTGGGCTCGGTTCATGAACACTAAGTATTGCCCCAACAGCCATCCTACCTTATGCTTTCATAGAAACACTGATTCTTTCGTTTGGAAGAGACTGTGTATTATCAAATGGGAAGCTGAGCAATCGATTCAATGGGGGATTGGTAAAGGTGATATTTATTTCTGGCAGGATAATTGGCTTGGTGATTCTACCATTGAAGCTTTACTTAATACTAGGTCTATTAGTGATATTAAGGTCTCCCATTTTTTTAATAATGGCACTTGGGATATTAACAAATTAGAGGAGATGGTGCCGTCGTTTATTGTTTAAAAAATTTTAGATATTCCTCTTCAATCGCAAGTTAAAGATGTGATTTTATTTTCTCTGTCGTCCTCTGGTAATTTTTGTTTAAAAGATTGTTGGAATGCTTTGAGAGTTAAGAAAGATACTTCTTTATTATACTCGGCTATCTGGCATATCAACTTTCCTCTTTCTTATTCTATTTTACTTTGGCGGTGTATCAAAGGTTATATCCCCGTGGATTCTAGACTTCAGATGAAAGGTTTTAATATGGCTTCCAAATGCATGTGTTGTTCGGATATTGAGAATATTAACCATTTGTTCATTTCTGGTATCATTGCTCAACAGGTTTGGAATTTCTTTAATAATATTGCGTCCAAGCCGGTGTGGAATATGCAAGATGATTTTATTCCTGTTATTAAAAATTGGTTATATATTTCTAAAGGTCATATCTGCAATCTCATTCCTATTCTTATTGTGTGGTTTATTTGGAGAGCGCGTAATGATGCCAAGCATAATGGTATCAAGATGGATGCCATGATCATTATTTTTAATGTTAAACACAAGATTTCTCAATTGCATTCTCACAAAATGATTTCTAAAAAGAATTTCAGAGGCTGTTATCAATTGGCTTTGAATTTGGGGATTAATTTTAGTGATATTCATGTCAATTCTGCTGATTTGTTGGTCACTTGGATTAAACCCAAACCTCCTTACATTAAACTCAATTCTGATGGTTCTATTGGTCCAAATGGTGCTGGGGCTGGTGGTATTATCAGAGATGTTTATGGTGATGTGATTGCAGCCTTTTCTGCTCCTATTTGCTGTACTTCTGTTATCACTGCTGAGCTTCATGCTCTAAACTTAGGTTTGAAAATCTGTGCTAACAAAGGCTTTAACTGTATTTGGATTGAGGTTGATGCAATGCTTTTAATCCAGATCATTAAGAACACTGTGCATGGCAATCCTCAAATCTTTTATCTTATTAGAAAGATTAAAATGCTTCTCTCTAATGTTATTTACTCCATCTCTCATATATTTCGGGAAGCTAATACGTGCGCAGATTGGTTAGCTAAAAGAGGTTGCAACATATCACTTTATGAAGAGTTAGATCCTGGTGATTTACATCCTATTTTACATAGTATGATAATGATGGATAAAACTGGATTACCTTACATTAGATATGGTTAATCTGTGCTTTGTTTATTTGTCATTTCTTTCTTTTTCTTTTTCTTATTGTGTGTTCATTTTCTGCCCTTTGTGGATTTCGGATGCTGTCTTTCTTTCTTCTGGCTTTCCTGTTTTACTGGTTATATCATACAATCTGCGGGTTTTTCAGAGGCTACCCATCCAAGTTGAACTAAAGTTTGATATTATGAGATCTTATAACATGCTTTTTGAGTGGCAGAAGATGGATTTTAAATTTATTGTCATGGTATCCTTTTTATTGACTGGTACTTCCTCCTCGTTATTATATTTTTTCATAATGTTACTTCAGGGGTGTGTGAACTGTCAGTCTCTTACCTAGGCTTTTTCTGGCGTTGATAGTAATGTTATATTATTTGTTATGTGGTCTTGTTCTTGCCATTATAGTCCCAGAATATTTGCGGTTTGGTTGCCGAGTTGCAGAAATGACATTTCTCCCTGCACCTGTTATTTTCCTCTGCTCATTTCTAACTGCAAATTCAGTATTTTCCTGTCATTGGTTTTGTGTGAAGTGATGAATTATGGTTTTCCTTATACCACTGATCTTTTAACTAATATGTTGGGTGTTAGTAATGCAGGTTTTAAAGCGACTGAGATCTGGTATTTTTTTCTAGCTTATTTTTTGCTATTCTCCTTTTTTCCTTTCTCGTATCCTATTTTTTGCAGGAACTCCGAGCTGAACGTCTATCTTCTGAGTTTCCTTTTTTGGGTGCTGCTTATTTCCAGCCCTAGGTTTAATATTCGCTTATTTTGTAACTTTAGTAATAGGAACCACAGGCTCATAGGTTTCTTTTTCTTTTTGATTGTAGCTCGTTCGAGCATTAGTGAGCTAGTGGATCCTTTTAAGGACATTGTAACCTCATTTTTGAAATCAACGCGTAGGCCCCTCCGTGGGTTTTAACCAAAAAAAAAAAAATGTACCCATAGTGGTTGTTACAAAAATGACTACTTCTATTTAGAAGAATCAAGATGTCCAATGCATTATTGATGGTTATGAGATAGAAATCAATTCTCAACAAGTTCTTTTGAGGTGCATAATATTCAAACACTATTAAATTTAGGACTTTGTGACATTTTTTTTTGTTTTTTCTCCTCTCTCCCTTTTATCTTCTAGATAGTCCATAGCATAGACTAATTATTAATAGTTTGGCTTAGTTGACAATCCATTTTACACTCAGTGTCTCAAGGGCCTTGGAGGACAAAAAATTCAACTACAAAAATATTAACTATGAAGATGTAATCTATAGGATTATCAGCCTTACTTTTAAACACCATTGTCTAATTTGTGGGGCAGTTATAAGTAGAAGTTTGAAAAGATCGAACATTTCACAGAAGATTTTATTAACACATTGGATATTAGTGCTCTGTATGGTTATGAGATAGATATTAGGTTGTTTATTGGAGCTCCACTATGAGTTTCCTTCTCTTATTTTAATTTTGTAGACTTTATTCATTGATCTATAGATTTTTAGTTGCTTAACATTTTGAAAATATTGAATGGCCTAATTATTTTGGCAACTCATTTATGAGCTTTATTGATTTTTTTTCACAAGAATGGAAATATGTTCTGATTTTTTTATTGGTAGATTCAAGATCAACACGGATACATGATAGACATAATATCAATAATAGATAGATGGGGGGTAGAAAATCAATTTTAGACATCAAATCCTTGATGATATTGAGATATTCATCATAGTTACCTCTTTTGAAATTGATTTCTAAGACATCCATATTATAAATCAAATAATATGCTGCTTGAATCAAGAATCTTTAATATAGTCTTTATGAAATTGACCAATGACTACTCATATTTCATAAAAATATAATGTTTTTATTTAGCCCCACATATAAGATCATACAATTTTCGCTTAATCTCATATCAAATCATAGTCCCCGGGAACTATATATATGTGCATACATACACATATATGTACGTACATACATTTTTATGCATGTACGTACATAAATATAAGTGCATGTATCACATATGTGTGTGTATATATATATGTATAAAACAAAATTTTGTTATAATAATGCTATTAAAATGAAGTGTAGAATCATAATAATAAAAAAAGTGAGAAAAATCTCAGAATTATTTTGTATGATTAGACCAATCCAGGGAAAATGTTGGATGATAAATATAAAGCAAATAAAAAAGGAGTACAAGATTGTGCAAAGCCAGGCACATGATGTCTCTCTGAAAACGTCCTTTTCTCTGAGTTGGCAGCTGAATCATAGCACGCAGTGTTCAAGCTTGCTATCTCTTGTGGTCCAATTGTACTATTTCCCTCCTGACCAATGCTGATATAAGCTTTTCATGAATACTTACTTACAGAAACCAAGTGACTGATTGAGAGAGAGAGAGAGAGAGAGAGAGAGATGAAAAAGGTTTTGAGAATTCCAAAACAGAAGGCTTATAACAGGCCATATGGAGGCTTTTATGTGTCTTATAAGAGAATGATAGCAGTCTTTTGCGTAAGAAAATTGAAGGCTTTGTCTGCGTAAGAACTAATAAGTTTAACAACTAAAAACATTTCACACCATTGACCTCTGAGTATGGCCAATACTTGGTGTCTTTACTTGCTTGGACTCTTCTTCCCCATATGGTTTTTTTACGCATATAAACTAGTTTCAATCATCTATATTGGGCTGGGTTTTAAAGGTTTTCTGCTTGGTCTAATATTCTGTGAGATATGTTCATATAATTGAGCGTATTTTGTCACTCACATAGAATTCTGGGCTTTGCTTTTTACATGTATAGTTTGCTGTGCAAATGTTCAATATTCAGGAATTTGTTCGTTTTCATCTTAAAATATAGCCTTTGTCCATATGACTGCACAGTTCATAAGCTGGCAAGCTAAGTTGCACAGGTAGGAAGATGTAAGTAGGAAAAAAAAGGAGCAATGAGAATATTCTTGAAATGTTCTCTCAACTATTAGTTGTAAACACATTCTTTTTAGTAGAGTGATTAAATATTTCAAAAATATTTTTATAGTTTCATGTAACCTTAGCTCCCATTTAACTATCACACATTTTTAATTAATTTTTTAAATAAAAAACTTTGATCATATTGACATACATTATCAAGTAGGTAATTGTTGATTATGTGATTAAAATTTTAAATTATGATTTATTTTAAAAATATGGCTAACTAATTTTATCATTTTTAAATATATTTAACTAGAATAATAATCATTCTTTTAAAAAATAAATTATTTAAAGGTAAATAAAAGTGGCTAAAAAGTATTTTACTTGGTCTTTTAAGATAAAAATGACTAATAGTATTTTTTTAAGCATAATATTAAAATAATCATGTATAGCTCAATATTATTGTAGCATGCTGATTAAAAATGTTTTTATCATTTATCTTAAATTTTTAATTATGTAAGTTCTCTTAAATTAATCATTACTAGTGTTTTTTTTTTTTTTTTTTTTTTTTTTTTTTTTTTTTTTTTTTAATTAAAACCCACAGAAGGGGCCTACGCGTTGATTAGAAAAAAAGGTTACAAGGTCCTTAGAAAGGTCCTCCAGCTCACTACGCTCAGACGAGCTACAATCAAAAAGAAAATTAAAACCTACGAGCCGGTGGACCTTTTTTCTAACATTACAAAAATTACGACTAGTAAAAGTGGGCTGCACGGTAGCAGCACCCAAAAAATGGTGAAGATACTCACATTCAGCACAGACTTCCTGCAAAAAAGATAACAAGGAAAGAGAGAGCACCAAAAAGTAGTAGAAAAGAGAGGCTTACAGTGAATGATAAGAAACCTTTTAGTAAGCCAAAATAACCTGCAATAGCCACTCCAAAAAAAGATATGAGAACAGCGGTTATACATAATATTTCTGAATGAAATATACAAAAACAGAATTATCTCACCAGTGATATGAAAAAGATCAGTACATTTAGTACTAATGCCATTTTCTAATAAGTGACCAGTGCTAGAAAATTTCCAATCAGCACTCATATCGCAACGGGTATAAACATAAGTGATGGCCAACGCAGAATAGGACACAGAATTCCAGTTATAAGTCAGCCCCAGAATTGAAATATTCCAGCATGTAAAGATGACATAAGTTAAACAAGAGTAAAAAAGCCAGAACCCAGCACTTAAATTACATTTGCTAAAATGACTGGACTGAAGGTGCCGCAGATAAGTAACCCAAACAGCTCTCATCAGAAAGAAAACAAAACCACAGGGAATAAAGAACACAAGCAGATACCAAAAAGCCATAAAAATCTGGCAAGAAAACCAAACTTAGCCAGAATAATGAGATAAGGATGCATAAAATGGTCACAACCAGATACAGCTAACCAAGGATTAAAATGGATATCTCTGAAACAGAACAAAGCATTCACAGACCAATAAAAGTCAGAACTGATCACAGCCATATAGAGGAAAATAGCAAAAGGATGATCAGGCTTGCACATACAAAAGACCGAAAAAACACAATACAAGTAGCAATTGAGATTAACCATATCTGATATAAGGTAAACCAGTATTATCCAGTAAGATCATACCTTGGAGAAGCGGATGCAAATCATTAGTATTTAAATCTTCATAGCAAGGAATATTACAACCATACTTGGCTAACCAATCAGCACACGAGTTAGCTTCACGAAAAATATGAGAGATGAGGTAATGAAATTTGGACAAAGAAAGTTTTAGCTTCCTAATTAGATAAAAATTCTCAGGATTTCCCGGAATAACATTTTTAATGATTTGAATAAGAAGAAAAGCATCAATTTCAATCCAGATAAAATTAACATTTAAACTACTGCAAACTTGAAGACCAAGAAGCAGCGCATGAATTTCAGCCTTAAGGGCATTACTGCACTGAATAGGCGCCGCAAAAGCAGCCAACACATTACCATTATTATCTCTAATAATACCACCAGCACCAGCCCCATTCGGCCCAAGAGAACCATCAGTATTGAGCTTCACATAAGGAGGTTTCGGTTTGATCCATTGAACCATTCTATCAACACACGTATTAGAAATAGTTGAGAAATTAATACCTAACAAATTAGCCAGATGGCTACAATTACTGAACTGCTTTTTAGAGATAAGCTTGTAAGCATGCATTTGATTAATCTTATACTTCACATTCGAAACAATAGCCATAGCATCCATAGTAATAGCATTATGTTTGGCCTCATTCCGAGATTTCCAAATGAACCAAACAATGAGAATGGGAATAAGATTAAGGATATGACCTTTAGAAACATAAAACCAGTTTTTGCTAATAGACATAAAATCATTATCAATAGCAGAAATAGGTTTATTAGCAATATTACCAAAATAATTCCAAACCGTTTGAGCAATGGGACTAGAGATAAAGATGTGATCAATGGTTTCAATATCGGAACAACATTGGCATTTCGAGGAAAGTTGAAAACCTTTCATCTGGAGCCTAACATCTACCGGTAAATAGCCTTTAAGACATCTCCAATATAAAATAGAATACGATAAGGGAAAATTAATATGCCAGATAGACGAGTAAACAGTCGACTTATCCTTATTAATTCTAAAGGAATTCCAAGCTTCCTTTAAAATAAAGTTACCCGAAGAAGACCTAGAGAATAAAATAATATCCTTCTCATGAAGCTGAAGAGGGATTTCTAAAATAGTATCAATAATGAAAGGAGGAACCACTTCGTTAAGCTTGTTAACATCCCAACAGCCATTATTCAAAAAGTAAGAAACTTTGATATTGCTAACGGAGGTAGTGTTAAGTAAAAAATCAATAGAAGAATGACCAATCCAATTATCTTGCCAAAAATAAACATCACCTTTGCCAAGCCCCCATTGGATGCATTTTTCAGCTTCCCACTTAATATTGCAAAGTCTTTTCCACACAAACGAGTCTGTACTTCTAGAAAAGCAAACATTAGGATGAATATTATTGCAATATTTAATATTCAAGAAACGAGCCCAAAGACTCAAATTAGATCTAAAAGAAAACCAAAGTTTGTAAGAAAAAGCTTTGGACGAATCCATTAAAGACTTGCAACCAAGCCCACCTTCAGAGAGAGTGCCACAATTTTTATCCCAAGAGGACCAATGAATGCTTTTATTATTAAAAGTCGAACCCCAAAAAAATTTGTTAAAAATTCTCTCAAGTTTAGAACAAACAGAAATAGAGGGAAATAAAGTATGAAAAAGGAAAATAGGCATAGAGTTTAAAACAGATTTTATCAGAATAAGTCTGCCACCATAAGATAAAAAGTTAGAAGACCAATTGTTCATCTTTTTCTCAATCTTAGTAAAAATATTATCAAAAAGAAAACTTCTCTTCTTACCCTTGTAGATTGGAGTACCAAGATAAGTAATGGGTAAAGCTTTAGGAACAAAACCACATAATCTTTGAATGCTATGAATCTTGGTTTGATTGATGGAATTGCTAACAATAAAAGTACTTTTCTCTTTATTAATAGATAACCCACTATGGGTATGAAACTTAAAAAGGAAATCTAATAAAAGAGAAATGTTGTTAATAGAACCATTGGTGAATAAAATGAAATCATCCGCAAAACTCAAATGAGATATAGGAAAGCCTCTAATAGTACGAAAATTTAATCTAGAATTTCTTAAAAATAAATCATTTAACCCTCTAGAAAGATATTCCATAGCAATGATGAAAAGAGCAGGAGACATAGTATCACCTTGACGAATGCCCTTGACGGATTTGAAAAAACCATTATGCTTGCCATTAATAATCACAGAGAAAAAACAATTTTCAATACTATTTTTAATAATAGATATAAATGAATTGCCAAACCCGAACAGAGACAGAACTTTGTAAAGGAAATTCCAATTAAGATTATCATAGGCCTTAGAGATATCAAGCTTAAAAATAACATTACCACCTTTACTTTTCACATTAATGTCATGAGTGATCTCTTGAGCCAACAAAATATTATCAAAAATACTACGGCCTTTAACATAACTAGTTTGATTTAAAGAGATAATTCTGGGTAAGATGTTAATAAGTCTATTAGCAATGATTTTAGAATTCAACTTATTAAGAAAAGTACATAAGCTAATGGGTCTAAAGTCATGCCAATGATTGGGGCCATCAATTTTAGGAATAAGAACAATATAAGTAGAAGAAAAGAATTTCGGGTAGGGGTTACCAGCAAAGAAATCTTTCACAGCATTAATAACATCCTCTTTAATCGTCTCCCAATTATCTTGAAAGAATTTAGTAGTGAAACCATCAGGACCGGCAACAGCATTGCTGTTAAGATTCTTGATAACATTTAAAATTTCCTCATCAGAAGGAGTTTGACACAGCAAAAAATTATCTTCCTCACAAACAATTTCGGAATAATGGTAGAGTTAGTTAGAGGAATGCAAGTAGTAGAGTTGGTAAAAATATTCTTAAAATAATCAACACCAGAATTACAGATCTCCTCATCAGAATTAAGAACAGAACCATCAGTATCAATAATCTTGTGAATAAAGCTTTTAGATTTCTTTTTGTTAGCTAAAGCATGAAAAAATTTAGTGTTTCTATCACCTTCCACAATAAATTTAGCATTGGATTTTTGATGCCAATAACACTCTTCTTGACGTTGAAGTAAAAGAAGAGATTCTTTAGCTTGATTCAGACTAGTCAAATTATCAGAAATAGGATTGGTTTGGAAAAGCTTTTCCATATCCATAACATTAGTTTCAGCCACTTTAATATTAGAGAATAAATTTTTAAAAACACACCTATTCCACCACCTTAAGCACTGCTTTAATCTAGAGAGTTTCGACCAAAGTCTAACCATGCCAGAAACATTGTTATCAGGATAAACAGGAGCATTCCAATTAACAGAAAGAATATTAGAGAAATCATTATGCAACATCCACATATTCTGAAATCTAAAAGATAGAGCATTAAGATGCAAATTAGTTTTAACATTTAAAAGCAATGGAGAGTGGTCAGAAAGAGTTCTGCTAAGATGTTCAACACTAGATAAAGGAAAGTCAGCGATCCAATTATCATTAAAAAGAAATCTATCTAATCTTTGCCAAAGATTAGCTCTGTACCACGTAAAAGGACAACCAAAATAACCAATATCATTGAGATTGCAATCACTAATCATAGAGTTGAAATCATCCATGGCATTGACATTAGCAGCATTACCACCCAGTCTTTCAGCAGAGTTAGAAATGATATTAAAATCACCTCCAATGCACCAAGGGTCGTTGATAATTGAAGCAAATTGTCTAAGCTGGTACCACAGAGGTAAACGATTACTTTTAGTGCAAGCAGCATAAACAAAAGATGCGTAGCAATTAATATTGGAAATAGATATAATGCAGTGGCAAACTTGAGGAAAATCCTCAATAACTTCTAAAGAAATGGCATTATTCTAAAATATCCAAATTTTATTGGAGCAATTAGCATAGCAATTGGAAAAACCAAGGGATTTAGCAGACGAATCAATTCTGATATTGTTAATCAAAGGCTCAATCAAAACGAGAAGCTGAATGTTGTGAATTCTACACAAATTACGCACACGAAGTTTAGAATTTTTATCACCAATACCTCTAACGTTCCATAAAATGGCTTTAATCATTGCAAACCTTAGATGAAGTTTGAGCTCTAGTTGATCTGGGAGTGGGTGGTAAACTTTGTTTGGCTTGCTTACCCTTCTTTCTCGAAACCTGTATAAAATTCTCCTCAAGCTGACAGTTAGAATTAACATTGGTATCATTTGAAACATCATTAGAGTTATCAATAGAATCATTATTGCCAAGATTAGCACAAGGTAAAGGACTACCAGAGCTAGGTGGGATGAACTCACCATCTTCATAATCCTTATTGTTACCTCTATTAGAAATAGGACATTGCTCATCTAAATCCACATTAGCATTACAATTATCTAAAGGAACATCATTCTCCATGTCATTAAACATAGAAGCAATAGAAATGAAAAGATTAGGATCCGTTATACCTTCACTATTGTGCACAATAGAGTTAGTCGCAGCAGCATCAATATTAGCAGTATTATCTAAAACATCATTCTTATCTAACAGAGTAGGATTAACAAGAGGAACAACAATGCTTAAATTATTTTCCTTGGAGTTACCATCCGTAATATCAAAATTATGCCCATTGGATTGCGGTTCCACCATATTCTCAATATGCACGTTAGCAACCTTGCTATTAATAGGGACATAAATTTTTTGAGAATCGGCAGAGCCAGGCTTTCCTTTAGGCATAATTTTATCTTTTTTGAGTTCAGGATGTAGAATAAAACAGTCCTTTTGAGCATGACCGTGCATTTTACAATGAGGGCAGAAATCAGGGACATTATCAAACTCCACTTTTTGCATATATCCAAAAGCTTTAGATCCAACCCAGATTTCTTTAGGATGATTTTTGGAAATATCAATTTCCACAAGTATTCGAGCAACAGAAGGTCTAGTACGAGAGGCAGTAGCTTGATCCGTTTGCAACGGTCTACCAAAAATTAAACCTAACGCATGCAAAACTTGCTGATTAAAAAAATGCAGACGCAAATTAGGGAAGGATATCCAAACAGGAACAATGGGGGATTCCTCTTTAATATCGAAAAAAGGGGTCCATTTCAAAATACGCATTTGACAGTTGTGAATGAAATACGATCTTCTAGCAAAAATACGACTATAATCCAGATCATTTGAGAGTTGAATAGCAACATGCCTTGGGTCCAGTAAACCAACAGAGTAAAAACCCGAGAGTTTAAGGGACGAGAAAAACTGACGAATAGCGTCAAGGTTAGGTCTGCGAAGACCAAACTTACCAACCAAAGTAAACTTGAAAGGAGACGCAAGCTTCAGAACTTCTTCATCCGACAATAAAATCGCAGGTACACCATTAAAAGTAGACTGAGTTAAAGATGGAAGATCATCACCTGCAGAAGCTTTACCAGCAAGAACCTCTTTGAAAGAACGAGATCTAGTCGGAGATTTAGGAGAGTCATCAACAAGATTAAAAAAACCTTTATTCTGATGCGTCATCGGCTCAGAACCTCTTCCCCACGAGGAGGAAGAAACATTACCAGCCATCGCAGCAGCCCAGAAGGGGCCGAAGCAAAGAAAACAAGGCCAAGGCCAGTCGATCGCACGAAGAACACACCGAAAACTGAGAAAAACACGGAACGAAACGACGGAGGCGGAAGAAACCCTAAATCGCCAGAGCGGCTAGGGCAAAACGAAGTATACTGCATCTTTAATTATAATTATTCTGCTCTTATTCTCTTTATTTTGTTTCATCAGTCACTCTATTTTAAAATTTGGCCAAGAAAACATGAGCTCAAATAATTCTTCACTTGAGTCTAATTATAAATTAATCATCACCATTAAAGTTTTACAATATATAAGATTGTAGACATTATCATCACACTATTTAGTGTAAAATAATTTTAAAGAATTATATTTAAATATTTTATTATTACAGAGTAATTAAATTCACAAATTATGTAATAAAAATTTAATTGTAAGATTAAAATTTGAAATCTAATTAAGTTATAATATGTTAATAATATGGGCAAATAATTAAAACAACTTAAAGTAAGAAAAAAAAAACTTTAAGAACAAGCTAATCAAAAATAAATTATGCATGTGAACTACCTTACTCTCAACAAAACCTATTCATAATATTTTAATAGTTTCAAATGTAAATTATAATGTGTTAAAATGATGAAGAAAAAAAATAATTAAAAATAAATTACCTTAAGCGTCTCCCTCTCAAGTCTCAACAAAACAAGGAAAAAAATTTTAATGTTAGAGTTCCACTAAACAGTCATTGAATACATTCAATACCTTCCTCAACATAAAAGGGAATCTCCCTTTAAGTAAACCAAATCCAAGAATGCTATAAAGATTACAAATGATCTCACATATTAATTGCTTTGAGAAGAAGTTGATAGTTCCTTTTTTTATTTGTTCTCCTACCAAGGCTCCCAGAGCAAATAGTTATTTCCCTCAAATTAATTGGGGCCTATAGTGACCACTTTTTTTATTAAATAACATGATAATGACAATAATTATCATATATGGGACCAACAAATTTCCTCGAAGATCGCAACATCGATGTAATTAGACCTTATCATCTTCTCCCATGACTTTAGTTAGGTTTTCAAGATCTTATTGACAAATTAGAACAAGGACTACTGCAAGAGGTCCACTCTTATTTGCAGTCCAAGGAAGGTTTGTCTATTTATGCACAATTATTAGATAAACAAACTTTGGGTCCTAAAGTCTCAAAACAAAAACTAAGTGATAAGGGCTGCTTAGAAGCATTTCTAGCCAATCAAATGTTTTCTCATATTGTCACTGATAGGAATGCTCATATTGGTTGCCTTATTAACAGGGCTAGTTGACCATCGCATTCTTGCCAACCATGTCAGACCCAGTAGTGTCCACATCACACAACTGGAATGGCTTTATAATATGTAGAGGCAATCACGAAACCATTAACCAATGGAGCCTTTATTGCCCCAAAGATCATGTAATGAATAAAAAAAGCTATACACACCCAAAAATTTTAAAAAACTATTCATTGCAGAAAAAACAATAAAAATCACAAACATATATTTCATTCTAAGCCAGTTTTGTTATTTCTTAGCCTAGTGCTGAATTCATGGTGGGTAAAGCATTATTAGTGTTATAGATTATAGATCTTGTAACAAATTTGACTCAAATTTAACCTTAAGTAAATAGAAAATCTAATTATATAGTTCAATCTTATATAAAATTGAGACCACTCAAAAAATTTCTAAGAAAATACAAAATTAAACAAAAAAACTTGGATTTCGTCAGTGTTATGGAGATTTATCTAAAAAATTATGAGAAAGTTATTATCCACATGTTAACAAACTTCGGAATGATCATCCTTTTCTAGTTAAAGAGATATGCTTTTAATTCAATGAAGATAATAGCGCGACAGAAGAGTAGAGAAGAGTCCAAGTAATTTCCTACCTCAACAATCCAATGATCTTCATCTAACTAGTTTGTAACTCAGATTTTCTTAATCAATTCACATATTAATAGTATTCAAATGATATTTATTTTCTCTTCTATGTAATATATATCGTTCTTGACCATAAGCTTCAAGTTTTGTCAGGCTTTAACAATACATATTTTCATCTCTGATGAAGTCTAGCCAATCAATTTCTCATCAGCTATTAAAGAATATTAAATGCTCAATAATTAGATCATAATTTTCATCAAAAAATGATTAAATATAAACAAAAGAAACATATCTGCAATAAAGTATACATCAACAAGAAAAACTCAGCAAATTCATTTCCCACCCAATGAAAAGTACATTATTCATGTAATCATATTACTTATTCAATAGAAACTACACACATATATAACCCCTTTATCAAGTTGGACACTATAGTATCGATCATCTAATATATTAGAAACTCCACTGTTCGTACTTAAATAATAAGCAAGTAATAAAGCATTAGCCTACCTAAACATTTTATGTAAAATAGAAGTTACCAAGACATAATAATATAGAGGAAAGCAAAATAGAGGCCTTAGTAACACTTTCTGGCATTTTCCCACCATCTTTTCTAGTGAACATTGCCTCATAGACAGGCCACGAGTTTGTCACAATGTATCCAGAAAGAAATAATTGAATCAGCATCTCATTCAATCCCCCAACTCTTCTCACAACTTTTATGAATCCAAAAATGATGGAGACTACATTAACAATGGCTATCGTTCCCATTGAGACAAAGAATGGTGAAGATGTGTTGAAGAAAAACTTGCCATTTTCATACAGCTTGTTTTCTTCTTCTTTCTGTACTTTGCTTGTCAAGTTGAACCCTGGGGCTGAGCACCCTATTTGGCTAAGTATAAAATCCAAAGTTCCAAAGGTGGAAGATGTGATGCCTTTGATTAACCACATTCTTTGCTCACTCCACCATCTCCAGATTAATCCACCGACTTCCATGAACTCGATGAGGTCCTGAACATAGGTGGATAAGAAGATGTAGGCATATAGGAAGAACCACGGGTCTGAGGCCTGTGAAAATTGAGAATATTTTAAGCTAAGATACCAAAATAAAATGCTTATCATTTCACATATATGATATATATGATGCTTTTTGCTTGTATAATCAATTTAATTTCTATTATCAATATATATAATTAACCTTATATTTTATCTTCTACTACTTTATCATTTAGACTTCTCAGATGTGATGATGAATTTTTCATCAACCTTGATTATCTCAAATTCCTCTAAATGAATTTACTTAATATATTTTTCATACTATTTTAAAAATTCTAAAAAGCTTTAAAAAGAAAATGATTGCATTATGGTGAAGTGCATCTTTCAATCTTCTCCTTCAATAAGCTAAGGACCAAAAGGGGTTGATAGTTAACTTAACTGATGCTATAGGAAAGAATTTGTTTGTTAGGTGGTTTGTGAGATGAACTAGCTAGTACAAGGGAGAACAAACTTTCCTCTATCTTAGATGAGTTTGCTAATGATAAAATTGGTGATTGTCATGGGAAAGTTGATGGTTTCATAAGAGTTAACCATGTTTAGATTTGGAGACTTATATAAATAACCAGACAAAGGAACGACATTGGTATTTAATCTATGTATATTTATTATCTTTATAATAATATAATTTAATATAAGAAGGTAAAAGTATAAATGATATATACCTTTGGAAAAAGAGATTTGCCATAAAAAAGAGCCAGTTGAGGAAGAAGTCCATATATGGTTAATGGAATGCACCAACATCCCCATAATGCGTAATACATGTAACAGAATCCTGCCAGCAAAGAAATCTTTCTGCTTCCATATAAAAGAGGGCAATATCTGGAGAAACAAACTTGATAGACACCCACAAACCATCTCTTACTCTGACTTACTGCATCAATTAAACTCTTGGGTGCTTCTCCGAGAAAGGCTGGCCTGTCTGGGTTACAAAACACAGACCTCCATCCCTGGCAATGTAATCTGAAACCTGTGTAGTAGTCTTCCACTAGAGAACCATACCTAAACCCAATCTATAAACAGAAGGGTATTAATTATATATGAGCATGAAATTTTTATACATGGCAAAAAATTAATAATAATGAATAGGAAATGTAATGCAGGTTAAATAAATTCATACTGAAAGTTGTGATCTATATACAAGCTACTTAAAAAAATCGAAGATATATATATGCAACACAGATCTAGGCTTCATTTGGGGTGATTTTTTTTTTGTTGCTTCTTAAAGCAGTATTTTAGTATAAAAAATAAAGATTTTTTATTAAAAATTTAAATAAAGAAATAATAAAAAATCATTCCGAACGAAGCTATAAAGTCAATTGAAAAATTTCAGCAGAGGTCTGTGAAAGTAACAAGTATATGGAGTATGCTATTTTGTACAAATTATAGGATTGTTAAATTTTATCTTATGAAAATAATGCTATGTTGTCTTTCATGTCTTGTAATAAAAAAAATGTTTTATAATTTTTATTAGAACTTAATGTTTTTCCAATAAAAAAATTCTATTCTTGATACATATTTTGCCAGATATTGCGCATTTGAAAAAAAAAATAAATAAATCTTGTTTTCCTAATCAATTTCTTTATAAACTCAACTACAAAACATATACAAAGAATGATAAATTTTATTAAAATCACAAGACAATCTAATTCAATTTCTAAACAACAACTTTTGTAATTTTTGTATAAATATCTAATAATTTCGACTGAATATATATTGCTTCTTTGAGTATACACTTTTAAAATGAAACAAAACATACACTACACATACCTGAGAACCCCACTCTTTACGACCATGCTCATATTCAGAACTAGCTGCTTCATGAGCTTTCAGTAAAATAAGCTCTGAGCTCAACAAGTAACTCTGTACTTTGAATTCATCAGAAGAAGGCATTGCCACCGGAGGAGGACTGTAAAGTGATCGACGAGAGAAGAAGCATCCTGTTCCAGCGTAGTTGGCACCTTGTAATCCATCTAAGCCTTGTTCACCGAGAATAAATATCCGCCTAAACTCACCACCATAGATATCATTTTTGTTAAGCCCGATATATCTCTGTGGAAACTGGACGAAGGAAAGGTTTGGCGAAAAGTCCTTGTCTAGAAAGTAACAGAGAGCTCTTTGAGGTGCCTTAGGATCGTTGGAACACATGTCACAATCTAAGGTGAGGATTAGCGGTGCATTCGTCATGGCTTCAGAGACTCGAAGCTTTTGCATGCATGCAAAAAGAAGAGTAAGGAGTATGTAGGCAGTAGCATAGGAATATCATTAAAAGAGAAAACTATAATCAGGATATAATCAAATTTTTAATTACAATGTATATACTCAAGGTCATTAATTTTATTTTAAAATGAGTGTAAATGAAAATGATGAGGATATATAATGAAATTTTTAATTCAAAATAGAAAAGTTGTAATGAGGACTAACAAGTGCATTGAGAGCTCCAGCCTTGAAGTTGTGAGGAGAAGCTAGGCGTTTCTCTCTGGAGATATAGATCAGATTTGGGAGGGGATGGCCAGTGATGTCCTTGTCCTTCTTGCTTTCCAAGAGAACCTGGATTAAAATGATGATGATGATGATGATGTGCTTCAAGTTCTAATTTTCATGGTTCAAAATTAATAAAGTTTATATTGAGCTTTTATCAATCCACTTGTAATTATAAAAATTTTGGATAAATAGATCATCCTAACATTGAATCCTCACTCTCATGATCTTCACCGAACTTCCTATGCCCATTATTGCTTCTCAACCAACACAAATCATGGATTAATACCCATTTGCTTTCATCAAATCTCAACATCATCAAACCGTCTCCATCAAAACCAAAGGAGACATATCTAATTAGTACTATAAGTTACTATATTATAATTTCATCTTTTTAGATTAAAGGAAATTAAAAACATTTGTAATTCTCAACATAAATAAATAAGAATATTTCAACTAGGCTAGGCACTATAATTTTCATTCATTTTTAATTTTTCACATAAAAATTATATTATGTGAGTTACTTGTAGCTCATTTGTTTATAGGAAGCCATCTTAATGGGCAATTCTTAATTGTGAACAAATAGTAAAGCCATCTTAATGAGCAATTCTTAATAGTGTACAAATATTTACAGGAAGCCATCTTAGGCTTTAATGATAAATTCAATGTCAAAAACCTCCTCTTAATAGTGAACAAATGTACCAACTGTCATAATGAGCAATTCTTACAAATAAAAGAGCACTACCTTGAAGTGAGACATAGTTTTGCTCATCCTTCCTAACAAGAGGAAGCTTATCGATAAAGTTGTTATTAACTAATCATTGGACGATCACACTTGATATATAGAGGAATCTCACATCTCTATTAACTTACTGTAGATTGAAAGAATTGTTCACTAAAGTTCAATCATTCGGCCATCTTTCAATATCATAAAAAGGTTCTGGATGGTGGTGGAATTTTGGATAGTTTTCATGTAATTCTGGAATTTTCTTTTAATGTGTTGAATGTCAATCTCAGCTTCGAGCTACTGTTGGGTTTGTTCTTGCCAGCCTTCTTTTTACTTCCTTTTATGGCATTTATTAATTTTTTTTATTTGATAGGGATCTTTTGCTCTTAAGATCTTTTTTGCTTCTTTTATTGTTTTTGCTGAGCATTAATGAGTTATCGATCCCTCTAAGGACTTATACTCAATTTTTTAATATTAATACGTGGGAGGTATACAAGTATACCAATAATAATAATAATAATAATAATAATAAATAATAAATAATAAAAAGGGCCTATCCAAAGAATCTTTTCATTGCTTTGCTTTTTTCATTTCTATAATACTACTATTTGGCTACCGCATTCTCGATTCTTCTCAAAATTTTTTACAGTGAGAATCAGTTTTTTTTTATAATTAGACCTACTAGAGTACGATAACTATAAGAAAGCTAATGTTAGACTAATTTAAAAGGGAAAAGTTTTAAAATACATATAGTATTTTCAAATATGATATTTTCCCATAAAAATAATCAGCTACGTTATAAGTAGTAGCAACTATCCCATACTAGGGACACTCAATATGCATCTCATATAATTAATTTCCATGCTTTTTTGGTTTCCCTTAAAGGTCAAGCCAAGGCATAGATCTACTCCACCCTTATGGCATTAATGTTCACAACTTCTTGTCAAACTCTTCATGCTCTTTATTGAACATTAATTCTTTCAAAATTGAAAATCAATAATGGATTCTACCCACCTTTAAGAAATTTGCTAGGAATGAGGACACCATCAAAGAATACTCTTAAAGATTCTTCAGTAAAGCTCATCATATCCTAGGAGTCAACTATAGTTGTTACAAGGGCTCTTTCTTGGAATTCCTTACTCAGCCATATTATATTCAACACTAAGGCAGGACCTAACTATTCCTAAGTTGTCCTCATTTACAAAGTCAAAGAATAAATTATGTCTAATGAAGCCACCAATAGACTATTTAATTAATAAAATGTAAAAAAAAATTAGAAAAAATACTAAATAAGTCTTTTTACAGAACCTGGATTACTGAAGGATGGTCTTTGTGAGTGAAGTTTTTCCATGTCTTGAAAATTTCCTTCTCCTCGGGAGAGTTCACTAAGTTGAGGGTGACATAACCTTTTTCCATTGCACAATTCACTCTTTCTTTAAGGCTTTCAAACATCACCTGAGACAAATAAGTATATGGTTTAGAAAATTGGAGAAAATATCATAACTAACAAGCAAATGCACATTTGTAAGAATATAGTCTCTTATGGTTTAATATATAATATGAATATCATATATAATTAAGTTGGCCGAATGATTAATCATTTATTTTAAGAAGATTTACATACATAACATCTAAAATTATTCCTTTTATAAATTCAGCACTTAAATTTGACTATTTTGCTCAACTTACCATGCATGTTGTAATGCTGGTAGTGCTCTTTCTTGAAACTCTAGACAACAAAGAAGTGTAGAAGACGTGACTAGATTTCAATGCTTGTAATACTCACTCTTTTAGTAATTAGAGTACATGTTAACCTGAATAAGATGTAATAAGAATTTTAAGTATTATTGGTGTTATTGACATTTGAAAATTTGAAAAAAGGAACTCAAGAGTTAAATTTGAAAAGAATATTTGATAATGACACATTTGCTCTTGATGGTGTTTTGGCACTGGCGTGGGGAGCACTATGGTGTTGGTGTGGAAAGCGTTGTGGCGATGAGTTCTTTATATAATGGAAAAAAATTAAGGCACTTGGAGCAATTCATCATTGGTCATTCAAATATGTGGGGATGATTGCTTCTGTTTGGTGAACGACACTTGAGAGTGTTGCGGCATAGGGGGAGTGGCACTACAATTCTGAGGTGTTGGGTACAAGAAAATTTTAAGGAATTAGAAATTCTTGGGAGCATAGCAACACTGGGTAGGATAGCATGCACCACGATGCTAATCAGTTTTAAAAGTTTTAATAGAACCCTCCTCCCCCTAAGCTCTTACCCCATTTCATATGGTCGGGAGAGAAGAGAAGACGAATGGGAAGGAGAACAGGAGAAGAGAGGAGAAGAAAGAGAAACAAAGCAAGGTTCGAAGCTGTTTAGTTGGTTCCATCCATTGAGCCAGTTAGAAAAAGTGTTCCTCTCCAAGTAGGAGACCATTGCCCTATGCCTATTTTCTGTTATTTCACTTTTTGTAAGATTTTGTGATATAAATGATAAAAAAAATGTAAATTTTGTGATATCTTGATTTCTAGTGAGTACTTACCATATAACTTTTAGTATGTTATAGATCTGTTCATTTGAAATATGACATGATCATGTTGCGGTTTCACCGATATTTCTGTATTTGATACATACATTCTAAGAAAGGTAAGATAAATATGTAGAAGAAATTAATAAATGACTACATTGAGATTATATAAAATGATTTACATGCATGATAGATTTATATGACAATCATAAATATTGATATGATTATAGGAAATTATCATTAGAACTAACATGCATATATGATTCCCACATTAAAAACTTCATCTATTTATGGTGATATCCAGTACTTTTGCTATCATTTATCTTAAATGTTATGTATGTAAAAGAGATTAGTGAGGGGAGTAGGAAGAAAACAAGGTGTTTCTGCAACTAACCCAACCTTAAATGTGGTGTAGCAGGAGAAGGATGAAATAGGGATTAATTGTAGGAGTTGGGGAAGTTAGGTGACCCTCCTCTCACAAATTTATGTAAAAGGAAGGGAATGAGTCAAGCGATTAACCCCTTATGATCCTTGAATGTATAGGCCATCAATATTTTTTTTTTCTATTTTTAAAATATATTAATTTTTATGGTATTTAATATGAGAGAAAGTAGTGTTATTGGTAGACTTATGATTCTAGCATAATTTAGATAAATTCTTCATGCATCCTCAAGCATATTTTAGAGCATACTAATTATAAAATTTTTAAAGATATGGAAAAAAAGCCATGCATGATCATTTGATCAACTAAAATAAAATCTTAACCAACATAAATTAGAGCAAACAAATTATGGGACTTTGTAATTATAAAAAAATGATCTAATCTATCTATATTGACATCAAAAAGGATGTCCTAATCAACCTTTATCCACGCAATTATAACTTTTAATGGCATTAAATTATATGATTTTTAATTTTATAATTAAGAAAATTAAAATAGAAGATAAATTTAAATTATAAAAAATAGAAAAATATATAAAATTAATTATTTGATATATATATATATATATATATATATATATATATATATATATATATATATATATATATATATATATATATATATATATAATCCTAAGAAAATATGATGACTGACTACGTGTGTAATTGAGTTACCACGAGCTGAGCTTGAGTTTAATTAATTAATCAAGTTTGAGTTCGAGCTCGATCTTTTTTCTATGAGTTCAAGATGACTCGTTTACTATGAAATAGAGAAAATAATTATGATTCAAGCAATCATTATAATAGAATGAAAAAAAAAGAATGTGAAATTAGAATATAATCAAATAATATAATATATTTTTTTAATAATTTTATACTTAAAATCATGAATGCTATTTGTTCCATCCTGGAACATTCACGACACTAGAGAGATATAGAGTTTAGCATTCAAGCTTTATACGAAGATCCAACACACCTATAGATATGAGAGATGGGTGCTAAAGTCATAAATGATACTTTGAAAAGGGAAAAAAACATGGGGCTTGACCCAATTAAAATGATGATACTAGTGTTTATTATTGAATACAAATGAGATTCTTCCTTGGGGGAAGGTCTTGGCTCGATGTAACAAATATACATAATATAGAGCATATTATATGGTGGGAGTTGGAAGAATCTAATGATGTAGAAGTTGTTCTCAAGAGAATGTTGGTATGTTCATTTGGTTAGTAGAATCGTAGTCAGGTGATAGTGCTCCGAGGGACTGTAGTTAGCGGGTGAAGGAGATTGGAGGGACTGTAGTCGGTGGGTGAAGAATGTTACAAGGACCATAGTTGGAACACAATTGAGGTCAGAGGGATCATAGTCTGTGGGCGGAGGTCAGAGGGATCGTAGTCGATAGACGACGGTGGTTGGAGGGACTGTAGTTAGCGGGCGATAGAGGTCAGAGGGATCATATTTGGTGGGCAACGAAGGTCCAAGGGAGCTTATTTGGTGGGCAACTGAGGTTGGAGGGACCGTAGTCGACGGGCGACAATGGTTAAAGGAACCGTAGTCGATGGTCGACGGAGGTCAGAAGAACCGTAGTTAGCAGACAATAGAGGTCGAAGGGACCGTAGTCAGTAGACAATGGGGGCTAGAGTGGTGTGTTGATGACAACTAGGTGGAGGACTGGTGGTGATCGGCGACTAAGCGAAGGTTAGACGACGGTCTGCGAGAAGTGAATAGGCAGAGTTCCGTCTATAATAGGTAGCCAAGCAGAAGTCCGACGAACGGGAGGCGGTCCGTCAAAGGTCGATTAATGAGCAGTGGTCTGACAAAGGTCAGCTGACGGGCGGTGCTCTGGCAACAATTGGAGGATGGGCTGTCGTCCTGCTAAGGTTGGTGGACGGGCAGTGGTCCGATGACGTTTGGTCGTCCAATGACGAGCAGTGGTCTGGGATAGCCAGTGGATTGGCAGTGGTCCGATAAAGGTCAGTGGACAGGCGGTGTTATGGAGACGATTGACAACCAGGTTGTGGTACGATGACAGTTAGAGAGCAGGCTGTGGTCCGACAATGGTCGGCGAATGGGAGGTGGTCCTATGACGATTGGTGTTTCGACGATGGTAGACGAACGGGCGATGGTCCAGCTATGGTCGATTGAAGGGCAGTGGTCGATGGAAGTTTGTTAACGGAGGTGCGTGGGCATAACTCTAAGATCCTTAAACCCTTGAAGCTCTCTCCAATCTCCAGCCAAAAGTTCCCTTCATGAAGAGAGCCTGTGCCTATTTAAAAATTTTTGTGAGTGGCATACTCTATAAATATGAAGAAGATCCAAGATAATTTTGGAGTACCCCATCAAACGGCTCATATTGATATCCTCTACCATAGAACATTCACTCAACATTTAATTGCCTTAATGATGTCGAAATTAAACGTTCTTAGGCACATTTGACTTGTCTCTTCGCGCAGCTCGATTTGACCATAAGCCTGTTATATTTTGATATCATATGATCATCCAATTCATACTTTGAACCTTTCGAATAAGTTTTGACCCTCCGATTTGGACACATATGGGCTTGGATTGGACTGATTTTGATATTTTTGGGTTTGTCTCTTCGAGACGTTTAATTTAAATAAAAATTTTATGAAATTGGAGTTTGGATGACCTCAAATTTAATTTTGAAAGTTGTCAACTCATATATGCTTTAAGATTCGTGTCTGATTAAAATGATTTTTTGTGACATATCACTATTATGCATTAAGTGTATTATTTCTTAATATTTTTTAGAGCTGGCCCAAATTTAATTAGTTAACTCATAGAGCTCTGCTCATTGATTAGTCCGTCAGGTTACCGAATGCATCCGGAAGCCAATAACAAAACGCCACGTCACTAAAGTGTTCGGTACCGTGCTCGATACAGGCGCTCGGTACACGCTCGGTATTTTTTACCCGACGCAATAAAAATTCCATTGAGTGGGCTTAATCGCCTAAAAGCTATGGATGGCGTTTGAGATTTTTTATCCTTCAAAAAATTAATTTTTTTGCAATTGAATAGCTATAGAAACTCAGTTCAATCAGTCCTCACTTTTTTTGTCTAATCTGATAAATAATTGTGGTAAACAACAAAATAGTATTTTGGATGAGCGATCTCAGATTCCCTTTTCTTCTTATAAATTAAAATACTCTTTTGTCGTATTGAATATTTTTCAAAACCAGCGATCACAGAAGAGCAAAAGAGGAGCGAGAAATATATTCCAGCTAATTAAAAATTAAAAGTTTTAATTGAAATATATTTAAATGCTCAACTTTATTAAATGGGATTTTTAATATAAAAAAAATTGATATTTAAAAATGGTCGACTGTAGTTGAATATATCAATGATGACTATGATGGTGAATGATAAAAGGTGGTGGGCCGTGATTGGTGGTAGTGTAGGCTAGTGGCAAGCGAATGTGGCTACTGATGGGGAAATTATTCTGTGCAGTCACCGGATCGTTCGGAGGTAAATCAGAATTTGCCATGTAACTCGGTACACAGCAAAAAAATGACGCGGCGCGTCCTGATTCACCTTCGGACGGTGTCTGATGACTCCACAGAATAATTTCTCCTAGTGGTGACATGATGGTGAAAGGTGGTGTGTAGCTGACAGCATGAGCATGCCTGTGATGTTGGTCACAAAATAATAAATAATTTATAATATATTTGCAAATCGATCAAATCTAATGAATTTTGAACACAAAAATTTAATTTGATGATATTATAATTAAATCTACATATTTCAATTTTTTTGTCTTTTTTAATATTAAAAAAACAACAATATTTTTAAAATATTTAAAACCTTCTACAAAACAAATAGCCTCTATTATAATATTTCTTAATTATATATTACATATGGCCAAGAGAATATTAATTCTATCAACGCAGAGAACAAAAAGAGCAAGTCGCCATACCTTCATTTCCTCTGCTTCCCCATCGCAACCACCGGACTGGAAGTAAGCTTCAGGGGACCTCTCCATGACTGCATTCTCTCTGCAAAACGGTAGCCAATACCTAGCAAATTTAGCGGCTTCGAAGAAGGCAAAGAGCGTGAGGTCTGAACCTCCATCATCAGAAACATAGACAGATAAGCGATCGGAAGGGTAGTCAAAGGCTAGAGCAGAGAGGGCGGTGCTCGCCACGCCCACCGGCGGCTCCTTATAAGGGTCAGCGGTGCAGATGAAGACGTCTAAAGCAGGAAAATCCTTGCTTGCTATGACTTTCGTGAGTAGTTCAGGAAACTCCCAGCGGCGAATGGGGCGCCAACGGAAGCCTTGGGATAGGAGCCACATGAAAGCGAGGATGATGTCGGCGAGGAGGAGGAGGACGGAGGAGGGGGTGGTGGTGTGGTGGTGGAGGAGGAGGAGGAGAGATAAGGAGTAGAGAAGGAAGTGGAGGCGGTTTAAGGTGGCGCGGGGATGGATTTGGTGCGTGTGGAGTAAGGGAGCCATGGGAGGAGGAAAGATTGAGTATTTGTGTTGAGGGAGATAAGTTGGAGTTTTATTTGGATGGGAGAGGTTATATGCGTAATTATTTAAAGATGATAAATTATTGCATTAGGCTTAGGAAGTGATGGTAAGCTAATCATTAATTATTCTGAAACTTCTTCTTAATTATTAGAGGGCATATAGTAGGGTATGATTGGTTAGTTATTTGTTTTTAATAAATTTCCGTGGTCACACACAGAGAACACAATATTTTTTACGTGGAAAACCCGTGAAAGGGGAAAAACCACGGGGCCTAGCCCAGTTGAAAATGATTCCACTATAATTTGAGAAAAGTACAATGGTCTGACTCGTCCTTGAAGATGATCAGATTACAAGTATCAACTAAGAGTTTTGCAAGAGTCCAACGTCACTCCAATGTCAGGTGGTGATCCGGCAGAACTACGGTGTCAGGCGAAAGACCGGTAGTGGCACTTCAGTGTCAAGGGGTACTTCAGCTTCGGATGGCACTTCATCATCCCTTGGTAGTCTGTCGGTGGTGCGGCAAAACTAAGGCGATGGTGAGGCGGCACTCCGACGTCCCTTGGTGGTCCGGCGGTGGTGCGATAGAATTACGGCGGTGGCGCGGCAGTACTCCGGCGATGGCGCGGCAGTACTCCGGCGATGGTGCGGCAACACTCCGGTGTCCCTTGGTGACCCGGCAGTGGTGCGATAGAACTACGGCGGCAGTGCAGTAGTACTCTGGTGTTGGTGCGGCAGCACTCCGGCGTCCCTTGGTTGTCCGGCGGTGGTGAGGCAGTACTACGACGGTGGTCGAGGAGGAGCTAGGCAGCTGGAGCTTTCTTCCTTCTTTTCTCTTCTTCTCTCTCTTACTTCCCCCCCTTTCATGAGGAATGAGGGGTCTATTTATAGATTTTCTGAAGTGGCATAGCTTGTAAATAGGTGTGAGATCAGGGGCAAATAGGAAGTGGCCGAATGGATGGCTGATATTGAATTCCTTGATCGTGCACCGTTTGTTGGACATTTGAAGGCCTTTGTGATGTCAGAATTCGGTGATCTTGGGCTCGTTAGATTCGTCTCATTGAGTCGTTCGATTCGAGTACAAGCTCGTTAAAATCGGAGACCGTTTGGTAACTCAAATTGTGATTCGAACCTTCCAACAACGCTTCGGGTCCTTGATTCGGATCCATTTGGGCTCGGATTGGGTTGAATTTGGTGTCGTTGGATCTGTATTTCCGAGACGCTCAGTTTGACTGTAAGCTCGCTGAAATTGGAATTCAGATGGTCCCTGATTTCATTTTTTAAGTTTTCGGCTTGGTTTTGCATCGAGATTCGTACCCGAGCAAGATAGTGTTTGGAGGACGTATCATATATATATATATATATAGTGAATAAATTTCAAACAAGCTATATCATTTTAATGTTAATTCTGTCATTTCAATTATTAAAACTAATTATTTTTACGAGACTCTTCCAGCTACAGCATGATATCGAGTTAATTCTTAATTTTGTCAAGATGCTTGTTATTTTTGCTCTATGTTTTATGCAGTTAACAGTGATAGTGAGGTAGTTGGAGATGTTAAGTTGTGTTCATTTTTAAGTGACAATGGGTTCACTATGCCACTTAATTTTTCCAATTCCTTTATCTTTATTCTGTTTCAGGAGTTTCTAGCTTTATTTAAAAATATAGAAACAAATAATCTTAAGAATAAACTAAGGATTGAAATGAGCACAAGATTTATAATTTCTGTAATTTTTGTCCTTCAAAATAGCTAGAATATAGAAATAGATGACTGGTATAAAATGTCTGAGGATAATAGCTACCATTATTGTAAAAGGAATAATTGTCAAATTGTCTCTCTTGATAAGAATTACTATTCTTCTCAACCATTTATATAAGTTTGCTAATACTAAGACTAGTGCTATAAACATAACATACAATTGCATATTGTTATTTTTTTGTTTATGAATAAAGAATATTTGTGGTCAACATTGATTATTTCAGGTTAGCCATTTTCTTAGTAAGATTATCATGTAATATTTTTATATTTTCTTTTATTTTTATATAACATTTCAGAATGGTCTAAAACTTCATAAAATCATAATTGTCATCACTGAAGAGATTCATGTACAATAATCTGAAGAAAGCTATTATACTTTTCTTGGTTCATGAATCATGTTGTAAACTAAAGCTACTTCTTATGTCTCTTCTTCATCTTCTTCATCATTTTTTTTCCTTTTCGAAACAATATCTTTCTAAGTTTTGGGTGATATACAATGTGTAGTGTGGTAGATATAACTGCTTTTGAAATTATAATCATTCTTTTATAAGGTTATTGCCTATGTATATTTGTAATAGGCAGGGTAGTTGTGGAAGATGTTTGTATATTCAAAGATGTTTTTGCCCCTTTTTCAAGAATCTTTATATTTTTCTTATTGTCTACATCTTAGCAGCTGACGCCTCAAATGTTTAACTTACTAAACAAAGTGAAATTTTATAATTGTATGTAATTTGTTCAATCATTGATGCAATATTTGACACCTGAATTTTGGAAATGCTCACTTTATTGTTTCCTTTGTAGGTTCTATTTTATGTTGATTGCCTATACATTAGTGAATAAAAAACATTTAATGGGGCATGCTTATTTGTTGTATTATTTATTGCATCATTGTAACATGCTTTTATTCTCAGTTTCATTGTGGTTTTCATCTGGTTGTTTTGATTGACTCTCTATAATTCTTGTTAAAAAATTAAGTAATATTCTTTATAAAATTATGTTGATATAAATTTTTTATAGATTTCTATTTACATATATGCATTGATTGCTTTTGTATATTATGATTTTTATATTTTTTAATAAGCATCTTCTTAAACTACCAATTAGTTGCACATGTGCATGAATATATTAATGTTTTCACTTCATGTGTTGTCATAGATTTAAACAAGAGTAGTTTATTTCCACTAATACCTTTAATAACAAAAATTACATAATTAAATATTTAAAGATGAAGATATTAGCAGTCATTTTAATGATACACTACAGGAAATTGAAGCATTACCGGCAGTTTTTTCCTACGATTTATCTAAGATTTCTGGTGGTTTTTCGGCGGTTCAAAAACCGCGAGAATAAACCATGTAGGAAATGATTTCCGGCGGTCTATTTCATTGACAGCTTTCCGACGGCCTAGATGGCTGGTAATTTCCGGTGGCCATAACACTGGTGACCACCGATTAATCGTCGGCGGCTTACCGATCATCAAACCGCTAATGTTACCAACGGCCAAACTTTTGGATCACCGTTGGTTGACTGCCGGCAACCGTCGGTTGACTACCGGCAACCGTCGATTGACCGCCAGCAATCGTCGGTAAACCGCCGGTTAATCACCGGCAGTCAAAATTGTTGGTATTTTTGGTGGCTAAACTGTCGGGTTACTGTCGAATGATCGCCGTTGGTAAACCACTGATAATTACCGACAGCTTTATTGAACTTCCGACGGCTATAATAAGCGGCTATAATAACTTGAAATCATCAATTAATTGTTGCAAAAAATATATCATTTTTTTCTTTTGGATTATCTGGTCCATGTATTATAAGTGTAAAGAACATGTACGGGGTAGTCATGCACATCTCTGGTGGAAGGTTGTATAGTGTTTGCATAACTGGTCATCCAGAGTACGGTGAAACTGCTTGATTATATGGGGTAAAACCATCAGCATATATTCCCATTCTTATGCTGCATGGTGTAGGTTTAGTAGCAAATGAAGCATGTACTCGATCAAAATGTTTCCACGCTTCATCATCTGATGTATTATAAAGAACATCACTGTTTACTAATTTCTCCTTATGCCATCTCATATGACCTGCTGAACTCATTAATGCATAGAGCCACTGAAGTATTAGAATGATCGGCAAATAAAATAAATGAAAATATGGAACATCTTTTGACAATATTGTTTTTCTGATGTTGGCTTAAATCAATGAGCATTTCAGAGGCGACAATAAACTTATATTGCATCATCTTTATAGTATAACATACATCTTTTGTAGCAGTGAGGCCCAATATAGATACTAATTTTTTCATTCGATACAAATCTGAGTGAATTAAATTATCCGTTGGATTAGTTTTCTTGAGAAGATCAATCAAGTCATTAAAATAATAACGAGGAATATTATATTCAATTTTGATACTTAGCATCTCCACTGCAATTGATAATTTCGAATGAGTTTTGCAATCATCCAAATTTATTTTTGAGCTATATGTAGTAACTCAAAGAATTTTTGGTTTCTATATTTGGTGGCTTTTCCACACTAGCCCCTTAAATTATGACCTATTATATCAAAAATAAGTTTTCATACAGTCTACTCATTCGATCTTCATTAAATATTTTTAAAGTTGTGAATGGACTAGCATGAGTATCTCTGTGTGGCTCGTACTCACCATGTGAGATCCAAATCCAGTAGTCTGGAACAAATTCCTTACGATATAAATCAACCTTCACATCATCGGGTTTGAAGAATGCTTGATTTTTGTGCTTCGAACATTGACATCTAAACATTCCATCAAACTTAAAGGAAGGTAATTGAGATGTAACTTGAATAAAAGTCTCAACTCCCTGTATAAATTCATCTGTCAATCCTTTTCGACCTGGTAATAATATGTTACATATCAAATATCTCTCTTCTTGGATAGTCATTTGGATGTTAAAGCAAACATTACCCTACAAAATTGTGAAATCAATTATTAGAACATATGCAACCTGAATAAGTATTCGTGCTTTACTTTCGAACAAGAGTATTTTATTTGAATTGGAATGCATTCACCAACCATCCAATAAATACAACAATACAAGATAAATAATTTATGTGACAAAATGGAAAACTTGACTAATGACTCGTATCATATCTCTAAGGGTAAAGCCACTCATCCACTTGAGCATCCTCATCTCTACAACACTTAGCTCAGTATTATGCTTTTATTTTAATGGCCAACATTCGGCACCATAAAGCATTGTAGGTTTCACCACCATCTTATAGAATAAAGTGTTTGGAGTCTTGAGAAAACTCCAAAACTATTATGATTTGAGTGTTTTGAGCTCATCATTGAGAGGGGAAATTCATTCCTATAACTCCTAGGAAATTTTAAAATCAAATTTGATATGATTTGAACATCTAGAAATGCATGCATGCTAATATTACTTGTCACTTTGTATAGTCAATATGGCTTGTAAGTAGCATGAATATATTCACATAATTCCAAAAGGGGAATTGAGTACATCCTCTAAAGAAAAGCAAACACAAAGGTATAGACTCTAAGCTAGGTTGACCTCCATAATTCAAGTTTACCTTGAACTCCCTCTCTAGTCTTATCAACAAGAACAATATCATGAGCAAAAAGCAAACACTAAGGTACATCTTGTAAGCTTGGTTGACCTCCATAATTCAAGTTTACCTTGAACTCCATCTCTAGTCTTATCAACAAGTTGTGAAATCATAAGTAAAAAGCAAACACCAAGGTACATCCTCTTGCAACTACAACAACATCAAGCCTTTATCCCACTACGAGGGGCCGGCTACATGAATCCTTTTTTTCCCATTGTGTCATGTTAAGAGTCAAATTCTCATTCAAATCTAATAAAGAAATGTTATTTATAATATTTTCTAACTAAGTCTTTTTAGGTCTACTTCTACCTTTCTTAACATAGGTCAAATCTAATACATCTACTCTCCTAACAGAGTCATCGGAAGGCCGATGTTTTACATGATCAAACCATCTAAGGCAACTCTCTATAATCCTATCTGGCACTGGAACTACTCCAACCTTATCCTGTCCCTAAGAGTAAGTCCACTAATCCATCTTAGCAATCTCATCTCAGTAACTCTTAAATATTATGCTTCTCTTTCAATGGCCAAAATTCTTTACTATAAAGCATTGCATTCCTCGACAACAAAACTTGATGCATTCCTCCGCTTCAACCATCCAACTTCTATTCTACTAATAATATCCCAATCTATTTCATGATCACTATGAACAATAGTCACAAGATATCTAAATTGTATACTCTTATTAAATGACTAGATTGCCCAAATTCAACAAGAAGAATCATGAGCAAAAATCAAACACCAAGGTACACCCTCTTGCAAATGTCTAGTGAGAACATCCATGCGTAAAGAAAAAAAGATATGGACTTAATGCTAATCCTTGATTTAATCCAAGAAAAATAGGAAAATACTTGATCAAACCTAAATTCGGCAGTTTCGCGGGTGGTTTGCAGTCGTGCTCTGATACCGGAGTGGGGGTGAGATCTTCAATCGGAGGGAGGTTGTTGGCGGCCGGATTCCTATGAATGAGGCGCGGTCGATCTTGAGAGGCAGGAGGAGTGGAGGTGAGCATTTGTAGCGAGAGAAGAGGAAAATGCGAGGAAAATAAATTGGAAGGTCCGGATGTCTAAATTTAGGGCATTTTCCAATGATTTTCCATCAGTTTAGACTGCCGGAAACAAGTAACTTAAACCGGCGGTCCTAGCCGCCAGTAAAGCGCCAGTAAAAAATAAAACTGGCATCCTGATCGTCGGTTATTTAGACCGCCGCTAATTTCGGCTACGATTAATTAAATAACCGGCGGTATAACCACTGGTTTAATCGCCAGTATTACCGCCGACTATATGACCTCCGGTAATGGCCGCCGGTATTACCTAAATTTTCTTTAGTGATATAAATACAACAAATTTTAAAGAAAAACACATTGTCAAATAAATACTAACATTATAATATCCTAAACACTAAAAATTTTCATATAAAACAAAAACTCTAAATTACAATTGAATGCTGGTATGCTTTACATCATTATATTTAGTTACAATTTCTATAAACAATTTCACGGTAGTTTTTTATGTTCTTCATTAGGATTTTCTTTCTTGCATGCATATATAATCTTGTTTTGAAAATTCATGATTTCCTAAACTCATTTTAAACCAAAATGAAATTGTTTTATATGAAATATTTTAAGGTTTCTGTTTTGCTTATTATTACTAATTTTCTTAAATATTTGCTAACACATTTGTATAATTTCATGTTATTTATTCAAATAGTAAAAAATAAACTAAAAAGAAAATTAAGATGAGGTTCAACCTATAAACCTAATAACCAAAATTTTATTTTACAAAAAAAAAAAAGTTGCATTTTATACTACACTTACCTGAGTTATTTTCCATCATGCGATTCACCTTTTATATGATATGAATTTTGTATTATTGTTAAATAGTTCTTGAAATGTATAGATTAATAAAATGGAGATGTGATTGATTTTTTCTTGAATGTACATTTTGGAATGAAATTCATTTTTCTTTGGTTCAAGTTTTATAAAAACATTTGTTTTCTTGTTGCTATGTTTTTAAATTATTTTCATTCCTACCAAATTATTACTTAATTTTTTGTTGCAGTACAGATGATGAATTTGTTGGATCACTTGCTGAATATTTATAGAATTCTATAAGAACAAACTGAGCTTCTTCTATATTTTGTTAGCTGTGACACAAAAGCATCACTTTAACAATTTTTATATAAATTGATTACTATTGACATTTATTTTTCATTATTATTATTAGACTCATTATTTATTTTGAAGTTCTTAAATCATTTTAACTAAATTTGTATTGAGAGATTTTGGATGCAGAAAATTTTATTTTGATGCGCCTAAAGATATAAGAGTTAGATGAAAGTGTTGTACAGGTGATTTTTTAATTAGAGGTATATCTGAAGTTTTGTGTATGATTGAAATATCAATTTGACCTTTAATTCTATTGCACTCAAGAGTATGTTATTTGATGCATATAATATAGTATTTGTAATATCTTTTGCATTGTTATATTTTCATGAATTTTTGTACATTATGATGTTAATTTCAAATACAATCTAAACATTTGTAACATATTAAATATTAGTTAGATAATTAGAAATCAAATTACTGTGTGAGATGCTTTTTCAGGAATAATTATAAGGTAAATTTGATTAAGTAATGAAAAAGTTAGATTAACTTTTTGGCTAAATAAGAGAATTAATTTTAAAATGAACTCCAAATTAATCTGTATCAAAAAACCTTTTATTATGTCATTCATTAGTTTTTTATCATTTTTTTATGAACATAGTTTTTTTTAGATTTTTTAAAAAAATTATCGTAAAAATAAAGACAATGCATAGTTACTAAGCTTTCAATCATACTATCACTCCCTTTTCCATTATCATTTAATTCTATAGTTGCAATGGAATGAATGATGAATGATAATTCATAAAATTAATTTCTAATTCATTATATTTAATTTAATATATTTATTAATTATAGTTTAATTCAAAAAATTAAGAGTTATAGTAATATAATTAATAATTATAATAATTTAAAGTTATTAGTTTATTTTTTAAAATAATGATAATATAATATAAATATTTTTAATATGAATTTTATTTTTAAATTTTTATTCAAGTGCATTTAATGCACGGGAAATAAAACTAGTCTCTTAAGAGGATGAGCGGAATTGAAATCATCAAAATTGTCGTACCCATTGTAAGATTGGAAGCTCTCGCTTGTGGATGAGTATATGTATATTTATATGTGTGAGCTTGTACTTTGAAGGAAGATTGGGAATATGAAGAGGATGGATTCACTGAAGAAATGTAATGCAGGAAGCTTGAGAGCTTTGAGAAGGAAATTGGGAAGGAAGAGCACCCGCCATCTACAGCTTTGGAATGGAAAACATATCAACTCAGGTTATCTTTGCCTTAAAAAAAAAAATTTCCCTTTTGAAATATTCTTGTTTCTCAATCTATTCTGTATAATTTACCATTAGAGTTATATGTTCATATATTATCTTGTATAGCAATTCTAGTTCAACCATTTCTACTGTTTGAAAAAAAAATTCTTGCAAGTTATATATCTTATATTGGAACTATGTTCTTTTGTTCAATCATTATATATTTGCAAGTTATCCCTTCATTTCTACTCTTATTCAAGATTTATCTTATACCGATTGACATCCTTCTCAGTGCAATTTTTAAAGATAAGTAAGATAGTTCTTAAATATGTCTTAAAAAATAAACAAAATATGATTGCAATTATTTCCAATTGATCAATGAAACTGATGATGTAGCATTTGATTGACAGTGCTAGAAGTCTAGGTGTTTGGGAGGCTTTGCTTATAGTACATTATTCATGTAATCATATTACTTATTCAATAGAAACTACACATATATAACCCCTTTATCAAGTTGGAAACTATAGTATCGATCATCCAACATATTAGAAACTCCATTGTTCATACTTGAATTATAAGCAAGTAACAAAGCATTAGCCTAGCTAATCATTTTATGTAAAATAGAAGTTACCAAGAAAGAATAATATAGAGGAAAGCAAAATAGAGGCCTTAGTAACACTTTCTGGCATTTTCCCACCATCTTTTCTAGTGAACATTGCCTCATAGACAGGCCACGAGTTTGTCACAATGAATGCAGAAAGCAATATCTGAATCAGCATCTCATTCAACCCCCCAACTCTTATCATAGCCTTTATGAATCCACAAATGAAGGAGATGACGTTAACAATGGCTATCGTTCCCATTGAGACTAAGAACGGTGAAGCTGTGTTGAAGACAAACTTGTCATTTTCATACAACTTGTTTTCTTCTTCTTTCTTGACTTTGCTTGTCAAGTTGAATCCTGTGGCTGAGTTCCCTATTTCACTAAGTATAAAATCCAAAGTTCCAAAGGTGGAAGATGTGATTCCTTTGATCAACCACATTCTTTGCTCACTCCACCATCTCTGGATTAATCCACCGACTTCCATGAACTCAATGAGGTCCTGAACATAGGTGGATAAGAAGAGGTAGGCGTAGAGGAAGAACCACGGGTCTGAGGCCTGTGACAATTGAGAATATTTTAAGCTAAGATACCAATAAAAATGCTTATCATTTCACAAAGATGATATATATGATGCTTTTGCTTATATAATCAAGTTACTTTATATTATCAATGTATATAACCTTAGATTTTATCTTCTACTACTTTAATATTTAGACTTTTGAGATGTAATGATGAATTCTTCATCAATCATTATTATATTCAAACTCTTCTAAATGAATTTGCTTCATATATTTTTCATAATTTTTTAAAAATTCAAAAAATGTTTAAAAAAGAAAATGATTACATTATGGTGAAGTGCTTCTTTCAATCTTCTCCTTCAGTAAGCCAAGGACCAAAAGAGAGGTCAGAGAGTTAGTTTGCATAGTGATCAGGGGTTAATAGTTAACTTGATTTATGTTATAGGAAAGAATTGGTCTGTTAGGTGGTTTGTGAGATGGACTAACTAGTACAAGGGAGAACGAGCTTTCCCTATCTTAGATGAGTTTGCCAAAGATAAAACTGTTGATTGTCATGGGAAAGTTGATGGTTTCAGAAGAGTTAACAAGGTTTAGATTTTGGACTTATATAAATAACCAGACAAAGGAATGACATTGGTATTTAATCTATGTATATTTATTATCTTTATAATAATATAATTTCATATAAGAAGGTAAAAGTATAAATGATATATACCTTCGGAAAAAGAGATTTGCCATAAAATAAAGCCAGTTGAGGAAGAAGACCATATATGGTTAATGGAATGCACCAACATCCCCATAATGCATAATACATGTAACAGAACCCTGCCATCAAAGAAATCTTTCTGCTTCCATAAAAAAGAGGGCAATATCTAGAGAAGCAAACTTGATAGAGACCCACAAACCATCTCTTGCTCTGACTTACTGCTTCAACTAAACTCTTGGGTGCTTCTCCGAGAAAGGCTGGCCTGTTTGGGTTACAGAACACTGACCTCCATCCCTGGCAATGTAACATGTAACCTGTGTAGTAATCTTCCACTAGAGAACCATACCTGAACCCAATCTATAACCAGCAGGGTATTAATAATAATGGAGGTTAAATAAATTCATATTAAAAATTGTGATATATATATATAAAAGCTACTAGAAAAAATAGAAGATATATATATGTAGCACATATTTAGGCTTCATTTGGGACGACTTTTTTACTGCTTCTTTTAGTATAAAAATTAAAATTTTATACTAAAGAATTGCTTTAAAAAGTAATAAAAAATTCCTTCCAAATGAAGCCTTAAAGTCAATTAAAAAATGCAATAGAACTCTGTGGAAGTAACATTTATATGAAGTTTGTTATTTTGTACAAATTATAGGACTGTTAAATTTTATCTTATGAAAATAATAACTTCCAAGTGTTGTTTGTCATGTCTTGTAATAAAACAATTTTGTTTTATAAATTTTATAAGAACTTAATAATTTTTTCAACAAAAAAATTCTCTTCTTGATATATATTTAGCCAGATATCGTGCATTTGAAATAAAAATATGCAAATACATCTTAATTTCCTAATCAATTTTTGTATAAATTCAACTACGAAACATATAAAAAAAATGATAGTTTTATTAAAATTACAAGACAGTCAAATTCAATTTCAAGAGAACAACTTTTGTAATTTTTGTATAAATATCTTATAATTTTGACATAATATATATTGCTTGTTTGAGTATACACTTTTAGAATGAAAAGAAACATACACTATGCACACATACCTGAGAACCCCACTCTTTACGACCATGCTCATATTTAGAACTAGCTACTTCATGAGCTTTCAGCAAAACAAGCTCTGAGCTCAACAAGCAACTTTGTACTTTGAATTCATCAGAAGAAGGCATTGCCACCGAAGGAGAACTATAAAGTGATCGACGAGAGAAGAAGCAGCCGGTTCCAACATAGTTGGGACCTTGTAATCCATCTAAGCCTTGTTCACCGAGAGTAAATAATCGCCTAAACTCACCACCATAGATATCATTTTTATTAAGTCCAGTAAATCTTTGTGGAAACTGAATGAATGAAAGGTTTGATGAAAAGTCCTTGTCTAGAAAGTAACAGAGAGCTCTTTGAGGTGCAGTAGGATCATTGGAACACATGTCACAATCTAAGGTGAGGATCAATGGTGCATTCGTCATGGTTTCGGAGACTCGAAGCTTTTGCATGCATGCAAAAAGAAGAGTAAGTGGTACATAGGCAGTGGCATAGGAATATCTTTTAAAAGAAAAATAATTTGAAAGACCCCAACAAATTTATTTCAAAACAGAAAACTTGTAATGAGGACTAACGAGTGTATTGAGGGCTCCAGCCTTGAAGTTGTGTGGAGAAGCTGGATGTTTCTCCCTAGAGATATAGACCAGACTTGGGAGGGGATAGCCAGTGATGTCCTTGTCCTTCTTGCTTTCCAAGAGAACCTGAATTAAAATGATGATGATGATGATGATGATGTGCTTCAAGTTCTGCTTTTCATGGTTCAAAATTAATATAGTTTATGTTGAGCTTTTATCAATCCAATTGTAATTAGGTAAAAAATTTGAATAAATAAACCATCCTAACATTGAATCCTCACTCTAATGATCTTCACCTAACATCCTATGCCCATTATTGCTTCTCAACCAACACACATCATAGAATAATACCTAGTTCCTTTCATCAAATCTCAACATTATCAAGCCCTCTCCATCAAAACTAAAGGAGACATCTCTAGTACTATAATTTATTATATTATAATTCCATTTTTTTAAATGATATTTGCAATTCTCAATATAAATAAATAAGAATGTTTCAACTAGGCTAGGCACTATAATTTTCATTCATTTTTAAAGTTTCACATAAAAATTATATTATGCGAGTTACTTGTAGCTCTTTTGTTATGTGCAATATCTTAGTATAACACTAAGATAATAATTATCTCTCTTTTACCATCATGAATATTCAAATAATTAATAATGTGAAATTTTTACAGGAAGCCATCTCATCCTTCAATGATTAATTGAATGTCAAAAACCTCATCTTAATAGGTAACAAATGTACCAACTATCATAATGAGCAATTCTTTCAAATGAAATAGCACTACCTTGAACCAAGAACATAGTTTTGTTCTTCCTTCTTGTGACAAGAGGAATCATATGGATAAAGTTGTTATTAACTAATCATTGGAATATCACACTTGCTATATAAAGGAATCTCACATCTCTATTACCTTAATGTAGATTGAGAGAATTTTCAAATAAAGTTCATTCATCCGTCCATATTGTAATATCATACAAGGTTTTTCCTCCAACTATTGGATAAATAATGACCCGGATCCATGATATGACCTTCAACTCTCTTTATATTTTAAGCTTATAAACTTCCAACTACAATGTTAAATCCACTCATAAAAGTTATCTTTTTGCGGCACACAAATCCACCGCAAAATAACGAAATCCATCATATACAATTAGTGGTAAATTTGTAACGAAATATAATATGACGCAAAAAGTGGCATCGTGAAATTATTTGCGGAAAGAAAAATATGCTACAAATATTTTTATGATGGATTTGCGACGTATTTATGGTGAAATTTTATCCAAAAAAATAAAAAAAAAAATCATAAATTCCGCCTAGCCGGGTGAGCTGCTAGCACCTGACTAGACTGCCTGCTTCATCTCCCGCCAGTCTAACTGGCTTGCCCGCACCTGATCGTTTCCTGCATCTGACCGGACTGTCCGAGATTTGAACCTTGCTCCATCAAAAACCATTGCCCCTCTCCACTCGCCAGAGGAGACAAAATAGCTTAAATAGCTTTTTTTTATTTATAGTATAACTCAGCTTGCAACGGATTTGCGGCAACAATTTCCGCTACAACTCCTCAAAAATAGTAAAAAAATTTGTCGCAAATTTGTCTTCATTTTTTACAGAAAACAATCCATTGTAAAGTCCGTCGCAAATCCACATCAAGCTGCTAACTTTCTGGTAGTGCTTGAGATATTTATAATGAAAAACTCTACCACATGGCTAATAGAGTTTCCCATGGGGAAAGATTTCAACCTACTGATGTTAGACTAATTTAGGCTTCATTTGGGATGGCTTTCTTACTCCTTAAAGCAACTTTCAATTACAAAAATTTAATTTTTGTACTAAAAAACTATTTTAAGAAACAATAACAAAGCCTTAAAACGGAAAACATTTAAAATACATATAGTAGTTTTCAAATATGATGTTTTCTCATAACAATAATCAACTACGTTATTAGTAGTAGCAACCATCCCATATTATGGACCCTCAATATGCATCTAATATGCTTGTTTACCAAGCTTTACTAGTTACTCTTAAAGGTCAAGCCAAGACATAGATCTACTCCTCCCTTATGGCATTGTTCACACCTTCTTGTCAAACTCTTCATGCTCTTTATTGAACATTAATTCATTCCAAATTGAAAAATCATAATGGATTCTACCCACCTCCATGAAATTTGCTAGGAATGAGGACACCATCAAAGAATACTCTTAGAGATTCTTCAGCAAGGAACATCATATCCTAGGAGTCAACTATAATTGTTACAATGGCTCTTTCTTGGAAGTCCTTACTTAGTTACTTAGCCCTATTATATATATTAAACACTAAGGTAGGACCTAGCTAACTACTCCTAAGTTGTCATCATTTACCAAGTCAAAGCATAAATTATGTCTAATAAAGCCATCAATAGTCTTTTTAATAAATAAAATGTTAAAAAATTAGGAAAAATGCTAAATAAGTCTTTTTAAAAAACCTGGATTACTGAAGGATGGTCTTTGCGAGTGAAGTTTTTCCATGTCTTGAAAATTTCCTTCTCCTCGGGAGAGCTCACTAAGTTGAGGTCGACATAACCTTTTTCCATAGCAAAATCCACTCTTTCTTTAAGGCTTTCAAACATCACCTGAGACAAATAAGTATATGATCTAGAAAGTTGGAGATAATATCATAAGTGACTAGTAAATGCACATTAGTAAAAGTATAGTCTTATGGTGTAATACATAATATATTTTAAGAATATTTACATACATAACATATAAAATTATTCTTTTTGTATATTCAACACTAAAATTTGACTATTTTGCTCAACTTACCATGCATGTTGTAATGCTGGCAGTGCTCTTTCTTGAAACTCTAGACAATGAAGGAGTGTAAAAGACATGGTTAGATTTTAATGCTTGTAATACTCACTTTTTTAGTAATTAATACTCATTTTCTTAGTAAATAGAGTGCATCACTACATGAAAATCATGTATTATTAGGGAAAATTTATTTATTTTCTCGCGGATTTCAAAAATTTTTGGTGGATTTCCAGAAAATTTATATTCTGGCGAATTTTTGGATTTACTTAAGTTAGTAATTAATTAAATTAAATTATTAAATTAATTATAATAATATATTAAATTATCATAATTTATTAATGTTAATAATTAATTATCATAATTTATTAATGTTAATAATTAATTATCATAATTTATTAAATTAATTTAAATAATATATTAAATTTATAATTAATAAAAATAAGCTATAAATTTCTTAATTACAAATATATGATTTTTTCAAAAAAAAAAATTCAATTTGCCAGAAAATCTGCCTTATAATTAGTCAGAAACTTTTCATAATAATTCGTTGGAAATTCACCGAAAATTCCATCGAAATGCTGCTTGGAAATTCATCGGTAATGGGCCATTTTTCTATAGTGCATGTTGACCGGAATAGGACATAATAAGAATTTTAAGTATGATTGGCCTTATTGACATTTGAAAATTTGAAAAAGAAAATCATACATTAAATTTGGAAAGAAATTTTTATAATGGCACATTTACTCTTGATGTTGTTTTGGCGCTGGCGTGGGGAGCACTGTGGCGCTGGTGTGGGGAGCACTATGGCACTGACTTCTCTATATAATGGAAGAAAATTAAGGCACTTGGGAGAAATACAACATTGGTCATTCAAATATGTGGTGTTTTTTGCCTCTGTTTGGTGAACAACACTTGAGAATGTTGAGGTGCAGGGGGAGTGGCATTACAATTTTGAGGTGTTCAGTATAAGAAAATTTTAAGGAATTAGAAATCCTTGGGAGCATAGCAGCACTGGGTAGGATAGCATACACCACAATGCTAATCACTTTTAAAAGTTTTTATATAAATATATGAACCCACCTCCACCTAAGCCTTTACCCATTTTATTTAGCCAGGAGAGAAGAGAAGAAGAATAGGAAGGAAAATAGGAGAAGAGAGGATAAGAAAGAGAAACAAAGTTAAGTTTGAAGTCATATAGCTGATTCCATCCATTGAGCCAGTTAGGAAAAGTGTTTCTCTCCAAGTAGGAGACCATTACCCTATGTCTCTTTTCTATGATTTCACTTTTTGTAATATTTTTGTGATATAAATTGAAAAAAAATGAGAAGTTTGTGATATCTTGATTTCTAGTCAGTAGTCACCATATAATTTTTAGTTTGTTATATATCTTTTCATTTTGAATCTAACATGATCATATTAATGTTTCATCGATATTTCTTTAATTATTTGATGCATACATTATAAGAAAAGTAAAATAAATTTGCACAAAAATTAATAAATGACTATGGCATTTAGATTATATAAAATGATTTGCATGCAAGATAGATTGATATGATATACATAAATATTAATATGAGTATAGAAAATATCATTAGAAATAAGATGAACATATGATCCCCACATTATGAACTTCAGCATACTTGCATACATAATATAGGTATAATGATAAGCATGGAATGATATTGATTCAGCATAAGATTAACTTTTATAGTTAATTGATAACAAAAAGCACATTGGTTTACATTTTCACATTAAATACAACTGTAAGTTATGTGCAACAAATTGAGTTGCATGTTCACTTTGTTTGTTTATATGTTTCAGAGAAGGGTAAATGACAAATAGAATAGATAGAGAGAGAATTATATCTATAGAGGTATTCCCTTTTATACAATAGACATACTCTTTTATAATCATAATATAAATGTATTTTGATGATCAGATGATGGAATGATTAGTATATATATTTTTTGAAATAAATAAATCAGAATGTTTATATTCTAAATAATGTTTTATTTTTGTAATATTGGTGAATTTTAGTAGCTATGTATGTGAATTAAAATGATAAAAAATTTCTCTATAATAAAAGATTTTGGATAAATAAATGGTCATGCACTCAACCTAGTATTTCTCATTAAAGTGTATGGGAAGGTAAATGACCATTAGAGTATATATAGAGAGAGAATTATTGTTATAGAAGTAGTCACTTTTATATGATAGACAAATTCTTTTATAATCATGATAAAAATGTATTATATGAATAGATAATGAATCTTGATTATTGTATGTATGTTTTAACATGAATAGATTTGAATATTTATATTCTAAATGATGTTTTATATTTATATTGGTAAATTTTAGTGGCTCTGTATGTGAATTAAAAATAATAACAAAACAATTCTCTGTAGTGAATGATTTTGGATAAATGATTGATCATGCAATGAACTTGGTATGACCCATTAGAGTATATAGGTTGTATCGACTATGGTTGTGAACCTACTAATGAGAAATGTGGCATTTAAAGGTTAATGATGAAGATGCTAGGAAGTCATATTAGGATCTCACTAGAGCATTGAGATTCCATTAGGAAGAACATCAATGGGGCCAGCATCATACAAAGATCATGAGTGATCAATGACGTGTGCAGGTGGAGATTGAACCAAAAACCATATGAATTAAGTTGGTGATGTGACCTTCAACTTACAAAGCACAATGACAAAGAAGGAGAAATTATTCTGTGCAGATGCCGAACACAACTCTACATCCATAGACCAACTAGAATGAGTCATATCAGTAATACCGAGGGCAGTATTAGCAGTACCAAGCCACAGTACTGAGCTATACCGAGCCACGGTACTGGGCAGTGCCAAGCTGCAATACCGACATGGCCCATTCTAGTTGGTCTGCGGATGGCCTTTAGCATCCGTACAGAATAATTTCTTGACAAATAAGACATAATGAGATCTCATGGGAGAACTAATCAAATTGAAATCATGTAAAGTTTTAATAGTGATGTCTTGTATTTTAGCTATTATTTATCTTAAATGTTATGTATGTAAAAAATATTAGTGAGGGGAGTAGGAAGAAAATAAGAAGGTGTTCCTGCTACGAACCCAACCTTTAATGTGATGTAGCAGAAGAATGATGCGAAATAGGGATTGTAGGAGGAGTTGGAGAAGTTAGGTGACCATCCTCTCACAATTTTATGTAAAAGGAAGGGAAGGAGTCAAGGGATTAACCCCTTATCATTGAATGTATAGGCCATAAATATTTTTTTTCTATTTTTTTTTAAATATATTAATTATTTTTGGTGTTTAATATGGGAGAAAATTTTGTGCTATTCGAAGACTTTTGATTCTATCATAATTTAGATAAATTCTTCATGCATATTTTAGAATTTAATAATTATAAAACTTTTAAACATATGGGAAAAAATCCATGCATCATTTGATCAACTAAAATAAAATCTTAACCAACATAAATTAAAGAGCAAACAAATTAATGGGACTGTGTAATTGTTAATATATGTCTGATTGTTTCTTTAGATGATTATCAAGAAGACACTTGTCAGCTTCCTACTAGCTGTATTGTGGTAATTTGTTTCCTAACTTCTATATATAGGCCTATGTTTTCTTTGTAAAGGACAAGATAATATACATTTGTTTTCTTTCTTTTAGAGTTATTCTTCCTCCTATCTTCTCTGCTTTGGTTGCATGATGAATTCTTTCATGGTATCAGAGCTAGCTTTCTCGTGATTGTGATCTATGTCTGCTTCGGTCTCCCATGGAAGCTTCATCTACATCTCTTACCGTCGTATAAGATGTTTGGCAAATCTTTAGCACCTCCTTTGATCCTAAACCCATTCCTCATCAACTAAAGTTTCTTCTAGGAAACATCAAGAGCGTTATCTCCCTCTCTCTCACCGTTGAAAACTACCCGATCTAGCACTCACAAGTCTTCAAGTTATTTAGAGCCAACGACTTTGAAGGCTTTCTTGATGGAAGCTGCAGTTGTCCCTCAAAACCTACCGCATCTTCGGATTGGTATATTGACAGTGGAGCCAAAACCCATCTCACCTCCGACACCTTGTAGCTCCAATCTATTAAGCCTTATGGCTATTTACAAAAAATCACTATGGGTAATGGTCATCAACTACCTATTCTTCCTACTCCTACAGGTAAACTAAATCTTCATCATCTCTATCACATTCTTAATCTTTCCTTCAATCTGATATCCATCCATCTATTGTGACTCATTGCTCAGGAGTTTATATTTTTGATGATAACAAATATTATGACTCACATCTTTATGTTGCATAGTATTTTTCATACTATATTTGTTTTGTGTGTATATTAATATTTCAGTAAAATCATACTCCATATTATCGAAGACTTCAAGACATATTAGATTAGGGTTTCTTGTAATGAAGTCTGTAATTTTTCTATTATTCTTGAGTCTGAGAGAATGTGATTATAATTAGGTAACCGTGCACATACATACTGGGGGAGTGTAAAAATTTATATTTTTAAACTAATCGTATTGTACAATTTTGGTATCATATGGGATGATTTGATCTGAGTGTTTCTCCAAAAAGTAGTTAATCGAATCATGCCTTAGAAATTTTCTTTGTACTATTTATACTGTATGAAATTACTTTCGTACAGAGGACATCTAAAGTACAAAATGGGCTCATCCATATTTGTACCATACAAAGCATGATTTGATTTAACTAGGTCATACTGTACGATGTACGATTCATACAAACAATGACTAAAGTATGAAATGGCTTAGTACAGAATCATACCAGCCAAACTTGTTCTGTTTTTGAACTATTCGTATAGTAAGATGTTAGTTCATACAAATAAATTTGAATTGTTCGTACGAGACATTACGCATTCGTAGGAACGATTCATACGGGACACTATGTGTTTATACCGGCGATTTGTATGGGACAATATGTGTTCGTACGAATGATATGTATGGGGATACTATTCAATTCGTATGGGACACTATTCATTCATACGTGATGATATGAGATCGTACAGTACAATGCTAGGATAATATTTCTTGTATATTTTAGTTTTAAGATGGTTTTTCATATTTTTTCTATATAAGGAGTCCTAAAAACTGTCACTAAATACCTTTGTTGTGAATTTCTCTTGAGAGTGGCCTTTGAGTGTGAGTGTTTGGGAGAGATTGGGAGAGATTGGGAGAGTGAAGTGTGAGAGATCAAGTGAGGGGGAGCTGTGAGGGATTCATAAGGTTGCCCAATGTGAGAATCTCTTTGACTCCTTCAAGTTTCTGCCCATCTCCTCTAGAGGCTCTTAAGTGAAGTTCTTCAATATTGGTCGTGGGTTCTCTTCCTTCACCAAGAGGGTGAAAAATGACATCGGTTCTCTGCTGACACTAGAATGGTGTGAAAGGATGCTGGTTCTCTGACGGCACCAGGAGGGTGTGAAAGGATGTCGATTCTCTACCGACACCAGGAGGGTGTGAAAGGATGTTGGTTCTCTGCTGACACTTGGAGGGTGTGAATGGATACTGGTTCTCTATCGATACTTGGAGGATGTGAAAGGACAATGGTGCTTTGTTGACACTTGGAAGGTATGAAAGAACGACGGTACTCTGCCACACCGAGAATTGATGGAAGAGAGGAAAATTATAAAAGCTTCTCCGCCTTGTTGTGGGGGCAAAAGGAGAGTTACTTTGGTAATAGTGTAATACCTGAAGAGGGAGTCTTCAGGGAGTGGACGTAGATCTTATTGGACCGAGCCACTATAAATTACTATATTCTTTTATATTTTCGGATTTTTATTTTACGAACTTTAATATTTTGTGGTTGAAAAATCTTTTGTGTTAAAATTATAAATTAGTTTTCTAAAAACTTTCCAAGAGTTTGTTTAATCACCAATTCACCACCCCCCCCCCCCCCTCTTAGTTAGCTTTGGGACAATTGCGTTAGGTCTAACAACCTATACGGTCTTTTGACCATCGTCTTACTACTGACAATAATTATACTGTCATGTTTTTCTCTCATGGTTTTCAAATCAAGGATTCGAAGGCAGACATCCTTCTTCTCAAGGGTCCATGTCTTAATGGTCTTTAACCCATTCGCTCGTACACCACCAAGCAGCATCTTTGTCTTCTCTCAACTCAAGATGTTCCAAATCTATGACATAAATGTCTAAGCCATCTTGTCTCCAACAATTTACAACAACTAACTAAGTACATTTCTTCTTTATGTACTACTACTCATAAATCTCATTATAATGCATGTCAGTTGGCAAAAATTCATTGCTTACCTTTTCTTCAGTCTACTAATTCTAGCATATTTCCTTTTGAATTAGTTTATTCGTATGTATGAGGTCATTCCCCTACTATCTCTACTCAAGCATATAAATACTACATTTCCTTCATTTATGATTTTTTCAAGTTCTGTTGGGTCTACCCTCGATTTAATAAATTCTATGTAATATTTAAATTCATGGAGTTTCACAATACGATCTCTCCTCAATTCAATGCTTGGCCCATCCATCAGCTTGATGTTTCTAATGCCTTTCTTCATGGCCATCTTAATCATACAGTTTATATGAAAAAACCAACTGGATTCACCTATGATATTCATCCAAATTACGTGCGTGTGTCATCTGAGAAAGGAGCTATATGGTCTTAAACAATCTCCACGTGAATGGTTTGTCAATCTCTCTGGCTATCTTCACACCCTTAGATTTCGGTTCAGCTCCTCCGACCCTTCCCTTCTCATCTATAACAACAATAGCATTTCTATGTACTTCTTGGTTTACAACGATGATATCCTCCTCACCTGTAATTGTACCAAGAGCATCAAGAAACTCCTTGATACCCTCAACTCCAAGTTTACTATGAGAGATCTCGGCAATTTATCTCAATTTTTGGGCATCCAAGTTGTCCACACGTCCTACAGGCTTCATCTCACACCAAGTCGGTTTGCTCAAACAATTCTCTCCAGTGCCGGTATGTTAAAATGCAAACCCATCTCCACTCCTCAAATTAAAACATATCATACTAATTCTAATTCTACTGCATTTTCAAATCCTTATTTATATCATCAATTTGCTGGCTCTCTTCAATATCTCACATTAACGAGATTGGACATATCATTCGCCATCCACAAGGTTTGCCAAAATATACAAAATCCTTCAAATATCCACTTTGAAGCATTCAAACGTCTCCTGAGATATATTAAAGTAACATTGCACATTGGTTTGCCTCTCTTTCATGAAACTCTCACACTACATTCCTATATGGATTCAGACTGGGCTAGAGACTCTACTGACTGAAATCAATCACAGGCTAGTGTAATTTTCTTGGCTCCTCTCTTATCTCTTGGAGCGTCAAGAAACAAAACATCGTAGCTCGCTCATCCACCGAAGTCGAGTACCGTGCTCTAGCGGATGCCGCCATATAAATTGTTTGGATTCGACGCCTACTCCAAGAGTACAACTGCTTTCATTCCACTGCCACTTCCCTCTTCTGTGACAATACCTACGCCATAGCCTTAGCCAACAATCTCGTATTCTACGCACATACTAAGCATATAAAGGTGGATTGCCATTACATCAGAAACTGCATCAAAAACAAAACCATCTAATTTCATCACATTTCTATCAATGATCAGCTCACCGACATTCTAACTAAACCTCTCTCCATCTCTCGGTTTAATCTCTTATCAAACAATCTGGTTACTCCTCAAGACACACCAGCTTGAGGGGACCTCATAATATATGTCTGGTTGCTGCTTCAGACGGTTATCAAGAAAATACTTGTCAACTTCCTACTAGCTGTATTGTTGTAATTTGTTTCATAGCTTTTATATATATATACACTAGTTTTTTTTTTCTTTCTTTTATGTTATTCTTCCTCCTATCTTCTCCGCTTTGGTGGCATGATGAAGTCTTTCAGTAATTATTAAAACATTATATAATCTATCTATATTGACATGAAAATGGCTGTCCTAATCAACCTTTATCCACGCAATTAAAACTTTTAATGGCATTAATTTATATGATTTTTATTTAATTAATTAAGAAAATTAAAATTGAAGATAATTTAAATTACAAAAAATAGAATAAATAATATAAAATTAATTATTTGAAAAAATAAATATAACGAATCCTAAAAAAAATATGATGATGATTGCCTACTTAATTAATTAATCAAGTTTGAGTTCGAGCTCGAGCTTTATTCTATCAGTTTGAGCCAGCTCATTTAATATGAAATAGAGAAAATAATTATGATTCCTCCGATCAAATTTACGTCCCTACAGGGAAGCTAATACAGACAGATCGGTTGGAATTGCTTCCATCATCTGACAATAACGAAGCTGAAGTTGTTGTTTCACAAGAAAATATGCAAAATCCTAATGTTAATATTTCTCTGGATAAGGAGAAGAATGGTACTGTTGAAAAAGTTAATGAGGATGTTGAGCCTAAAATTTTTATTTCTGTTGAATCTATTCTTAAAGAGATTGGAAGTAGTGATAATGAGCATGCTTTATTGACTAACAAGGAAATTGTAGAAAAAAACTCTGCATCAATTACTATTAGAGAAGAAGATCTGGCTGGTGATGGTAGTGATGAATTATATGAAGAAGGGGAATTTCTCCATCCTTGCAACGAAGAGCAAAATAATGAGCAGACACTTCAAAATATCCAAAACTCTGTGAGTAATAAATTGGCCCTATCTTCTGTTATTACTATTGATAATTCTTCAAAAAAAGATTCTGAGGTGGCTTCTTTTTCTAATACTAATACTTCTAATCTTCAAAATATTGATGATGGTGGATTTTCGAAAGTGAACAAAAAGAAAGGTAAGAATGTGAAAAATTCTCAACCTTCTACCCCACGGTCTACCCGTGCCCAAAATTCTTCCAAACATCCTTATGATTAAAGCTCTCATTTGGAATGTTAAGGGAATTGGGGGAAAAGACTCCATTGCTAGAGTTAAGAATCTTTCTAGAGTGCATGGTATTTCCTTTTTAGTCTTAATTGAGCCTCTTATTGCCAATAATAAAATTGGTACTACTGCTTCTAAATTAGGTTTTTCTAATTTTGCTTCTAATTGCTCTAACAAAATTTGGATCATGTGGAACAATATTATCAGTGTCAATATTTTATCGGACCATCCTCAAATTATCAACTGTGAAATTGAATTATTCAATTATAAGTGCTTTGGCTCCTTTGTTTATGCTGCTTCTTCTAGAGGAAATCGTTTTCCTCTTTGGGAGGAAATGCGTCAATTTGCTAATATTGTTAATGGACCGTGGTGCATTGGTGGAGACTTTAATATTATCTCTAATGCTTCTGAAAGGAGAGGAGGTAATTTGCCTAATTCTATTGCTATGGAAGATTTTAATTCTGTTATTTCTGATTGTTCTCTTACTGATATAGGCTTTAGTGGTAATCCTTTTACTTTGAACCATGCTACTATTTGGCAATGTCTTGATAGAATTCTTTTTAACAATGATTGGCTGTCTACTTTTTCCATCACTACTGTTGAGCATCTTAGTAGAACGTTGTCTGATCACTGTCCTTTACTGCTTAGTATCAATGCTAATAGTAGAATTGGCAATACTTCTTTCAGATTCCAAAATATGTGGCTCAATCATCAGGAATTCAAGAATGTTGTTAGAATAAACTGGAATGCGCCTTTATATCCTAATAATGACATCAAGGGCATGCTTAGACTTTGGTCTAAACTTAGTAGATTCAAACATGTTTTAAACTGGTGGAATAAAAATGTTTTTAAGAACATTTTTACTAACATTAAGGAAGCTGAATTGAAAGTGCAAGAGCTCGAGAATAGTTATATGAGCAATCCTTCCAATGATAATTTGATTCTTCTTAATAATGCTAAAGACTATCTTGTTAGTCTTCAGGATCAAGAGGAAATTTTCTGGAAACAAAAAGCGAATGTTAAATTTACTGTTGAAGGAGATAGGAACACTAAATTTTTCCACGCTATGGCTAACCGTAATAGAAATAGGAATTATATTCACAAAATTATGATTAATGATGGCTCTTTCATTGATAATGAGGAGCTTATATGCAAATCTGGAGTGGACCATTTTAAGAATATTTTTCAGAGTACTTTTAATAATAATCCATTAACTAATCCTCATATCATTCCTAAAATTGTTGATGATAGGGATAATGAGTTGCTTTGTTTGATCCCTTCTGAGGAGGAAATTTTCAATGTTGTTAACGATTTGAATGGGGACTCCATTGCGGGTCCTGATGGCTACACCACTAAATTTTTCCAATATTGCTGGGAGATGCTTAAACATGATATTATTGAAGCTGCTATTGATTTTTTCAAGGGCACTCCTTACCCGAATTTTTTTACTTCTACTAACATAGTGCTCATTCCTAAATCTATGGGGGCTAATAAGTGGAATGATTTTAGACCTATAAGTCTTTGCTCTTTTTTTAATAAACTTATTTCTAAGATTATTTCTAAAAGATTTGAGAATATTCTTCCTAGAATTATTTCGAGTAATCAAACTGGTTTTGTTAAAGGTAGAAGTATCTTTGATAATGTGTTATTAACCCAAGAGATGGCACATGAAATTAACACTAAGGTGAAAGGTGGCAATATCATTTTAAAATTGGATATTTCTAAGGCTTATGATAATCTTAACTGGAATTTCCTTTTTAATATTATGTCTTTATTTGGCTTCTCCGATTCTTTTATAAAGCTTATTAAAAACAGTATTGATAATTGTTATTTTTCTGTTTCGATTAATGGTAGGATTCATGGCTACTTCAAGTCTACCAAAGGTTTAAGACAAGGGGATAATATCTCCCCGGCTCTTTTCATTATTGCTATGGAATATTTGTCTAGGGGTATTGAAGATCTTTTTACCCGTAATCCTAATCTTTACTTTAGAACTGTTAGAGGCTTGCCTGTTTCTCACCTTAGTTTTGCTGACGATTTCATTTTGTTCTCTAATGGTTCTATCAATAATATCTCTACTTTAAGTAACTTTTTATTAGAATTTCATTCGGTTTCTGGATTAGCTATTAACAAGGAAAAAAGTTCTTTTGTTGCCAGTAAAACTATTAATAAAAATAGAGTTCTAGCTATTCAAAGACGTTGTGGTTTTCAATCTAAAAACTTTCCCATTAAATATTTGGGCACTCCTATTTATAAAGGTAAAAAGAGAAATCATTTGTTTGAAGATATTTTTACTTCTATTCAAAAAAAATTGCAACATTGGTCTTCTAACTTTTTATCTCACGGGGGTAGGTTAATTCTTATTAAGTCTGTTCTTAACTCTATTCCCATTTACTTGTTTCATTCTCTCAACCCTTCTGCGACTATTTGCCTTCGTATTGAAAGAATGATAAATAAATTCTTTTGGACTTCAAAGTATAATAGTAATGCTATACATTGGGCTTCTTGGAATAGTATGTGCGGCACTTACAATGAAGGTGGCTTGGGTTGTAAAAACGCTACTGATATGGCTAAAGCCTTCTCTCATAAACTTTGGTTTTCCTTTCGTACTAATGAGAGTTTATGGGCTCGTTTTATGAATACTAAGTATTGCAAAGATTCTCATCCTCTGCTTAATGTTTGTAAACCAACTGATTCTCCTACTTGGAAAAGGCTTTGCAAAATAAGGTGGCATGCGGAACAGTACATTCAATGGGGTATTGGTGAAGGTAATGTTTTCTTTTGGCAAGATAATTGGATGGGTCCCTGTTCTATTGATAATTACTTTAACACTTGTTCTGTTGAGAATGTCAAAGTTTCTGATTTCTTATTTAATGGGTCTTGGAATGTTTTTAAACTGTTACAGAACTTACCTTCCTTTTTTGTTGACTTAATTAGGCTGATCCCTTTAGATTTGAATAGTAAGGATAAAATTTTGTTTTCCTTGTCTTCTTCGGGTTTGTTCCAAATGAAAAAGGCTTGGGAAGTGTTTAGGATTAAGTATGATAAGTCTATTACTTTTTCTTCCTTATGGCATAATAGTATACCTATTTCTTACTCTATTTTAGCTTGGAGATGTATTAAGGGGTTTATTCCTGTGGACACTGTTATTCAAAGAAAAGGCTTTTTCTTACCTTCTAAATGTCAATGTTGTGAGAATATCGAAAGTATTAACCACATTTTTCTTAATGGTCATATTGCGAGGAAGATTTGGGATTATTATTCTGATTTGGCTAATATTAATCAGGGGACTATTTATAATGATCTTACCCCTGTGTTAAATCTTTGGATGAACAATTCTAAAGGCCATATTCTTAACCTCATCCCAATTCTTATTTTATGGTTCATTTGGAAATCGAGAAATGAATCCAAGCATGCTGGTATTAAAATGGAAGCTTCTGTTATCATTTCTAATATTAACCATAAAATTCTTCACCTTTCTTCTTGTAATTTCATCTCTAGTAAAAATTGCAGAAATGCTAAACAGTTGGCTGAGTTCTTCGGTATTAACATGAATATCAATGCTGCCAATAGTATTAGCAGGTTGGTCATTTGGAGAAAACCGAATGTTCCGTATGTCAAATTGAATACTGATGGTTCTGTTAGGAATTTTTTAGCTGGCACCGGGGGCATCATTCGGGATCATGCTGGTAAGGTGCTGTCTGTTTTTGCTTCCCCCTTGCAATTTTGCTCTGTTTTGACTGCTGAACTCTCCGGTCTTCAATTGAGGATTGATAAGTGTATTACTTTGGGGTTTCATAATGTTTGGATTGAGGTGGATGCTGATCTTGTGGTTCAAATCATTAACAATAAAGTTCAGGGTAATCCTCAAAACTTCTATCTTATTAGAAAAATTAAAAAATCTCTTGCTACTATTAACTATTATATTTCTCACATTTATCGTGAAGCTAATGTTTGTGCTGACTGGTTGGCTAACTTTGGTTGTCAGCTTGAGAGTTATCAAGATCTGAATACTTCTAGTTTAAATCCTGTTTTGAAAGGCATGATAATGTTGGATAAAACTTCCCTCCCTTACATTAGAAATGGTTGTGTCTCATGATTGTGGGTTTCTTCTTTTTTAGCATTGTTTGGGCTGGTTTGATCTATTATGACTTGTTTCACAATTCCAATTTATATATCATCTCTGTTGTCATTTCTGGTGGCGGCTACCGTTGCAGATTAATTGATATTTACTTAAACTTTATTGTTTCTTTCCATATTTTGTTTCAGTGCTTAACTAATTTTGTTAGTGTGATTGGTTTTATTTTTCCTGCTCGTCGCTGTCATGTTGTTTGGGCTCCTAATTTGGTGATTGATGATTGTCATTTACAAGTTGATGGTAATCTGGAGAATATGGTTAATGCGGAGATCATTTTTAATTTTCTTCTCGGTATTATGACCCAGAATTCTAGTAATCTTCATTGTTTTCTCCATAATATCATTAATTTCTTGAAGTTCTGTCTGGGAACTGATAGTCCTGGGCGCTTATTTGGTTTTTCTGAATTGTTCTGGCACTCTAGGAATACCAGGCTCTGTATTGGAAGAAGGATTTTTGTTAATAGGAAAATTAATATTAATTCTTCCATTCTCTGCAAGTTGTTTAATCCTAAATCGGATGCTGATGCGTTTCAAAACCTGAAATATATTAACATTATTCCGATTAAGAGTGATCTTAATCTTTGTATTTGGAGTATTACTTGCAGGAAAATTAATAGTCGCTGTCCTGAAAGCTGTAAAGGTTGCAAGGTTCTTCTCTTTCCTATCATTTTCTACTATGTCTATTTCCTTTTAATTTTTTGCAGGAAGTTTGTGCCAAAAGCTATTCATTGGATCTTCCTTTTTTGGGTGCTGTCGTCTCACAGCCCGATTGATTTTTGCTATCAAATTTGTAATCATAGGATAAGGACCGACCGGCTTCTAGGTTTTTTCTTTCGTTTTTGGATTGTAGCTCTTCAGAGCAGTAGTAAGCTGGTTGGTCCTTTTAAGGACTTTGTAACCGATTTTTGATGTAACACGTAGGCCTCTCCGCGAGTTTTAACCAAAAAAAAAATTATGATTCAAGATAATTTTGGAGTACTCCATCAAATGGCACATACTGATTTCCTCTATCATAGAACATTCATTAAACATTTAATTTCCTTAATGATGTCGAAATTAAGTGTTTTTAGGCACGTTGGAATTGTCTCATCGCACCGCTCTATTCGATTATAGACATTCTATATTTGAATATTATTTGGTTATCTAGTTTATGCTTTGAACCTTTCAAATATGCTTCGACCCTCCGATTTGGACCTTTTTGTGCTTGGATTGGACCGATTTTGGCGTTGTTGGATCCGTCTGACATTTAGTTTGAATATAAGTTTGCTGAAATTGGAGTTTGCAATTGGATGACCCCAAATTTTATTTTGAAAGTTGTCAACTCATATATGTTTTATTCGTGTCTGATCAAAATGATTTTTGGTGATGTATTACTATTATGCAGTAAGTGTATTATATCTTAATAATTTTTAAATGAGTTAGCTGGTAAACTAATTGAGTCAATTTAGAGCTGACCAAAATTTAATTAGTTAACTCATAGAACTCTGCTAATTGAGTGGGCTTAATTGCAATAGAAACTCAGTTCAATCTCAGTTCTTACTTTTTGTTCTCATTGATCAATAATTGTGCTTACGATCACAACAAAATAGTATTTTGGATGAGCAATCTTAGAATATTTTTCAGCTTTTCTTCTAATAAATTAAAATACTCTTTTGTCGTATTGAATATTTTTCTTTTCAATTATTGGCTAAAAGAGCAAAAGTGGAGCGAGAAATATATTCCAGCTTATTAAATATTAAAGTTTTAATTGAAATATATTTAAATGGCCAAATTTATTAAATGGGATTTTTAATAAAAATTGATATTTTAATATTATTTATGTTTTTTTCATATGAAACTGTATGGTTTGCTACAAATGAAATTGCAAATAAAATGAAATATAGTATAAATAAATTTTATATATTTAAAATATTTGGAATTGTTTGCATGAATGTAAATAATATCAGATGAATATCTTTTTAACTTGAAGTAAAATGAATTCGTGATAGTAGTCATTTGGACTATAGTTGATAGTGGCAAGTAGGGGTGTCAATTTCGGATCACTGGTCGGGTTCGGGTCGAACCTGAACTGACCCAGGTTCAAACGGGTCAACCCTAACCCAACCCGGATAGGTAAACGGGTCAGAAATGCCAACCCGAACCCGACCCGGCGCGTTGCCGGGTTGACCCGACCCAACCCGGTAAGGTTGGCTGGCAGCCTGGCGCGCAGGCACAGATGCGCGGGCTACAGGGCGAGGACGCGAGCGGCGCCGCGGCGGGCGTGGTGCGACTAGCGCGATGCGTGTGTGCGGGCAGGGTTCGCTGGGCGGGCAAGGTCGCGGGCAAAGGGCAGCCACACGGGCGGTAGGATAGTGGCAAGCGATGGTAGCTAGTGATGAGAAAATTATTCTATGCGGTCACCGAACCGTCTGGAAGCATATCAGAATTTGCCACGTCATTTGAGACATAGCGGTACACAATATCGGTACGCAGCAAAAAAGTGACCTGGTGTGCCCTAATTCGCCTCCGGACGCTGTGTGATGACTGCACAGAATCATTTCTCCTAGTGGTGACATGATGGTGGAAGTTGGTGGGTAGCTGACAGCACCGGCAAGTCTATGATGTTGGTCAAAGCAATAATAAATAATTTGCAATATCTTTACAGATCGGTAAAATCTAATGAATTTTAAACACACAAAAATTTAATTTGATGGTGTTATATATATATATATATATATATATATATAACATCAGTATTTTTAAAATACTTATAGTTTGGAAAACTTTTCCGCACCTTCTACAAATCAAACAGCCTCTATTATAATATATATGCATAATAATATATTACATATGGTCAAGAGAATATTAATTCTATCAACGTAGAGAACAAAAAGAGCAAGTCGACGTACCTTCATTTCCTCTGCTTCTCCATCGCAACCACTGGATTGAAAGTAAGCTTCAGGGGACCTCTCCATGACTCCATTCTCTCTGCAAAACGGCAGCCAACACCTAGCAAATTTAGCGGCTTCGAAGAAGGCAAAGAGCGTGAGGTCTGAACCTCCATCATCGGAAACATATACAGATAAGCGATCGGAAGGGTAGTCAAAGGCTAGAGCGGAGAGGGCGGTGCTCGCCACGCCCACCGGCGGCTCCTTATAAGGGTCGGCGGTGCAGATGAAGACGTCTAAAGCAGGAAAATCCTTGCTTGCTGTGACTTTCGAGAGTAGTTCGGGAAACTCCCAGCGGCGAACGGGGCGCCAGCGGAAGCCTTGGGATAGGAGCCACATGAAGGCAAGGAAGATGTCGGCGAGGAGGAGGAGGAAGGAGGAGGGGGTGGTGGTGTGGTGGTGGAGGAGGAGGAGGAGGGATAAGGAGTAGAGAAGGAAGTGGAGGCGGTTTAAGGTGGTGCGGGGATGGATTTGGTGCGTGTGGAGTAAGGGAGCCATGGGAGGAGGAGGAGGAGGACTGAGTATTTGTGTTGAGGGAGATAAGTTGGAGTTTTATTTGGATGGGAGAGGTTATATGTGTAATTATTTGAAGATGATAAATTATTGCATTAGGCTTAGGAAGTCAAGGTAAGCTAATCATTAATTATTTTGAAATTTCTTCTTAATTATTAGAGGGCATATAGTAGGGTATGATTGATTAGTTATTTGTATTTAATAAATTTCCCTATTTAATAATGAGAATAAATATAATAGATTATCTCTTAAAAAGATATTAAAATTATATCTTGTAATATTAAAATTTTCAACGACCACTTGTACGAGCCAATCATATTATTATTTGGCCAAATAAGAAAGACTGATGAAACAAATTGATGCATGCATATGTATCATTCAAATGAGTAATTTTTCCGTGTGGAGTCAGGACATGAAAAATCGGTACTATGAGTGCACATACTATGTACTAACTTATCATTTTAATACTATATAGAGATCATATATTCATATAAATAAGATAAGTCAGCAACAATTCATAGGAGATATAATGTTTTTATGTGAAAATTCTAAATGAGAAAAACAACACAAGGTATTTTTAGGGATTATTGCCCTTGTCAACGTAAAAAATGGAAAGAGAAACAAAAAAACAAATGGTGCAATTATTTTATAAGTAATAATTAAATTAATCAATTATTGGACATTTTAAATTGAGTAAAGGTGCCAATTTTATATATATATATATATAATTAGAAAAAAAATTGTGGTCTCAATCATTATTTAGATAAGTTTTTTTTTTTTTTTTTTGTAAGTAAATTAATTGAGAAATTTTTTATATCTTTTGATTTCAATGTTTGCATGAGGGGTGTCCTAAATCTTTAATCTTAAAGTCATGACCTAGTTAAAATTGATACTCATAAAATATTAATATAAATAAATAAATAATATTATTCAGATATTTATGATGAAATAAGAACCATAGGATTCATATGCTGAAATAATATCTATTTGATTAGTTTGATGGAGTATTGACATGACTGGAGACGATATGTTTTTATCTTTTATACATAAATAGGAAGTAAGATAGAAAGTGATTTCAGGCCAAATCAATTCATACAACAACTTGGCTAGATTGAATGATATTACTATGAATGTTTAAAAAATTGGACAAGACGGTCCAGTTTGATCCTTTCCTTTAATCGACTCGCATGAAACGGGAGAAGCTCGCCTCAAATTAGCAGTCCAACCGTTAGACCAGATAACCAAAAACCGTTTAAAAAAATTGGCTTTCCCTAACTCTCCTTGCTCGTCACTGTTCCTAGCTCGATTCGGACCGCTATGTGACTGGCTTGTGATCGGCACCTGCAAGATCCCGTCTCCACCAGTTTAGCCGAATAATTGTTGGATGCCAAGTCCGACAATAATGAGGAAGATCGTGAATCCGAACAGGAATAGGCATTTGAGACTGACGAAAATAAAACAATGTCTGATTTTGAGGCCGACTTTGATCATGAACACAAGCTGAATCACGAATTCACGTTGAATCGAAATGATAATCGGCACGAAGAAGTAAGTATCTTCATCTGCACGTCCCGTGTGTGGACGTTGACATGTTCATGAAAGAGTGTTGAAATGGTTTTGAATTTAGTTGTCGATGTGAATGATTTGGAAACTATAGCAAACAGGTGTGTAAAATCCTTAAATTTAGCCATGTATAAAGAGGGAAGCACCTAACTGCCCTCCAAGTGTTTGTCGAAATGCTCCAATGCAATGAATTGGGAACTATATTAAACTATATTAATGCGAGTAGGTCACTACATAATCCAAAACTATATTAAAAAGCTGTAGGTTATCCAAGCATCTATTTAGATGTTAAATGTGTTTGATATAAAGTACGCATAATTGAGTAGTAAATGAAAGAGAATGGTATGTTTGAGTAGTTAATTATGTAGGTAGTCCAGTTCTATGTTTGAGCCAAACCAATTATATTTGGCCTTTGTACCCATAATATTATTACAAAAAATGATTTTATTTATTTATGTGCTATGCTTCATAATTATCTTTTTTTTTTAATTTGTTGTCACATATTTGATATTATTATATCAGTATTATATCAATTTTGCTATTTTTAAATAAAATTAATATTTATTATGTCATTTAATTGAACCTCAGAGGAACCATCGACCATAAATATGAAATATCTCCTTGTTTCAGATCATTGACTGGTCTAATTTTCACAACTTTGATTACTAATAGTATACTTTTTTAAGGTTGTGTTTTAATGAAAATCTTAAATAATTAATAAAATAAATTCGTGTTTCTAGATATATAATTTTTTGTGTCCTCAAACATTTGTGGCGGTAGAAAGATAAAGAGCTTAGCGTCCCAGCTTTAAATGAAGATCCATCACACATACGGATAAAGAGAAAGAGGTACAAGAATCATAACAGACGTCATAATTTTTACGTGAAAGCCTTTATAAAAGGAGAAAAACTACGGGACATTTACCAGTTGAAATGAATCACAACATTTTTTATTGGAAGAATCCAATGATATGAGAGCTATTCTCAAGAGAATGTTGGACTATTCTTTTGGCTGGTAGGACCGTAGTTGGGCGATGGAGGTCGTAGGGACCCTAGTCAAGTGAGGAAGGTTTGAGGGATCGTAGTTGAGCGACGGAGGTCAAAGAGACTGTAGTCGGCAGACTATGGTAGTTAGAGAGATGATAATCGGCGTTCAACGAATGTCAGAGGGATCGTAGTCGATGGGTGATGCTGGTCGGAGGGACCCTAGTTAGGGTTATCAATATTTGAGTCGACTCAAAACATGACCTAGACGCGACCAAAAAATTTCAAGGTTCGAGTCAACCCGTTTGCCATACGACTCGATTTGGGTTCAATATTCTAAAGCATTTACAAAAGTGGGCGGGTTCGAGTAGTCCCAAAAATTCAAAATCAACCCAAAATGGCTCGATACCCTGTAACCTGATTGCCCCAATCTCGCGCTTGCGCCCTGCAAGCAGTGCACCCATGCCTGAATCTTTTTTGCGCTCCCACCGTCTAGCACGCTTGCATGCACCGTGCTGATGCTCAATTATTGATCAAGTTCTTTGGTGATTGTGTGATAAGATTTGATTAATTTTCTTTACTAATTTGTAGGGAATATTAGATTTCTCATATCTATAGTCCGACCCGATACACTTGGATAAGACTAAGTAAAGGATCACAAAACCCATTTTTTAATATTATTCATACTAATAACTACTGTTAATATGGATTGATATTATTCATACTAACTATCACATGTTCATACTAATTTGAAACAATTAAATGCATTTTTTTTTTCATAGATTGAATGCATTTGTAAGTTCTAAAACATATTAGGCTTTTTGCTCATTTTATGTGACTCACGTGATTTTAGGGAAGGATAAGGATCTAGTTGTGGAGTGAGTCTGATTTAGAATTGCTTATAGTTTTTTTTTTTATTGGTCATGAATGAATAAGGATAGATTGATGTGAGAGAAGCATTTATGGCTATCAACACAATGCTTTTGGAAAACCACGGGGCCTGGCCCAGTTTGAATGAATCCACTAGTATTTGTAGTCGATTACAAATGAGGCCCTTCCTTAGAGAAGGCCTTGGATTGATGTACAAATGTACATCATATAGATTGCATTACATGGTAGGAGTTACATATACAGGTTTGCTTGGCCTGAAGGACCGTGTCAGGAGAGAGACCGTGGCGGCAGGAGCCGTGGTCGAGATCGGGGTCAGAAAGACCGTTGTCTGTTGATGGAGGTCGGAAGGACCATAGTAGGCGACGAAGGCCTGAAGGACCGTAGGCAGTAAGACTGGGGGTCTGAAAGACCGTTGTCTGGTGATGGAGGTCGGACGGACCGTAGTAGCGATGAAAGGCCTGAAGGACCGTAGGCATAGGAGACTGGGGTCTGAAAGACCGTTGTCTGGATGTGAGGTCGGACGGACCGAGAGGCGATGAAGGCCTGAGGACCGTAGGCAGTAGGAGACTGGGGTCGAAAGACCGTTGTCTGGTGATGGAGTCGGACGGACCGTAGTAGGCGATGAAGGCCTGAGGACCGTAGGCGTAGGAGATAAGGAGTCAGGTGTTAGTCCCAGTGTCACTTGGAAGATCGATGTTGATGGTCCTAGCCTGTGAGTAGGACGTCGGTTCTTAAGCAGGACGTCAGGTCTTAAACAGGACGTCGGCTTCTCAGCAGGACGTCGGGACTTAACGTCGGTCCTTGAACAAGACGTCGGGTCTTTGGCAGGAAGTAGGGACTGAGTGTCAGGCCTTGAACAAGACGTCGGGTCTTTGGCAGGATGTAGGGACTGAGTGTCGGGCCTTGAACAAGACGTCGGGTCTTTGGCAGGACGTCGGGGATGAACGTCGGGTCTTTTAGGCGGTGGTCCGGCGAGTTTGTGGTGTTCCAGGAGATTCCTGCGGTGGTCGACGAGATTCCTGCGGTGGTCCGGCGGTGGTCCGGCGAGGTTCTGCGGTGGTCCGGCGGTGTCGAGGAGGAACTCCTTCCTTCTCTCTCTTCTCTTCTTCTTCTCTCTTGCTTAGACCTTTCTGTGAAAGAATGAGGGCTTATTATAGATTTTCTGGAGTGGCATGGCGTAAATAGGTGTGAGACAAGGGCGATAAGGAGTGGTCGAAGTGACGGCCGATGTGACCTACGATCGACACCGTTCATTGGTCATTTGAATGCCTTATGATGTCGGAATTTAGGATCTTGGCTCGTTGGATTCGTCTCGTCGAGCCTTCGATTCGAGTATAACCGTCAAAATCAGATACGTTTGGTAACTCAAATGTGGTTTGAACCTTCCAACAGCGCTTCAGTCCATGATTTGGCCATTTGGACTCGGATTGGGTCGTTTGGTGTCGTTGGGTTCGTATTTCCGAGACGCTCAGTTTGACTGTAAGCTCCTGAATCGGAGTTCATACTCCCGGATTTAATTTTTGAAGTTTCCAACTAGCTTATGCTTTGAGATTGTGCCCAATGAGCTAATTTTGTGAAGACGTATCAATATAAATATATATATATATATATATATATATATATATATATATATATATATATATATATATATATAATATATATATATATATATATTATATAATTTTTTACTTTTTTTAGTTATTATTATTATTTTTTATTATTTTATTTTTCCTCTCTTTATATATATATATATTTAAATATTTTAAATAAAAATATTCTGAATAATTTTATTATCAGAATAATTTTTAATGAACTTGAATTATTTTGAGTGAGTATAATATTTGGCATAAATTAAATTATAGTAATGCAAAAATAAATTTAAATATTAAAGTTAATCTTTTAATTTTTACTTGAGTATTGACGACATTTTTTATTTTTTATTTCAAAATATTCCTTATATTATATTACTGTAACGAACGTAATGCCTTAGAATTATTATAAAACGGTACCGGCGTAATGCACGCATAACTCGATCCCATACGGCATATCCCACTTTTAATATTATTATATATATATTTGATCCGTACCCATATACATTTATTATAAATAACGACCCATCTTCCCTTCAGCATCCACTCAACCAGCCAAAGCATAAACCAATACTCCCAACCTCCCAATCAACCCACACAGCCATGGCCTCCTCCCCCAGCTCCCCAACAATCCTCCTTCTCCTCCTCACTGTCGCCACCTTATTCAGCCTCCTAACCACTCCTACCTCCGCCGCCAACCGCCTGGACGCCGGCCAGTCGCTTGGGCCCGGGACAATCAACTCGCACAAGCCCCTATTATATTCATCATGCACAAGATTGTAATCTCGTTCTTAACGATAACAACAAGCCATCTGGCCACGGGACCAACGGAAAGGCCTTCGGCTGCGTTCTCAAGATGCAGACTGATGGCAATCTCGTAATATATAGTGGCAGCAAAGTGATCTGGGCGGCAATACCATTCGCCAAATTGGGAATTATTAATCCTCCCCTCCAAAGAGATCGCAACGTCGTCATATACGATGGCGCTAACAACGCTATTTGGGCCACGGAAGGAACCAAATTGGCAATGCTGCTGTTGTCGTGATCCCGCATAGCAACGGCACGGCGCAGCGTCCGGCCGCGGCCCAGAAACAA
>CM039734.1:4990726-5039702 GCA_022539455.1 Dendrobium nobile
ACAAGGTGAAGGAGCTCTATCCTTGAAGAGTAACATGAACTAATACAGAGACGATGAAAGAAGTATTATTAGAATAAATATTGAATAAAAAGGCATTGGCTCATGCGATGCTATTGCCTACAAGTTAATTTTCCAGTGATTGTGTGTTGTTGCAATATGAATTTATCAAACAATTATCTAACTTATATATTTCATTTTTGGGTTTTTATTTTTTATTTTTAGTTAAAATTATTGGGTTGAGTAACGAATTTGAATGAAACTATATGCATGCAAACTTACGAAAAAAAATTGAATTAAAATAATCTTAGCAAAGTTTTCGTTGTAAAATCTCATTGATATGTCATGCAAAAATTAACTTCATCGGGCACGAATCTCGAGGCAAAAATCAAGTTGGAAACTTCAAAAATTAAATCCGGGAGCACCTGAACTCCGATTTCAGCGAGCTTACAGTCAAACTGAGCGTCTCAGAAATACGAATCCAACGACACCAAATTCGACCCAATCCGAGTCCAAATGGGGCCAAATCAAGGACCCGAAGCGCTGTTGGGAGGTTCAAACCGCAATTTGAGTTACCAAACGGTATTCGATTTTAACAAGCTTATACTCAAATCGAAGGGATCGACGAGACGAATCCAACGAGCCCAAGATCGCTAAATTCCGACATCATTAAGGCCTTCAAATAGCCAACGAACGGTGCATGATCGAAGGGCTCACTATCGACCGTCCATTCGAGCCACTACTTATTCGCCCTTGATCTCACACCTATTTACGGACCATGCCACTCCAGAAAATCTATAAATAGAGCCCTCATTCTTCACAAGAGGGGGGCCGAAGCAAGAAGAGAAGGAAGAGGACAAGGAAGAGAAGGAAGAAGCTCCTCCTCGACCACCGCCGTAACCTCGCCGGACACAGCAGGAGCCTCGCCGGACCACCGCCGGAACCTTGCCGGACCACCGCAGGAGCCTCGCTGGACCACCGCCGGACTACCGCAGGAGCCTCGCCAGACCACCGCAGGAGCCTCGACGGACCACCGCCGGAGCCTCGACGGACCACCGCCGGAGCCTCGACGGACCAACGCCGGAGCCTCGACGGACCACCGCCGGAGCCTCGACGGACCACCGCCGGAGCCTCGCCGGACCACCGACGGAGCCTCGCCGGACCTCCGCCGGAGCCTCGCCAGACAACCGCAAGGGCCTCGCCGGACCACCGCAGGAGCCTCGCCGGACCACCGCAGGAGCCTCGCCAGACCACCGTCGGAGTTTCGCCGCACCACCATCTCAAGGCCTGACGTGCTACTAAAGGCCTGACATTCATGCCAACGTTCTGCTCAAGGCCCGACTTTCAGGTCTGATGTCTTCATCTGAGGCCCTCATCTTTGCCAAAGGCTCTCTCCTCCGCTAGACTACCTCCTTACGCCGTTGTTTTGTCGGAACACCATCTGAGGCCTGGACTCTTGCTGAGCCACTACCTGACGTCCAGAGTTCTACCAAAGTACCGCCCTACTACAACGGTCTTTCAGACCCCAGTCTTCTACCGCCTACGGTCCTTCAGGCCATCATCACCTACTACGGTCTGTTCGACCTACATCACCAGACAACGGTCTTTCAGACCCCAGCTTTCTATCGACTACAATCCTTCAGGCCTTCGTTGCCTACTATGGTCCTTCCGACCTCCCTCAACAGACAATGGTCTTTCTGACCCCGGTCTCCTGCCGACTACGGTCCTTCAGGCCAAACAAACCTGTATATGTAACTCCTACCATGTAATGCAATCTATATGATGTACATTTGCTACATCAATCCAAGGCCTTATCCTAAGGAAGGGCCTCATTTGTAATCGACTACAAATACTAGTGGATTCATTCAAACTGGGCCAGGCCCCGTGGTTTTTGCCCTTTCAGGGGGTTTCCACGTAAAAACTTTGGTGTCTCTTATGAATGTTACACCCTCTCACTTATCTGCTTGTGTGCTGGATCTTCGTATAATGCTAAGACGTTAAACTAAATATTTCTCTACCGCCGCGAATATTCGAGGACGCAACAGTTTGGCGCCGTCTGTGGGAAAGTGATTCCCGACTGGGGGGCAAATTTTTACTCCAACCTCATAAAGAAGTTCATGTCCACTTACTGACATCATTCATTACTTCACCAATTTCATAGGAATTAGATCCGGACTGGGGGGCAACCTTGACTCCGACTATGGCCAAAAAGACCCTCCAATACTTCCAACATTAAGATGATATTTCAGAAAAATCCAAGCAAATGCAAGGATACTTTCTATCACTTATAAGTTTCATACAGTCCCCTACAGGACTCATACTCCTTGGGCAAGGTCTTGATCTCGACCTCAAAAGGGTAGTAACGGTCTAAAGATAGACCCTTCATTATCTTTGATTCGGGATACACGCGGCATTCGCCCCCTCCCAATCAAGGCAAAATCGATCACAGGGGGATCCGATTTGACCTCTTCCACACAGGTTAATGTCGTCGAGCAAAGACTTCGACATACAACCTCGGAAAGGTCTCACATCCTTGGTGGATTCTCCCGACCTCTTCCACACAGGTTAACGTCGTCGAGCAAAGGCTCCGACATACAACCTCGGAAAGGTCCTACATCATTGGTGGATTCTCCCGACCTCTTCCACACAGGTTAACGTCGTCGAGCAAAGGCTCCGACATACAACCTCGGAAAGGTCCTACATCCTTGGTGGATTCTCCCGACCTCTTCCACACAGGTTAATGTCGTCGAGCAAAGGCTCATACATACAACCTCAGAAAGGTCCTACATCCTTGGTGGATTCTCCCGACCTCTTCCACACAGGTTAACGTCGTCGAGCAAATGCTTCGACGTACAACCTCGGATAGGTCTCACATCCTTGGTGGATTCTCCCGACCTCTTCCACACAGGTTAACGTCGTCGAACAAAGGCTCCGACATACAACCTCGGATAGGTCTCACATCCTTGGTGGATTCTCCCGACCTCTTCCACACAGGTTAACGTCGTCGAGCAAAGGCCCTGACATACAACCTCGGAAAGGTCCTACATCCTTGGTGGATTCTCCCGATCTCTTCCACACAGGTTAACGTCGTCGAGCAAAGGCTCCGACATACAACCTCGGAAAGGTCCTACATCCTTATAGTCCTTAGTGTAGAAAAAATTTTATAGTCCTTAGAGAGCCTAACGGAATCCAGGCGAAAATAAAAGCGGCATGCAAGAAAGAAACCTAGAAAAAGCAGGTAATTCTACTACGTAATCAGGTAAACACACCAATATAAATCCCAAAATAAATCATCTAAATGTCCATAGGCAAACTGCCCTTATTACAACCAGAATTTGCAGAAAATAAAGTGGCCGGGCACCACTACCAACAACCCGATTTCTAAGCCTATGATAGACGCAAATGACTTTGAGTGGGATATTGGTCTTCAGTCTTCTAGGTGTTTTCTTCTCCTTGGACTCCTTGAAACTCTCCTCCTTGGACTCCTTGGATCACTCCTCCTTAGACTCCTTGGATTTCTCCTCCTTGTGTTCCTTGGATCCGTCGTGGCTTGAATATCCAAACGAAGAGACAATTCCCCCTAGGTAGGGGCATTGCCTTTTCTCTTTGGATATCTAAAGCCATCCCACTTGATCCCCCCAAATGGAAGAAGACTCTCCCCTATGAGGATGCCTTCTTCTTTTGGGATTCAAGTGGGATAATAATATCCCAACTCAAATATCAATTTCACAACTCTTAACTATTATTACAAAATTTACATCCATTTGAAAAGCAGAAAAAAAATCTAAAGAACCTGCAAGGTTATCCTAATAAAAATCCCAAGCAGTTTATATAAAAATGAAAGTGCTAACACCATTGACCCTGTGCCAAGCCATGCTCTTAATTATGAGGGCTAAGCAGCTCCACCTGTGCAGTTATAAATATTTTTATTTAGCCCTCATTTATTTAGGGGGGCTGAGCAAGCACCTGCATAAGACAATATTAGAAAATATAACGGTGCCCCCCTTTTATTAGCTTGAGCATGGCCACCTGCACGGAAGAACAATATATATATATGGCACTCCTAACCTATGGGTAAGTCTAACGCTCACATCCAGAGTACAGAAAAAGTAAGCAAACACAGCAATCAATTTTCAAACAGCATGCAGTGAAAATCACGAAAGCTCCGGCACACAGCAGAAAAGTAAAACCCAGCGGCCTAACCTAGATCTAGAAGTGGTGCCCTAGCAAACAATTCTATGTGTGTGTAAGGCTGGTGTGATTTGGATAGGTCCTAAGCACGATAGTTAGTTAAGGTTATCTAGAATTCAGGTTTGTTGGAGGTTTGAAAAGGGTATTTTGATTGAAATTTAGATATTAGTGAATTAGGGTGTATTTTAATTGTTTTAGTTTGTTGATCAATTTTAAGAGCTTAGGATAATGATATTTAAAGTTAAAGTTATATTAGCCAATTTTAGGAAGTCTCGGGTCCTCCTGGGAACTAGACTAAGGGTCTAAAAAGTCACTATGAAAAATAGGCTAGTTTTGAGATTCCTATCATCTTAGGAAAATACTAGACATTAATACGAGTAGTTAGACAGGTAGTACACTAAAATCGGAGTTTTCTAGACAAAATTATGAATTTTCTAAGTTTTGGGCCCTAAATGAACTGCGGTTGGCCAAAATGTTGACTTTCTAATCTAGGCCAATTTCTGAAAACGTATGATTTTTAATAAATACTAGACCCTAATTGGAGTCTAATGCAAGTGAGTTTACCTAATTTGAAATTTTCTACAATTAGTTATGGATTTCTAAAGATCGGGTAATTAAGGGAATTTCTAAATTAACTAGGAAAGGGCTCATTTTGCAATTTTAGCCCAAATCAGCTCCAAACTGAGTGGAATCACTCCCAAAAGGTCAGGAATGACCTGAGAAAATGTTCCCAAGGGCTTGGAGAAGATTTGGGATTTTTAATAATTTTTAATAATTTATTAGGGGCAAAATGGTAATTTCCACCTATGGTCAAATTATGGGTCAACCTAGAGACAAACTAGGAAGTCCTATTTATCTAAGGTCAAGGATCAGATTCTAAACAAATCAAGGTATTATGGGTAATTTTCTGACCTAAAACATATTTATTGTAATTTCCGGAAGGTCCCAGGGCCTTATTTAAGAGGTTAATTAGGGTTGGTTAACTAAGGGGTCTAACAAGCCCTAAAAATTCCTAGAAAATTATAAGAAGCTTATGATGTCACTAAGTTTAAGTTTTGAAATTTTCATGTCAATCCGGGATCTATCCTAGCTCTTAGAAAACTTCTAAGTTCGCTAGACGGGTCCTTAATTATTGTCCCTAGGGTGTCACTACGTTGTAGGAGTTAAGAGTGATGTTTTATCTAACCCTCAAGGTAATAAATGCATGGGAAACATAAACAAAATAAACACGCCATGTCCTTAGATCTGGGAGAGCCTAAGCTAAGTGCTCGTGGTGCGACCTACACATGCAATCTACAAAAAATAAAAGGACAGACACCTTATGAAGGGATTAGTGAATGATTGGAACTCAATCACCCACTAATCCACTCCCCCATGATTTGCTCTTCATATCTAGAACCCATGTCTAAAATTTTATGAAGTAGCGGATCTCCCAAAATTAGGATTTAATTATAAGTAATTTTAAAATAGTTTCAAAATACTTATAAATATAAATATATATTTTAGAAAATAAAATAATTAAAAGGTAAATCAATTCATAATACATAGATATAGGGAGACCCACTGATCACTCAATCGACGCCTCAAAACGATTTGAAACTAGTTTGTATCCTGAAAATAATTGTTATAATTAATATTCGATATCAAAAATACTCGAATAATCAAATCCAAATAGTGATATGCCAAAACAGCCAAAATCAGTTACTAGAAATGGTTTCAAAATAAAATACACATTCTTCTGAAAAGATCGAGGGGTTATACGCAAAAATCCGATTTAAAAGACGAAGATATGATTTTCCGAAGTTTAAACACAATAATATAATATTTTAAAATAGTGTCAATTCACTGTTTTGGAAATATCAGAAAATCTAAACAGAATTTTCACCTAAAAGTGACTTCAAACTGTACAGAATTCCAAATACACCGAAAACAAGGTGCTGTGCATCAAAATCCGACTTAAAACGAGAAAGTTACGCAATTTCGAAGTTTAAAGGCAATAATTAAATAATTTTAAAATAGTACAGCTGGCTGTTTTGAAAATAACTGCGTACAAACCCAAAAATTTCAAGTAACACTAGTTCCAGAATGTGCAGAATCCAAATACATTCAAATCAAGGTGCTGTGCGCAAAAATCCGAATTGAAACGGGAAAGTTATTAATTTTTGAAGCTTAAAGGGCATTAAAGTCTATTTTTAAAATAATTTTAAAAGAAATAATAATAATAATAATAATAATAATAATAATAATAATAATAATAATAATAATAATAATAATAATAAGAAGAATAATAATAATAATAAAAATAAAATAATAATAATAAGCTAAACTAACATTTCAAAATAACAGTAATATAATAAAATAATTAAATAATAATAATATAATAATAATTACGTTAGAATAATAATTTAGATAATAATAAAAATAGGGTATTTTACTATTTTTTAAATAATTAAGAATATACATATTATTTTTATAAAAACAAATTTTTGTAGTGTAGAGGACGACGATACGAGTCCAACGAGGTATTATACATCAAAATTGGACGAAAAACGAATTTTCTGTGAATTTTTGAATGAAAAATAGGTTTTAAAATTAATTTTTATATTAAAATACTCGGCGGCGACACGTGGCGCACTCCGATTAGATCCCGCGGTTTCGGGCCAATCATTGGCGGCGGCGCAATGATTGCGCCGCAAGCCAATGATTGCGGCAATCATGCCGCAATCAAGCCCAAATCCACTCATCCACGTCAGCGGGAGCGTGGGACGTCGGATCACCCGCCTTAGGCAGCGGACGACTCAGATCGAGCCGTGTGATCAGCCGATCCGCGGGATCGGTCGGCTCGTCGGACGGAACCTTCGTCCGACCATATCTAAGCCGTTGATCGCGGGATCAACGACCCTGAACATATTATGCATGCAGCCGGCCGGATCGAAGGCTTAGGGGGATTTTCGCTTCGTTCTCCCAAACGGCTGAACGAAGCGCAACGAAACTTTAGATCTAGCTTCTACGAGTAAAGAGCATCCATGGGGGTGTATTTTTAGGATTTAATATGCGATATATTGAAAGTTATTTAGATCTAAGTGCTCTAGCTAGGGTTTGCGATATACCTCAATCCACACGGTGGATTCGGGAGATCTTGGGCTCGTTGGACTCGTGGACTCCTCTAAAACAAGTCTCTTGTTGAACTCGAGCTCCGAAACCGCCTCGATTGGCCGGAAGAATCCCTGGAAGCAAATTGGTCACGGGTTCGCCGGGATCTCGCTGCCGGCGAGCTTTGTCCGTCGGGATTCGATGGGGGAAGGTGGAGAAAGGATGTGGGAGCTCTCTCACAAAATCTCAGAACCTGAGATCACCTTGAGAGAGAGAAAGAGCAAAAAAGATCCTTCCAAAAGACCTAATTTTGGGTATTTAAGGCTCCTAATTCTATGATCAGCGGTTAGGATTGATCCTAAATGAAATTAGGAGGGAATTTCACTTGATTTGAACGGGATTTTGAATTCCAAATGTTTGGAGGCTTTAAATCCCATTAAATGACCCTTAATTCCCCCCAAATAGGTGTTTATGACCTATTTATGACTCGATTTGACCAAGTCAACATTTGACTTGGTCAAACCAGTCATTTAGCTCAATGGGGAGTGAGGATCGAGCCACGAGGGGATTTAGTTTGGATTTAAATCGATTTGGGCTCTAAATGGGCTAAGTGGTCAACCCTGGTTGACTTGGTCAACCGGGTTGACCCAAGGTCCAAGTCCAGGCTCAACAGACTCGACTCGACTCACGGAACCCATTGGAGGAGGTCTTGGGGTCTGGCTTGGTTAATTTGACCAAGTCAACTCTCCAGGCCCGGGTCTAGGCAAAATCGAGGTCAACATAAAGTTTTTAAATGAGCTTCTTATCACAAAATAAAATTGTAAATTGTTTAATGTGGCTTATTTTGATGTTTTTGGACAATGATGTTTGGGCACCTTCTTATTGTTTCTTATTTTGGATGGCTGGATTGGCAACCAGAGTTTTCTGGATGGCTGGGTCTAGCAACTAAGTAATTTTTCGGGTTCTAAGCATTTGTGGAAGGTGTACGCTTTTACTGAGTCCTTGTTTTAGGGGCAGTTTGGTTTTTATCATTGCATTTGGTGTTGTTGGGTGGTTCTTTTGTGCATGAGCGGTTGCTGGTTGGATGGCCTGAGTTATGAATTATCTGAAGATTCCCTAGAGTTCTTTCTTTTCTATTTGGTTGATTCATATTTTTTGGCTTAGTGGTTTTTCAGGTTCCGGCATTTGGATTGGTTGTTGTTTGGGTTGTCCTGGTTGTAATTTTTTTTAAGTCTTTCCGGAGGACTTTATTTCTTTTTGGTTAATTCTGGAGGTGGTTGTTTTAGTGATTGGAGTTTCGTTTTGACCGTTTAAGGTTATTGTGTTTGTCTGATCACTGATGTTTGGCTTAGTGGATCTTCTGTTCTTGCATCTGCTATTTGGACTGGGTGGTTGGGAGTTTTTTCTTATTTTTTAAGCTTTGGGCTACTGTTTAGCGGTTCTTCTTATACTTTTTAGTAGGATTGGTTGTTTTCTTTTGAGTTGAGTTGTATTTTAGTGTTAAGTTTTTCTTTGTTTATTTTCCCAAAAAAAAAAACTTTTTTTGTTTTTATACATTTTTTTGGGGTTAAATTGAGGGCAAAGCCCATTTCCATAAATGAAACTAGTTACATGTAAAAGAAACAAAAAGGAACTAAAAAACAAAACGATCAGCCAAAAAAATGGTCTGAGCAGGCTATGTGTAAATAGCTACACATACAAAAAACTGAGGAACAAAAAAGAATTCAGAAACTAGTCTACCCAAAGGGTAGACGGCTCAGTAAAAAAGAATTGCCGCATTGAGATCAATCCCCTGGTTGCAAAGGAAGAAGCAGCTGCATTGAGAAAGGAACCAAACTCTCTGCCGTCCAAGGAAATTAACAAATGGCAAATCGTAATAATGGAAGCTTGAGAGTTGCCAAACTTCCTATCGTTTCTTTCTTTCCAAATCATGTAAACAGAGCAAGAAGCCATAAGATAGTAGAAAGAACAGATCTTAGCATTGGTCCCTGAAATGCTTTCAAAAACTTGATAAAGGTTCGGCCTAAGGAGATGGCCCTTGAGAGGAGGCAGCAAATTACTTATGATATTATAAATGAAATCGCACTCAAAAAATAAATGTCCAGTGGATTTAGAGCAGGAATTGCACTGTGCACATATTGGATTAACAATAATTCCCCTGAGTCTGAGATTTTCGACAGTTTTCAACCCATTTGATAGCGTCATCCAACAAAAAATAGAAAAATGCAAGGCATGTTTTTTGGGCCAAACAAACTGATACCAATTAACCATGGGTAAATGCTTATAGAAGTAATTAAGATATTTTTGATTCCCCAGAGCATTACCTTCCTTCCAGACAAGGCAAATGTTATTATCCACTGGTAATTGCAACAGAATATCTTGCATAGCATTAGAGCGATCAAGAGGAAACCAACCCCCCTTCATTCAGTAAAACATCCAGATTTGCATTTAGTGGAAATGTACCCAGCAGAGGTTGCAAAACCGGCACCTCTTCCAATCTTTTGCCCTCAATCCAATGATCCCTGTAAAGAGAAATTGGGAAATTATGAAACACATTAAATCTAAGCATATCACTAGCAATTGGAGCATGATTACAGAGAGACTTCCAATAAGAGAAGGCTTTATATGAAGGTGGTTTCCACGGTGAGATATATTTAGACAAAACCCAATTTGAAAGAAGACTCCTGTTGTTATACATTCTGATAATAAGTGCACATTTATAACCAAATTGAAGGGCTTGTAATGATGGGAGGCCCAGACCACCATGATGTTTAGGTTTACAGTTTTTATACAATTCTTAGATCTTTTATCCTTTATTTTTTAGAATAAAATTGAGCATATGTACCTCTAATTTTCCGCAAAAAAAAAAAAAAGAAAAAAAAAGCACTTGGCCGCAGGACCAAAGTACAAGATTTTTTATAAGGCTCGAAAATGAAATGACAGTGACGAAGCTGAAATTTTCAATTAAAAAAAAAGAGTATGAGCTGGCGAGCTGATTATCACTAAGGGACATATAATTAGTAAAATTACATTCACAGATCACCCTTGTAGCCCAATGGTTATGCTAGCACTCATACTCCTCGAGATCTAAGTTTGAATCCCATGGATGTCACGTTTTGATTTTAAATAACTGAATGCTATGAGATTTTAATTTTTACTAGTATAAATGCACGTGCACATGACGTATTTGAATAAAAATAAAAATTAAAGATTAATTAAAAATGTATTATGTTAAATAGCATAAATTAATAAATCTAACAAAAAAATTCATGAAATCTTCGAATGCAGCATGATAATTAATAATTCTTAATAAATTAAAAAAATTCAAATTATTATAATTCTAATTATTTTTTTTTGTGATAAAAAGAAAAAAATTATTAATTTCATTCTTATAAATAATTTTAAATATTAATTATATTGATGAAATGTTATATATATTTTAACTTTGTTTAAAAGAAACGATGACAAAATATTTCAAAAAAAAACAAAGAATTTAGATTTACATATTCTTTAAATTTTCTTAAGTTTTGTAAAAGGAGCAGATAGAAAAATTAATCGTCATACTTTTTAAATTGAATACTACAATCAAGTGAATTTACATTTACTAAATCAATCATGGAAGGAAAGATCCACGATAGCATTGGAAAATTTTTACAAAGAAATAAGATAATTGTACAAGATACAATGTAATGAAAATTTATAATTGGTAGAAGCCTTATTCAAAATAAATGCAAATAAGAATTTATTTCCTCTTATGATAGTATAACTACATACACAATTAAAAGAGGAAAGATTGTTTAGTAGTTATCATGTTTTTCAATTCATTATTAATTTATCGTATCAACTAAACATATAGATATGATCCATTTGTCAATTCATGTAATAACATAAGATCATCCTCTCAGAATTATTGCAACTTTTTTAATAACTAAGAAATTTGATCATATTCATATGCAACAACATAAAACAAATGGCTAAATATATCTACTAATAAGTTGATTCCATTATCAGCTATTACCTTAAGACAAAGGGTATTAGATTAAAAGATGTCTACAATAAAAGCAATAATGCAAGCATCCAAATTTCACGAGCAACACAAATAGTACAATTTCATAAATAAATTGCATCAAAATCATAAACTAAATTAATTCCTAATATGGACTTTTTTTGAAAAGTTTATTTTGTAAGGATGCCTAAAAACTGTCACATGAAGATATGATGCAAAGTATCTTAAAGATGATTGAAAATAATTTATGCTTCATAGTTGTTTTCATATTGAGAAAAATTTATAAATAAATTTGATAACAATGACATTCCCATACAACAAACTAAGGTTGAGTTAACATTAATAAAAAAAAAAATAGATAACAAATATATCCAAAATTTTCTTTAAAATAAAAAAATCAAATATCATAGTGAACAACATAATTTATGATCTTCATTAACATAATTATTAGAATAGCAAAATGAAATAACTTAACTTCTTTATATTCTTGCTGTTCTATGAGGGTGTGACACATGTAATGTCTACAATGTAATACCTATAACCTATATATATATCTCTCATATATGTCCACTGGACAATACAATGATTTCCACTTTCTTCTAAATCATCTCTGTTCTTGCATTCTCTTTATTCTTCTTATCTTCCGGTGTTTCTTGAGACTTCTTCATGGTATCAAGAGCCATTCTTTCCTAAGCCCCTTCCATGGCGAGTTCCGCCTCAGCATCTTCCAACACTGATAACGTCTCCAGCACCACATCTGTAAAGACTCTAATCGATCCTTCTCTAAAATTTGTTGTTGCTAATCTCAAATCGCTTATTCCTCATCCCCTCTCCTCTGACAACTACCCGATCTGGAGCAACCAAATCATCAAACTCCTCAAGGCCAATGGCTTTGAAAACTTTCTGGATCCCTCCTCTGTCACCATGCATCAAATGCTCGATCAAGAACCAGAAAATGAAGATCCGAACTATGCGCGCACCAAATGGCTCGTCACCGATCAGAATCTTGCGGTGGCACTCTGCTCAGCAATCTCTCCACAGATTCTTCCATTCGTGGTGCATATGGAGTCTACCTCTGAGATCTGGAAAGCTCTTCAAATACGCTTCCAATCGGCGAATCGCTCAAAGGCGATTCAGCTCAAGAATGAGTTGCACAACATATCCATGAAAAATCTATCTATGACTCAATACCTCACTGAGATCAAGAAACTTGTTGATCAAATTGCGTACGCCGAAGCCAAACTGGATACGGAGGATATCATCCATCATATATTAAACGGGCTTCCGCAGTCCACTACAGGAAAAATGGCCTATACCGGCGGTTTTAACCGGCGGTTTATAGGCCGTCGGTATTACCGGCGGCTCCGCCGGCGGTTACGTCGTCGGACTCTAACGACGGCCAAATCGACGGCTTAGCTACGATACACCGTCGGTATTACCGACGGTCTCTAAACCGCCGGTACACCGCCGGATATCAACATTAACCGGCGATTATCCGGCGGTCTAAACCGCCGGTGATAAGTGATTTTGTTCCGGCGGTTTAGACCGCCGGAAAACCGCCGGATATCAATGTGAACCAGCGGTTTTCCGGCGGTCCGAACCGCCGGTGATAAGTGATTTTGTTCCGGCGGTCGAGACCGCCGGAAAACCGCCGGTAAAAGCCCTAATACGAGCCCCCTCGCCCCGCTCATTTCATTTTCCCTGTTTCCTTCTCTCTCTCGGTCGCTCGCTCTATCGGCTCCTCCGCTCGTCTGATCAGCCCCCGACGAAGGAACTCCGACCGCCGACCCCATTTCAACCGCCGCCGACCCCAGTCCGACCGCCGCCGTCCCCAGTCCGGCCGCCCCCGACGAGTTTACTCCGACGCCCGACCGCCGACCGATTCCGACCCCAAACAAACCGATTTCTCTTTTAAGGTTATTTTTTATGGTTTTTCTTTGATTATTTGTTGATATTATCTTGTTAGTTAATGTTTTATACTTTAAAAATGTGGGAGAGAGTTATGGTGCATAGGTTTAGGTGTGCTTGGATTAATGCTTATAATGTTTCTCAAAATCAATTTGGATTAATGCTTGGTTGTGATGCAATGGAAGTCATACATTTTTTGAGAGGTTTGATGGAGAAATATAATGAGAATAAGGAGGTCCTATTGTGAAAATGTACACATATTTTTGTAGTTTAGATTGTATTTTAGTTTTATTAAAATCATTGTAATCTAGATTATTTTGAATATCGTATATACTCTGTAGATGAGCATTCTTTATGGTTTGAGATGATAGCTTGCTCTGGTGAAATAATAAATTACAAGAGTATTAGCAAGTAAATAAAAAAAGTAGGTTTAAATTTCTCATTTAGATCATGGGGCGTTACAATACACTTGTGTGGCTGATTTATAATCCTCTTTATGTGTAGGATAAATGAGTTGAGTTTTACTTGGTGTTACTGGTCGAATCTCAAATAAATTTGGAGTTCATGTCGCTCACTTAAGAATAACTATTATTTACTATGAGTTAAATATACCCTTCTATCGTAGAGATGTAATTCATATTACCTTTATTAAGTTATTAGATATTTGGTAGGATTTTGAGTCTTCGTTGTTATCCAGCTATTTATTTATGCTGCTTGTATATCTCTTTTATTGATCATAAGAAAATATCACATAGTGTAGGCACTTTTGCCTTGTTATGTTGTATAATTCTTGTGCTTTGGAAAAACCTATTTCCTTGGGCATTATATATATTTAATATAATATTTATTTCTTTCAAAATTCATATTTTATTATGAGAAGAACACTATTAATATAGATTTTAATATGAATGAGAATAAGGAGGACCAAGTCAACCAGGGTTGACCACCTTGCCCCTTTAGGCCCCAAGTCAAATAAATGCAACATATGGATAAGCTTTTGTTCTTTTAGAGCATGATTAAGTCCTTCAAAGCATAAAAATCTATTTCGATGTATAACAGATTGTTTATGCCTCCAACATGTAGGGTACGTTTACTTCAACGTGCAAATGACTATCCAAGAAGAGAGATATTGGATGTATAATAGATTGTTGCCGGGTCGAAAAGGATTGACGGTTGAATTTATACAGGGAGTTGAAACTTTCATTCAAGTTGCATCTCAACTGCCTTCCTTTCAGCTTGATAAAATGTTTAGATGTCCGTGTTCGAAGCATAAAAATCTAGCATTCCTAAAGCCCGATGATGTGAAGCTTGATTTATATCGTAGGGGATTTCTTCCAAACTATTGGATTTGGACATCACATGGCGAGTACGAGCCACATAGAGATGCTCATGCTGGTTCATCTACAGCTTATGAAACATTTGATGAAAATCAAATGAGTAGACCCTATGAAGACCTTATTTTTGATGTAGCAGGTCATAATTTAAGGTCTAATGTGGAAGAGCCACCAAATGCAGAGACACAAAATTTCTTTGAGTTATTACATTCAGCTCAAAAGCCAATTTGGGAAGGTTGCAGTACGCATTCGGAATTATCCATTGCAGTGAGGATGTTAAGTATTAAAACTGAGTATAATATTCCCCGTGAGTGTTTTAATGACGTTATTGGTCTTATGAAGGAAACTAATTCGGCTGACAATATAATTCCCTCAGACTTGTACCGAACAAAGAAATTAGTATCCAAGCTGGGTCTCACTGCTACAAAGATTGATTGTTGTATCAATGGATGTATGTTATACTATAAGGATGATGCAGCAGAAGTTATTTGTCGCAGCTGCAATGCTCCTCGTTTTAAGCAGAACTCGGGAAAACAACGTCGTCCAAAGAAAGATGTGCCATATTCCCGTTTGTTTTATTTACCAATCATTCCAAGACTTCAGCGGCTCTATGCATCAATGAGTTCAGCAGGCCATATGAGATGACATAAGGAGAAAATAGCAAAAAGTGATGTTCTTTCTCATCCATCAGATGCTGAAGCGTGGAAACATTTTGATCGAGTGCATCCTTCATTTGCTGCTGAACCCCGCAACATAAGATTGGGATTATGTACTGATGGTTTTACTCCTAATGTTGTGATGAATTTTGTATTTTCTGGTTGTGATGAATATAGCGGCGTGTTGCCCAACATATATATGCTTTTTCTGCAGGTTTAGACTTTAGGGTGAACCTCCCTCAAATAGAGGGGATGCTGTCAATTTTTTTTTTCAGGTGCTACAGGTTTCCGGCGGCTAACCGGCGGTTTAGCCGCCGGAAACTACGATACCGGACGGACAAGATAAAGCCGCCGGTTATATTATTAAACCGCCGGTACGTACCGGCGGCTTACCGACGGCCGCCGGCGGTTATACGATGGACGCACGACGGTTTAAACCGTCGGTAATACCGACGGCTATAACCGCCGTCAACCGCCGGTACCTTACCGGCGGTCTATTGGCGCCGTCCGGCGGTCTAATGAACCAGACGACGCCAGGTTTAACCGCCGGTACTTTGACCGGCGATTTTCCGGCGGTTACAATACCGGCGGCCGAACCGCCGGAAGACCGACGGTTAAAATTCCGGTGGTCACCGGCGATATTGGCCGCCGGAAAACCGCCGCAAAAATAAACCGCCGGTAAAAAGCCGTCGGAATTGGTTTCCTACGCCGTTTTTACCGGCGGTTATTAAACCGCCGTTAGACCGCCGGTAACGTAAAAAACCGCCGGTAATTCTACACTAACCGCCGAAAAAAACCGCCGGTTTTCAGCGTTTTTCCTGTAGTGGTCATATAACTCTTTTAAAACCTCTATCCGAACAATGCAAAATCCTCTGACTCTCGACAACCTTTATGCGCTTCTCATCAGTGAAGAAATTCACATTCAAACGGATGCTTCGAAACACCCAACCATGCCGAATACTCAAGCTGCGGTAGAGGAAGAAGAGGTCATGGACAGCCCAACCACAATGGCAATCAACAATCTCGCTCAGGTTTAGTATCCAATCTTGTTTGCCAAATATGTATGAAGAAAGGCCACTCTGCAGACGTATGTTGGCATTTGCTAAATACCAACTACACACCGATGTCTAATTCTTCCAAGAACAACAATGCGCTTCTTGCTACAGGCGACTTCTCCTCAACTGATTGGTATCTTGATTCAGGCGCTTCATCCCATATGACCAATACGCTTGATAATCTTGATAATGCAAAGGAATATCAAGGATCAGACACTATCAATATCGGGGAAGGAAGGTCAATTCCCATAACTCACTCGGGCATGAGCATCCTTCCCAGTTCCCACCCCTTCTCGTAAGCTTCATCTAACACAACCTTTACATGTTCCGTCTATTCCACATAACCTTTTATCAATTTCAAATTTAGTTCAAGGCAACCATATCTCTATTATTTTTGATTCTAACAGTTTCATGTTTAAGGATTTGTTGACCAACCAAGAGCTCTTCAAAAGCCCATGTAAGCAAGGCCTGTACATGATTCCTTCAAAGAATCATTGTTTAAATCCTACTGCTCTATCTGCTATGTCCATCACTGCGCAAGATTGGCACAACCGGCTTGGTCATCCCAATCACAGGATTCTCCGAAGCATCTCCTGCAACCACTCAAAGTTGCATATACCAAATTCTTTACCTTACTGTGTGCCTTGTAAAACTTGCAAAAGTCACAAAATACCTTTTTCCAATTTCTGAAAAAAGAAAACATGATATTCTTGAACTTGTTCACTCTGATGTGTTGGGACCGTCATTGATTCTCTCGACCTCTTTTATACAGATTAACGTCATTGAGCAATGTGCTCTAACATACAACCTCGGAAAGGTCTCGAATCCTTGGTGGATTCTCTTGACCTCTTCCATACAGGTTAACGTCATCGAGCAAAGGCTCTAACATACAACCTCAGAAAGGTCTCGCATCCTTTGTGGATTCTCTCGACCTCTTCCACACAAGTTAACATCATCGAGCAGGGTTCTGACATACAACCTCAGAAAGGTCTCGCATCCTTGGTGGATTTTCTCAACCTCTTCCACCCAGGTCAACGTCATCGAGTAGAGCTCTGACATACAACCTCACCTCACATCATTGTTGGATTATCTCGACCTCTTCCATACAGGTTAATGTCATCGAGTAAAGTGCTATGACATACAACCTCGAATAGGTCCTACATCTTTGATAGATTCTCTCGACCTCTTCCATACAGGTTAACGTCACAAAGTGCTCTGACATACAACCTCAGAAAGGTCTCGCGTCCTTGGTGGATTCTCCCGACCTCTTCCATATAGGTTAACATCGTCGAGCAAAGGCTCCGACATACAACCTCGAAAAGGTCTCGCATCCTTTGTGGATTCTTTCGACCTCTTTTATATAGGTTAACATCATCGAGCAGTGCTCTGACGTACAACCTCGGATAGGTCATACATCTTTAATGGATTATTCTAACCTCTTCTACAGAGATCAGCATCATCAAGCAATGTTCTAAGTGAACATTCTCTCAATAAAGATTCAATGAAAGAAAGTGATTGATAAAATCATCACTCATATAAACATCTTAGCAGTCTAGCAGTACCTCCAAAAATTTGGGGGGCAACACATCAAAGTATGTCTCAAAGAAGCAGTAATAATTCAACTTCATCAAAGGGATAAGTTCTTAACTTCATATACAATATCAATGGAGTTGCATAAATTCAAATTCAGATGTACATTTCTTTCACAAGAAATTGAAATTAAAAGTACAGTGACATTATTCAAACAAGCTACTATCATCAATCAACAAATAACTTCAAAATAGTAAAAAGTTCTTGTTGGATTTAAGTGACTTCTTCTCTACTGCACACAAGCATCTCTTATAACTTCTTCTTCGAAGAAAGATTGTAATTTGATCTTCATCAGGCATCTACTCAGTCAGCAATATTAGTGTATTGCCATAATGATTGCATAACACACTACTCTAGCCCCTTGACTTAGGGATATCTGTTGTTGGTATGCTTCAGTACAGATGCATATTGCATTAATAAAATGCCACTAGACTCCTGTCATTATCGACTACTAGTTTGATATCTGCCGGCGGTCCTTCACTTCATATCAGCCATCATCAGTTTCTCGTTCGACTGCTACTTGCAGTGCACCCTCAAACTCTCTCCTTCAGCTCTACACTCGATCATTGACTGCTAGTGGGCTTCAACTCGATCATCCATTGCCAACAGACTTCCGCTCAAATGGTGTTGAAATTCACCCCATTTACTCATCATTCTGGTTCTCCTCTCGAACACTATTACCGCCAGATTTTCTCAAATCATCCTCGCATACAAGCAGCAATTGATCTTCTTCGATCAAAGGCTATCTATTAAGAAGATAGCCTTTCATCGCGACTCCTTCGACACAAGAGAGGGGCACTGAAGCTTGATAGGGGAATGCCACCTATCTACGACAGTGGAATGCCTCTAATGTAAGAAGAAGTTTACAAGTGATGACCAAGGAGAAACGAACATCTCCTTCTGCACAAGAGAGGGGTACTGAAGCTCAATAGGAAAATGTCTCATATCACCAACAGTGGAATGCCTCCAATGTAAGAAGAAGACAAGAGGGGAAGAAAATGAACGAATCCAAAAAATTCTAACTTCTACACACGGAGAGGGGCCCTGATTTTATGTAGGGAAAATCACCTACTAAAAATAGGAGAGTGCCTCAACTGTTAGAAAGTTAGAACGAATGAGGAGAAAAGAAAGAAACGACCGCCAAAAAGTCTAACTTCTATACAAGAAGAGGGGCGCCGATTTTAGTAGGGAAAGTCACCTACAAAAAATAATAGAATGCCTCGACTATAAGAAGATCGACAGAGAAGAGGACAGTGGAAGAAAATTTTCTTTCTACACTAAAGAGGGGCGCTGAATTAAGTAGGAAAAGACACCTACGAAAAACAACGGAAGGCCTCTAAAGCCAGAAGAAGAAAAAATGAAGAAATTTTAACTTCTGTACAAGAGGAGGGGCGCTGAATTGAGTAGGGAAAGTCACCTACTAAAAAACAACGGAAAGCCTCAACTGTTAGAGAGCCAAAGAGAGAAGAGGAGAAGGGGCAAGTTTCTCCTAGGCCCTAGGGGTCTATTATAAAATTTTTGGAGAGAAAAGAGAAGTTTCTAGAGTTTTCTGGAATTTTTTAGAATTTTTTTGGAATTTTTGGGTTAAAAAATTCCATGTGGGCCCCACAAAGAATAAAAAAAATAAAAAAACCAAAATCGTCGGCCCCTAACCGTGCGCGCCACTGGGCACGCCTGTTTGAGCGACGCACGGGCGCCGCCGCTGGCAGCGGCGGCCAGCCGGCCGGCTAGCCGATTAGTCCGCCTACGCGTGCCCCAGCCCGATTTTTGGCCCGGACGGTCCAAATTCGAAGTTTTTGGGATCCACGGACACATTTTTCAATATTTTGGACTCAATTTTGATACTTTCGGAGCTCAACAGGGCCTCTACAGTCAAGTTTGAACAAGCATTTAATTTTTGGAACATAATTTTTTACGATTCGGCTAATGTAAATTGTCAATGCATCTATTTTCAGACACTTGGAGCTTCGAAGTTCGAAAATATGGGGGCAACTGATATGTCATCTTAAAATTATCTTGATCGGGCACGAATCTTGAGGAAAAATAAAGCTGGAAACTTCAAAAATTAATTCTGGGATCATATGAACTCCGATTTTAGTAAACGTACTGTCGAACTGATCGTCTCGGAAATAAGAACCCAACGACACCAAAATCGATTCAATATGAGCCCAAATAAGTCCAAATCAAGGACCCGAAGCGCTATTAGAAGATTCAAACCACAATTTAAGTTACCAAATGGTTTCCACACATGACGTGCTTATAGTCGAATCGAGCGGCTCAGTGAGACGAATCTAACGAGCCTAAGATCGTCAAATTCCGACATTATTAAGACCTTCAAATGTCTGATGAACGGTCCATGTTCAAGGGATTCAATATCGGCCATCCATTCAAACCACTCCCGATTTGCCCCTGATCTCTCACCAATTTACAGGCCATGCCATTCCAGAAATCTATAAATAGACCCCTCATTTCTCTTGTGAAGGGGGCCTAAGCAAGAAGAAGAGAAGAAGAAGAAGAAGAATAAGAAGAGAATGATAGGAGGGAAGAAACTCCTCCTCGACCACCGCCGCCAGAATTCTGCCCGATGCCAGAATTCTACAAGACGCCGGAGTTCTGCCCAACATTCAAGCAACGCCAGAGTTCTGCTCGACATTCAAGTTACTCTGGAGTTTCACCCGAACTCCAAGTGACACCGGAGTACTCCTCGAATACCATCTAACGCCAGAGTTATCCTCGGCTACCAATTGATGTCAAACTTCTACCCGACGCCGGACCTCAGCTCGTCGCTAAATTTCTTCCCAACGCTGGACTTATATAAGATATAATCCTTCTGGCCTCCGTTGCTTGTCGGCAATGGTCCTTCTGACTAACGTCGCCCGCCGACAACGATCCTTCTGACTAACGTCGCCCGCCGACTACAATCCTTCTGGCCTCTGTCGCTCGCCGACAACGGTCCTTCTAACTAACGTCGCCCACCGACTACAGTCCTTTCGACCTCCGTCGCCAGCCGACTACGATCTTTCTGACTTACGTCGTCCACCGACTACAGTCCTTTAGACCAAGCAAACATATCAATAGTGATGCTATGTATTCTCATAATGTAATGTACTCTATAAGATGTATATCAAGTTAAGGTCTTCCCCTGAGGAAGGACCTAATTTGTAATCAACTACAATACTAGTGGATTCATTTATACTGGGTCAGGCCCCGTGGTTTTTCCCCCTATTCAGGAGTTTTCCACGTAAAAATATTGGTGTCTTTAATGGATGACGCACCCTCTCTTTTTATCTGATTGCGTCGGATTTTCGTACAACACTAAGACATTAAACTTTATATTTCTCTACCGCCGCGAATACTCCTGGACGCAATAGTATTTATTAAAGAAAATGAACGACCATGATTCGCTAACAGTCGGGGAATTTAAAGAGGCACGATCAGACATTGGAAATTTATATTTGTTAAAAAAAATAAACGGCCACTATTCTCTAGGGGAGGAATCACAAGATGCTTTTTAATATTAGTATAAATTTAGGAGATACAAAGAGCCAAACACAAAGGGTATTTAAGGAAATATGTTTATATATATATATATATATATTAATGAAGGGGCAATTTTTAAATAAATAAAATGGACGATCAATATTTGATGGGGTGAAAACTCAATTCATACTTATAATAATAGTATAAATTTAGGGTACAAATTTTTTGTATTCAAAAAAATTTTAGTACAGTTTTTTTTTAACTAAAAGTTCTTAAAAAAAAAAAAAAAAACTGTCTCAAACAATATTTATTTAACCTAAATTAAAATACTATGAAACACAAAAACAGATTGATCACAATCAATATGTATATAAATATATCAATATCTATATAAATATATTTGGATGACGCATACAATGAGCTCAAATTCTACCGATATAAAATAATAGGTTACCGCTGAATAAACTTCCCACCTCTCCAATCTTCAACGCCTCACAGTCTTCCCTGAGGCCATCCATGTCCCCAACAACCATCATCGAACACCTCGTCCTCTTCAAAGTCCGCGACTCCACCGACCCTTCGAAGATCGAGGCCATGGTCTCCTCCCATCGCTCGCTATCCTCCCTCGACCTAGTCCTCCACCTCGCCGCCGGTCCCATCCACCGCCGCCGCTCTCCGGCCGCCGATTTCACTCACTTCCTACACACCCGTTTCCTCTCCAAACCTGATCTCGCCGCCTACACCGCCCATCCCTCCCACCTCGCCGTCGTCCACCAGAACGCCCCGATCATCGAAGACATCTTCGCTGTCGACTGGGTCGGCGATCTGGATGGCGAGATCGTCCCGTCACCAGGATCGGCGATGAGGTTTCTGATAGCGAAGCCGCGGGAGGGGACGCCAGCGGCGGAGATCTTGAAGGCTATCGACGAGGTTAGGGCGTCGAAGTTAAGCTGGGGGGTGAATTTCTCGCATGGTAGGGCGAAGGGGTATGAGGTGGGTTTGCTTTTGGGGTTTTCCGGGGTGGAGGAGATGGAGGGGGTGGACGGGGAAGAGGAGTTTGTGGCGATGGAGAAGAGGATTGGGGATTTGGTTGACAGTGTTATTGTGGTCGAAGTCGTGGTCCCGTCTTCAGGTCTCTAATGGCGTTGTACTTGAGGAAAATAATAAATGTTACATTTATTTTTTTAAATATGTTAATCCATGTTGCATTTGCTAATTAAAAAAAATCATTATTAATATTTATAATTTTAAAGATTTAGTGTTATATACTAATTTTAACTTAATATTTTTTTAATGTATTGTTTGAATTTATTTTTGTTGCCTATATGCCATTTGATCAAGCATCAAGTGTTGGCTAAAAATTTCATGATTAGTTTAGATTATACAAATTTTATATATATAATACTCATAATTAAGAAAAAGTGTTTCAATGAGGCAAACTTAAAGATATCAATCATGTTTGAATTCGAGCTTAAGTGAGTTTTGATACTTCATAAAAAATCATCTTGATTGGCTTAGAATCCTGAGGCATATTCGATTTGGAAACTTTTAAAAACTAAATTTTGAATCATCCGCACTCCGATTTAAGCAAACTTATAATTGAACTAAAATTCTGGACTAGGCGAACCTAACAACACCAAAATGACCTAATCCCAGCCTAAATAAGTTCAAACTAAGGGCCTAAAACATAATTAAAAACTTTATGACATTAATTGGATGGCAAAATGATTTTTAGATTTTGCATGCTTATAGTTGAATCGAGTGGCTCGATAAGACAAACCAAATGAGCCAAATATTGCGTAATTCTAATATAATCATTACACTTAAATGTTGAACGATGCTTTATGATCAAAAGAATTAAGATGGGTCATCTGATGGAGTACTCAATATTTTCTCCATATTTACATGTATGAAACTTTCACAAATCTATAAATTGACATATACACTTTATATTTAGGGGAAAGAAGAGCTTTGAGCTAGAGCCTGAACTCTCTATTGAGATTCAAGAGAGCTCTAAAAGCTCTAAAGATCCCTGAGCTCCATTGTTGAGCCTTCACCCTACCATAATTGTTGAACTTCATCACCCCTGAATTATAGTCCTTCCGACCTTCATCACATGATGACTACAATGCTCTCGTCACCTACCAACTATGATCCTCTGACCAATGTCGCCCAACTACGGTCCTTCCAACCTCCATCACCCACTTACAACATTCCACAACCTCCTTCATTGTCAATTATGGTCCTCATACCACGATCACCCAACTAAGATCCTCCAACCATCTACGCCAACTATAATCCTTCCGCCCTCCATCATTTGTCGACTATGATCTGACACTCCAAAATCTAATTTAAAAATATTGTCACTTTTTAAATCTTCTAATTACCTATGAGAGCCTACTAATAACATATATATATATATATATATATATATATATATATATATATATATATATATATATGCATAGTCCAATACAATGGAAATAGCATTTCATTTCATATCAACATAAATACATATACATTTAATTCATATCCCCAAAAGCATTGTGTTGATAGCCATAAATGCTTCTCTCACATCAATCTATCCTTATTCATTCATGACCATTAAAAAAAAAAAAACTATAAGCAATTCTAAATCAGACTCACTCCACAACTAGATCCTTATCCTTCCCTAAAATCACGTGAGTCACATAAAATGAGCAAAAAGCCTAATATGTTTCTAGAACTTACAAATGCATTCAATCTATGAAAAAAAAATGCATTTAATTGTTTCAAATTAGTATGAACATGTGATAGTTAGTATGAATAATATCAATCCATATTAACAGTAGTTATTAGTATGAATAATATTAAAAAATGGGTTTTGTGATCCTTTACTTAGTCTTATCCAAGTGTATCATGTAAGATGCTATAGATATGAGAAATCTAATATTCCCTTCAAATTAGTAAAGAAAATTAATCAAATCTTATCACACAATCACCAAAGAACTTGATCAATAATTGAGCATCAGCACGGTGCATGCAAGCGTGCTAGACGGTGGGAGCGCAAAAAAGGATTCAGGCATGGGTGCACTGCTTGCAGGGCGCAAGCGCGGGATTGGGGCAATCGGGTTACAGGGTATCGAGCCATTTTGGGTTGATTTTGAATTTTTGGGACTACTCGAACCCGCCCCACTTTTGTAAATGCTTTAGAATATTGAACCCAAATCGAGTCGTATGGCAAACGGGTTGACTCGAACCTTGAAATTTTTTGGTCGCGTCTAGGTCATGTTTTGAGTCGACTCAAATATTGATAACCCTAACTAGGGTCCCTCCGACCAGCATCACCCATCGACTACGATCCCTCTGACATTCGTTGAACGCCGATTATCATCTCTCTAACTACCATAGTCTGCCGACTACAGTCTCTTTGACCTCCGTCGCTCAACTACGATCCCTCAAACCTTCCTCACTTGACTAGGGTCCCTACGACCTCCATCGCCCAACTACGGTCCTACCAGCCAAAAGAATAGTCCAACATTCTCTTGAGAATAGCTCTCATATCATTGGATTCTTCCAATAAAAAATGTTGTGAATTCATTTCAACTGGTAAATGTCCCGTAGTTTTTCTCCTTTTATAAAGGCTTTCACGTAAAAATTATGACGTCTGTTATGATTCTTGTACCTCTTTCTCTTTATCCGTATGTGTGATGGATCTTCATTTAAAGCTGGGACGCTAAGCTCTTTATCTTTCTACCGCCACAAATGTTTGAGGACACAAAAAATTATATATCTAGAAACACAAATTTATTTTATTCATTATTTAAGATTTTCATTAAAACACAACCTTAAAAAAGTATACTATTAGTAATCAAAGTTGTGAAAATTGGACCAGTCAATGATCTGAAACAAGGAGATATTTCATATTTATGGTCGATGGTTCCTCTGAGGTTCAATTAAATGACATAATAAATATTAATTTTATTTAAAAATAGCAAAATTGATATAATACTGATATAATAATATCAAATATGTGACAACAAATTAAAAAAAAAAGATAATTATGAAGCATAGCACATAAATAAATAAAATCATTTTTTGTAATAATATTATGGGTACAAAGGCCAAATATAATTGGTTTGGCTCAAACATAGAACTGGACTACCTACATAATTAACTACTCAAACATACCATTCTCTTTCATTTACTACTCAATTATGCGTACTTTATATCAAACACATTTAACATCTAAATAGATGCTTGGATAACCTACAGCTTTTTAATATAGTTTTGGATTATGTAGTGACCTACTCGCATTAATATAGTTTAATATAGTTCCCAATTCATTGCATTGGAGCATTTCGACAAACACTTGGAGGGCAGTTAGGTGCTTCCCTCTTTATACATGGCTAAATTTAAGGATTTTACACACCTGTTTGCTATAGTTTCCAAATCATTCACATCGACAACTAAATTCAAAACCATTTCAACACTCTTTCATGAACATGTCAACGTCCACACACGGGACGTTGCAGATGAAGATACTAACTTCTTCGTGCCGATCATCATTTCGATTCAACATGAAATCGTGATTCAGCTTGTGTTCATGATCAAAGTCGGCCTCAAAATCAGACATTGTTTCATTTTCGTCAGTCTCAAATGCCTATTCCTGTTCGGATTCACGATCTTCCTCATTATTGTCGCACTTGGCATCCGACAATTATTCGACTAAGCTGGTGGGGACGGAATCTTGCAAGTGCCGATCACAAGCTAGTCAAGCATAGCAGTCCAAATCGAGCTAGGAACAGAGACGAGCATGGAGAGTTAGAAAAAGCCATTTTTTTTAAACGGTTTTCGATTATCTGGTCTAACGGTTGGACTACCGATTTGAGGCGAGCTGATCCTATTTCCTGCGAGTCGATTAAAGAAAAGGATCAAACCGGACCATCTCGTCCAAATTTTTAAACATTGATAGTAATATCATTCAATCTAGCCAAGTTAAGTTGTCTGAATTGATTTGACCTAAAATCACTTTCTATCTTACTTCCTATTTATATATAAAAGATAAAAACATATCGAACAAGCTGTCTCCAGTCATGTCAATACTCCATCAAACTAATCAAATAGATATTATTTCAGCATATGAATCCTATGATTCTTATTTCATCATAAATATCTGAATAATATTATTTATTTATTTTTATTAATATTTTATGAGTATCAATTTTAACTAGGTCATACCTTTAAGATTTAGACACCCCTCATGCAAACATGGAAATCAAAAGATATAAAATTTTCTCAGTTAATTTACTTACAAAAAAAATATTATCTAAATAATGATTGACACCACAAATATTATTTTTCTAATAATCTCATACATATATTTAATGAAATGGGCACCTTTACTCAATTTAAAATGTCCAATCATTAAGTAATTTAATTATTACTTACAAAATAATTGCACCATTTGTTTTTTTGTTTCTCTTTCCATTTTTTACGTTGACAAGGGCAATAATCCCTAAAAATACCTTGTGTTGTTTTTCTCATTTAGAATTTTCACATAAAAACATTATATCTCCTATGAATTGTTGCTGACTTATCTTATTTATATGAATATATGATCTCTATATAGTATTAAAATGATAAGTTAGTACATAGTATGTGCACTCATAGTACCGATTTTTCATGTCCTGACTCCACACGGAAAAATTACTCATTTGAATGATACATATGCATGCATCAATTTGTTTCATCAGTCTTTCTTATTTGGCCAAATAATAATATGATTGGCTCGTACAAGTGGTCGTTGAAAATTTTAATATTACAAGATATAATTTTAATATCTTTTTAAGAGATAATCTATTATATTTATTCTCATTATTAAATAGGGAAATTTATTAAATACAAATAACTAATCAATCATACCTACTATATGCCCTCTAATAATTAAGAAGAAATTTCAAAATAATTAATGATTAGCTTACCTTGACTTCCTAAGCCTAATGCAATAATTTATCATCTTCAAATAATTACACATATAACCTCTCCCATCCAAATAAAACTCCAACTTATCTCCCTCAACACAAATACTCAGTCCTCCTCCTCCTCCTCCCATGGCTCCCTTACTCCACACGCACCAAATCCATCCCCGCACCACCTTAAACCGCCTCCACTTCCTTCTCTACTCCTTATCCCTCCTCCTCCTCCTCCACCACCACACCACCACCCCCTCCTCCTTCCTCCTCCTCCTCGCCGACATCTTCCTTGCCTTCATGTGGCTCCTATCCCAAGGCTTCCGCTGGCGCCCCGTTCGCCGCTGGGAGTTTCCCGAACTACTCTCGAAAGTCACAGCAAGCAAGGATTTTCCTGCTTTAGACGTCTTCATCTGCACCGCCGACCCTTATAAGGAGCCGCCGGTGGGCGTGGCGAGCACCGCCCTCTCCGCTCTAGCCTTCGACTACCCTTCCGATCGCTTATCTGTCTATGTTTCCGATGATGGAGGTTCAGACCTCACGCTCTTTGCCTTCTTCGAAGCCGCTAAATTTGCTAGGTGTTGGCTGCCGTTTTGCAGAGAGAATGGAGTCATGGAGAGGTCCCCTGAAGCTTACTTTAAATCCAGTGGTTGCGATGGAGAAGCAGAGGAAATGAAGGTACGTCGACTTGCTCTTTTTGTTCTCTACGTTGATAGAATTAATATTCTCTTGACCATATGTAATATATTATTATGCATATATATTATAATAGAGGCTGTTTGATTTGTAGAAGGTGCGGAAAAGTTTTCCAAACTATAAGTATTTTAAAAATACTGATGTTATATATATATATATATATAACACCATCAAATTAAATTTTTGTGTGTTTAAAATTCATTAGATTTTACCGATTTGTAAAGATATTGCAAATTATTTATTATTGCTTTGACCAACATCATAGACATGCCGGTGCTGTCAGCTACCCACCACCTTCCACCATCATGTCACCACTAGGAGAAATGATTCTGTGCAGTCATCACACAGCGTCCGGAGGCGAATTAGGGCACACCAGGTCACTTTTTTGCTGCGTACCGATATTGTGTACCGCTATGTCTCAAATGACATGGCAAATTCTGATATGCCTCCAGACGGTTCGGTGACCACATAGAATAATTTTCTCATCACTAGCCACCATCGCTTGCCACTATCCTACCGTCCGTGTGGCTGCCCCTTGCCCGCGACCTTGCCCGCCCAGCGAACCCTGCCCGCACACACGCATCGCGCTAGTCGCACCACGCCCGCCGCGTCCTCGCCCTGTAGCCAGCGCATCCGTGCCTGCGCGCCAGGCTGCCAGCTAACCTTACCGGGTTGGGTCGGGTCAACCCGGCAACGCGCCGGGTCGGGTTCGGGTTGGCATTTCTGACCCGTTTACCTATCCGGGTTGGGTTAGGGTTGACCCATTTGAACCTGGGTCAGTTCAGGTTAGACCCGAACCCGACCAGTGACCCAAAATTGACACCCCTACTTGCCACTATCAACTATAGTCCAAATGACAACTATCACGAATTCATTTTACTTCAAGTTAAAAAGATATTCATCTGATATTATTTACATTCATGCAAACAATTCCAAATATTTTAAATATATAAAATTTATTTATACTATATTTCATTTTATTTGCAATTTCATTTGTAGCAAACCATACAGATTCATATGAAAAAAACATAAATAATATTAAAATATCAAATTTTATTAAAAATCCCATTTAATAAATTTGGCCATTTAAATATATTTCAATTAAAACTTTAATATTTAATAAGCTGGAATATATTTCTCGCTCCACTTTTGCTCTTTTAGCCAATAATTGAAAAGAAAAATATTCAATACGACAAAAGAGTATTTTAATTTATTAGAAGAAAAGCTGAAAAATATTCTAAGATTGCTCATCCAAAATACTATTTTGTTGTGATCGTAAGCACAATTATTGATCAATGAGAACAAAAAGTAAGAACTGAGATTGAACTGAGTTTCTATTGCAATTAAGCCCACTCAATTAGCAGAGTTCTATGAGTTAACTAATTAAATTTTGGTCAGCTCTAAATTGACTCAATTAGTTTACCAGCTAACTCATTTAAAAATTATTAAGATATAATACACTTACTGCATAATAGTAATACGTCACCAAAAATCATTTTGATCAGACACGAATAAAACATATATGAGTTGACAACTTTCAAAATAAAATTTGGGGTCATCCAATTGCAAACTCCAATTTCAGCAAACTTATATTCAAACTAAATGTCAGACGGATCCAACAACGCCAAAATCGGTCCAATCCAAGCACAAAAAGGTCCAAATCGGAGGGTCGAAGCATATTTGAAAGGTTCAAAGCATAAACTAGATAACCAAATAATATTCAAATATAGAATGTCTATAATCGAATAGAGCGGTGCGATGAGACAATTCCAACGTGCCTAAAAACACTTAATTTCGACATCATTAAGGAAATTAAATGTTTAATGAATGTTCTATGATAGAGGAAATCAGTATGTGCCATTTGATGGAGTACTCCAAAATTATCTTGAATCATAATTTTTTTTTTGGTTAAAACTCGCGGAGAGGCCTACGTGTTACATCAAAAATCGGTTACAAAGTCCTTAAAAGGACCAACCAGCTTACTACTGCTCTGAAGAGCTACAATCCAAAAACGAAAGAAAAAACCTAGAAGCCGGTCGGTCCTTATCCTATGATTACAAATTTGATAGCAAAAATCAATCGGGCTGTGAGACGACAGCACCCAAAAAAGGAAGATCCAATGAATAGCTTTTGGCACAAACTTCCTGCAAAAAATTAAAAGGAAATAGACATAGTAGAAAATGATAGGAAAGAGAAGAACCTTGCAACCTTTACAGCTTTCAGGACAGCGACTATTAATTTTCCTGCAAGTAATACTCCAAATACAAAGATTAAGATCACTCTTAATCGGAATAATGTTAATATATTTCAGGTTTTGAAACGCATCAGCATCCGATTTAGGATTAAACAACTTGCAGAGAATGGAAGAATTAATATTAATTTTCCTATTAACAAAAATCCTTCTTCCAATACAGAGCCTGGTATTCCTAGAGTGCCAGAACAATTCAGAAAAACCAAATAAGCGCCCAGGACTATCAGTTCCCAGACAGAACTTCAAGAAATTAATGATATTATGGAGAAAACAATGAAGATTACTAGAATTCTGGGTCATAATACCGAGAAGAAAATTAAAAATGATCTCCGCATTAACCATATTCTCCAGATTACCATCAACTTGTAAATGACAATCATCAATCACCAAATTAGGAGCCCAAACAACATGACAGCGACGAGCAGGAAAAATAAAACCAATCACACTAACAAAATTAGTTAAGCACTGAAACAAAATATGGAAAGAAACAATAAAGTTTAAGTAAATATCAATTAATCTGCAACGGTAGCCGCCACCAGAAATGACAACAGAGATGATATATAAATTGGAATTGTGAAACAAGTCATAATAGATCAAACCAGCCCAAACAATGCTAAAAAAGAAGAAACCCACAATCATGAGACACAACCATTTCTAATGTAAGGGAGGGAAGTTTTATCCAACATTATCATGCCTTTCAAAACAGGATTTAAACTAGAAGTATTCAGATCTTGATAACTCTCAAGCTGACAACCAAAGTTAGCCAACCAGTCAGCACAAACATTAGCTTCACGATAAATGTGAGAAATATAATAGTTAATAGTAGCAAGAGATTTTTTAATTTTTCTAATAAGATAGAAGTTTTGAGGATTACCCTGAACTTTATTGTTAATGATTTGAACCACAAGATCAGCATCCACCTCAATCCAAACATTATGAAACCCCAAAGTAATACACTTATCAATCCTCAATTGAAGACCGGAGAGTTCAGCAGTCAAAACAGAGCAAAATTGCAAGGGGGAAGCAAAAACAGACAGCACCTTACCAGCATGATCCCGAATGATGCCCCCGGTGCCAGCTAAAAAATTCCTAACAGAACCATCAGTATTCAATTTGACATACGGAACATTCGGTTTTCTCCAAATGACCAACCTGCTAATACTATTGGCAGCATTGATATTCATGTTAATACCGAAGAACTCAGCCAACTGTTTAGCATTTCTGCAATTTTTACTAGAGATGAAATTACAAGAAGAAAGGTGAAGAATTTTATGGTTAATATTAGAAATGATAACAGAAGCTTCCATTTTAATACCAGCATGCTTGGATTCATTTCTCGATTTCCAAATGAACCATAAAATAAGAATTGGGATGAGGTTAAGAATATGGCCTTTAGAATTGTTCATCCAAAGATTTAACACAGGGGTAAGATCATTATAAATAGTCCCCTGATTAATATTAGCCAAATCAGAATAATAATCCCAAATCTTCCTCGCAATATGACCATTAAGAAAAATGTGGTTAATACTTTCGATATTCTCACAACATTGACATTTAGAAGGTAAGAAAAAGCCTTTTCTTTGAATAACAGTGTCCACAGGAATAAACCCCTTAATACATCTCCAAGCTAAAATAGAGTAAGAAATAGGTATACTATTATGCCATAAGGAAGAAAAAGTAATAGACTTATCATACTTAATCCTAAACACTTCCCAAGCCTTTTTCATTTGGAACAAACCCGAAGAAGACAAGGAAAACAAAATTTTATCCTTACTATTCAAATCTAAAGGGATCAGCCTAATTAAGTCAACAAAAAAGGAAGGTAAGTTCTGTAACAGTTTAAAAACATTCCAAGACCCATTAAATAAGAAATCAGAAACTTTGACATTCTCAACAGAACAAGTGTTAAAGTAATTATCAATAGAACAGGGACCCATCCAATTATCTTGCCAAAAGAAAACATTACCTTCACCAATACCCCATTGAATGTACTGTTCCGCATGCCACCTTATTTTGCAAAGCCTTTTCCAAGTAGGAGAATCAGTTGGTTTACAAACATTAAGCAGAGGATGAGAATCTTTGCAATACTTAGTATTCATAAAACGAGCCCATAAACTCTCATTAGTACGAAAGGAAAACCAAAGTTTATGAGAGAAGGCTTTAGCCATATCAGTAGCGTTTTTACAACCCAAGCCACCTTCATTGTAAGTGCCGCACATACTATTCCAAGAAGCCCAATGTATAGCATTACTATTATACTTTGAAGTCCAAAAGAATTTATTTATCATTCTTTCAATACGAAGGCAAATAGTCGCAGAAGGGTTGAGAGAATGAAACAAGTAAATGGGAATAGAGTTAAGAACAGACTTAATAAGAATTAACCTACCCCCGTGAGATAAAAAGTTAGAAGACCAATGTTGCAATTTTTTTTGAATAGAAGTAAAAATATCTTCAAACAAATGATTTCTCTTTTTACCTTTATAAATAGGAGTGCCCAAATATTTAATGGGAAAGTTTTTAGATTGAAAACCACAACGTCTTTGAATAGCTAGAACTCTATTTTTATTAATAGTTTTACTGGCAACAAAAGAACTTTTTTCCTTGTTAATAGCTAATCCAGAAACCGAATGAAATTCTAATAAAAAGTTACTTAAAGTAGAGATATTATTGATAGAACCATTAGAGAACAAAATGAAATCGTCAGCAAAACTAAGGTGAGAAACAGGCAAGCCTCTAACAGTTCTAAAGTAAAGATTAGGATTACGGGTAAAAAGATCTTCAATACCCCTAGACAAATATTCCATAGCAATAATGAAAAGAGCCGGGGAGATATTATCCCCTTGTCTTAAACCTTTGGTAGACTTGAAGTAGCCATGAATCCTACCATTAATCGAAACAGAAAAATAACAATTATCAATACTGTTTTTAATAAGCTTTATAAAAGAATCGGAGAAGCCAAATAAAGACATAATATTAAAAAGGAAATTCCAGTTAAGATTATCATAAGCCTTAGAAATATCCAATTTTAAAATGATATTGCCACCTTTCACCTTAGTGTTAATTTCATGTGCCATCTCTTGGGTTAATAACACATTATCAAAGATACTTCTACCTTTAACAAAACCAGTTTGATTACTCGAAATAATTCTAGGAAGAATATTCTCAAATCTTTTAGAAATAATCTTAGAAATAAGTTTATTAAAAAAAGAGCAAAGACTTATAGGTCTAAAATCATTCCACTTATTAGCCCCCATAGATTTAGGAATGAGCACTATGTTAGTAGAAGTAAAAAAATTCGGGTAAGGAGTGCCCTTGAAAAAATCAATAGCAGCTTCAATAATATCATGTTTAAGCATCTCCCAGCAATATTGGAAAAATTTAGTGGTGTAGCCATCAGGACCCGCAATGGAGTCCCCATTCAAATCGTTAACAACATTGAAAATTTCCTCCTCAGAAGGGATCAAACAAAGCAACTCATTATCCCTATCATCAACAATTTTAGGAATGATATGAGGATTAGTTAATGGATTATTATTAAAAGTACTCTGAAAAATATTCTTAAAATGGTCCACTCCAGATTTGCATATAAGCTCCTCATTATCAATGAAAGAGCCATCATTAATCATAATTTTGTGAATATAATTCCTATTTCTATTACGGTTAGCCATAGCGTGGAAAAATTTAGTGTTCCTATCTCCTTCAACAGTAAATTTAACATTCGCTTTTTGTTTCCAGAAAATTTCCTCTTGATCCTGAAGACTAACAAGATAGTCTTTAGCATTATTAAGAAGAATCAAATTATCATTGGAAGGATTGCTCATATAACTATTCTCGAGCTCTTGCACTTTCAATTCAGCTTCCTTAATGTTAGTAAAAATGTTCTTAAAAACATTTTTATTCCACCAGTTTAAAACATGTTTTAATCTACTAAGTTTAGACCAAAGTCTAAGCATGCCCTTGATGTCATTATTAGGATATAAAGGCGCATTCCAGTTTATTCTAACAACATTCTTGAATTCCTGATGATTGAGCCACATATTTTGGAATCTGAAAGAAGTATTGCCAATTCTACTATTAGCATTGATACTAAGCAGTAAAGGACAGTGATCAGACAACGTTCTACTAAGATGCTCAACAGTAGTGATGGAAAAAGTAGACAGCCAATCATTGTTAAAAAGAATTCTATCAAGACATTGCCAAATAGTAGCATGGTTCAAAGTAAAAGGATTACCACTAAAGCCTATATCAGTAAGAGAACAATCAGAAATAACAGAATTAAAATCTTCCATAGCAATAGAATTAGGCAAATTACCTCCTCTCCTTTCAGAAGCATTAGAGATAATATTAAAGTCTCCACCAATGCACCACGGTCCATTAACAATATTAGCAAATTGACGCATTTCCTCCCAAAGAGGAAAACGATTTCCTCTAGAAGAAGCAGCATAAACAAAGGAGCCAAAGCACTTATAATTGAATAATTCAATTTCACAGTTGATAATTTGAGGATGGTCCGATAAAATATTGACACTGATAATATTGTTCCACATGATCCAAATTTTGTTAGAGCAATTAGAAGCAAAATTAGAAAAACCTAATTTAGAAGCAGTAGTACCAATTTTATTATTGGCAATAAGAGGCTCAATTAAGACTAAAAAGGAAATACCATGCACTCTAGAAAGATTCTTAACTCTAGCAATGGAGTCTTTTCCCCCAATTCCCTTAACATTCCAAATGAGAGCTTTAATCATAAGGATGTTTGGAAGAATTTTGGGCACGGGTAGACCGTGGGGTAGAAGGTTGAGAATTTTTCACATTCTTACCTTTCTTTTTGTTCACTTTCGAAAATCCACCATCATCAATATTTTGAAGATTAGAAGTATTAGTATTAGAAAAAGAAGCCACCTCAGAATCTTTTTTTGAAGAATTATCAATAGTAATAACAGAAGATAGGGCCAATTTATTACTCACAGAGTTTTGGATATTTTGAAGTGTCTGCTCATTATTTTGCTCTTCGTTGCAAGGATGGAGAAATTCCCCTTCTTCATATAATTCATCACTACCATCACCAGCCAGATCTTCTTCTCTAATAGTAATTGATGCAGAGTTTTTTTCTACAATTTCCTTGTTAGTCAATAAAGCATGCTCATTATCACTACTTCCAATCTCTTTAAGAATAGATTCAACAGAAATAAAAATTTTAGGCTCAACATCCTCATTAACTTTTTCAACAGTACCATTCTTCTCCTTATCCAGAGAAATATTAACATTAGGATTTTGCATATTTTCTTGTGAAACAACAACTTCAGCTTCGTTATTGTCAGATGATGGAAGCAATTCCAACCGATCTGTCTGTATTAGCTTCCCTGTAGGGACGTAAATTTGATCGGAGGAATCATAATTATTTTCTCTATTTCATATTAAATGAGCTGGCTCAAACTGATAGAATAAAGCTCGAGCTCGAACTCAAACTTGATTAATTAATTAAGTAGGCAATCATCATCATATTTTTTTTAGGATTCGTTATATTTATTTTTTCAAATAATTAATTTTATATTATTTATTCTATTTTTTGTAATTTAAATTATCTTCAATTTTAATTTTCTTAATTAATTAAATAAAAATCATATAAATTAATGCCATTAAAAGTTTTAATTGCGTGGATAAAGGTTGATTAGGACAGCCATTTTCATGTCAATATAGATAGATTATATAATGTTTTAATAATTACTGAAAGACTTCATCATGCCACCAAAGCGGAGAAGATAGGAGGAAGAATAACATAAAAGAAAGAAAAAAAAAACTAGTGTATATATATATAAAAGCTATGAAACAAATTACAACAATACAGCTAGTAGGAAGTTGACAAGTATTTTCTTGATAACCGTCTGAAGCAGCAACCAGACATATATTATGAGGTCCCCTCAAGCTGGTGTGTCTTGAGGAGTAACCAGATTGTTTGATAAGAGATTAAACCGAGAGATGGAGAGAGGTTTAGTTAGAATGTCGGTGAGCTGATCATTGATAGAAATGTGATGAAATTAGATGGTTTTGTTTTTGATGCAGTTTCTGATGTAATGGCAATCCACCTTTATATGCTTAGTATGTGCGTAGAATACGAGATTGTTGGCTAAGGCTATGGCGTAGGTATTGTCACAGAAGAGGGAAGTGGCAGTGGAATGAAAGCAGTTGTACTCTTGGAGTAGGCGTCGAATCCAAACAATTTATATGGCGGCATCCGCTAGAGCACGGTACTCGACTTCGGTGGATGAGCGAGCTACGATGTTTTGTTTCTTGACGCTCCAAGAGATAAGAGAGGAGCCAAGAAAATTACACTAGCCTGTGATTGATTTCAGTCAGTAGAGTCTCTAGCCCAGTCTGAATCCATATAGGAATGTAGTGTGAGAGTTTCATGAAAGAGAGGCAAACCAATGTGCAATGTTACTTTAATATATCTCAGGAGACGTTTGAATGCTTCAAAGTGGATATTTGAAGGATTTTGTATATTTTGCAAACCTTGTGGATGGCGAATGATATGTCCAATCTCGTTAATGTGAGATATTGAAGAGAGCCAGCAAATTGATGATATAAATAAGGATTTGAAAATGCAGTAGAATTAGAATTAGTATGATATGTTTTAATTTGAGGAGTGGAGATGGGTTTGCATTTTAACATACCGGCACTGGAGAGAATTGTTTGAGCAAACCGACTTGGTGTGAGATGAAGCCTGTAGGACGTGTGGACAACTTGGATGCCCAAAAATTGAGATAAATTGCCGAGATCTCTCATAGTAAACTTGGAGTTGAGGGTATCAAGGAGTTTCTTGATGCTCTTGGTACAATTACAGGTGAGGAGGATATCATCGTTGTAAACCAAGAAGTACATAGAAATGCTATTGTTGTTATAGATGAGAAGGGAAGGGTCGGAGGAGCTGAACCGAAATCTAAGGGTGTGAAGATAGCCAGAGAGATTGACAAACCATTCACGTGGAGATTGTTTAAGACCATATAGCTCCTTTCTCAGATGACACACGCACGTAATTTGGATGAATATCATAGGTGAATCCAGTTGGTTTTTTCATATAAACTGTATGATTAAGATGGCCATGAAGAAAGGCATTAGAAACATCAAGCTGATGGATGGGCCAAGCATTGAATTGAGGAGAGATCGTATTGTGAAACTCCATGAATTTAAATATTACATAGAATTTATTAAATCGAGGGTAGACCCAACAGAACTTGAAAAAATCATAAATGAAGGAAATGTAGTATTTATATGCTTGAGTAGAGATAGTAGGGGAATGACCTCATACATACGAATAAACTAATTCAAAAGGAAATATGCTAGAATTAGTAGACTGAAGAAAAGGTAAGCAATGAATTTTTGCCAACTGACATGCATTATAATGAGATTTATGAGTAGTAGTACATAAAGAAGAAATGTACTTAGTTAGTTGTTGTAAATTGTTGGAGACAAGATGGCTTAGACATTTATGTCATAGATTTGGAACATCTTGAGTTGAGAGAAGACAAAGATGCTGCTTGGTGGTGTACGAGCGAATGGGTTAAAGACCATTAAGACATGGACCCTTGAGAAGAAGGATGTCTGCCTTCGAATCCTTGATTTGAAAACCATGAGAGAAAAACATGACAGTATAATTATTGTCAGTAGTAAGACGATGGTCAAAAGACCGTATAGGTTGTTAGACCTAACGCAATTGTCCCAAAGCTAACTAAGAGGGGGGGGGGGTGGTGAATTGGTGATTAAACAAACTCTTGGAAAGTTTTTAGAAAACTAATTTATAATTTTAACACAAAAGATTTTTCAACCACAAAATATTAAAGTTCGTAAAATAAAAATCCGAAAATATAAAAGAATATAGTAATTTATAGTGGCTCGGTCCAATAAGATCTACGTCCACTCCCTGAAGACTCCCTCTTCAGGTATTACACTATTACCAAAGTAACTCTCCTTTTGCCCCCACAACAAGGCGGAGAAGCTTTTATAATTTTCCTCTCTTCCATTAATTCTCGGTGTGGCAGAGTACCGTCGTTCTTTCATACCTTCCAAGTGTCAACAAAGCACCATTGTCCTTTCACATCCTCCAAGTATCGATAGAGAACCAGTATCCATTCACACCCTCCAAGTGTCAGCAGAGAACCAACATCCTTTCACACCCTCCTGGTGTCGGTAGAGAATCGACATCCTTTCACACCCTCCTGGTGCCGTCAGAGAACCAGCATCCTTTCACACCATTCTAGTGTCAGCAGAGAACCGATGTCATTTTTCACCCTCTTGGTGAAGGAAGAGAACCCACGACCAATATTGAAGAACTTCACTTAAGAGCCTCTAGAGGAGATGGGCAGAAACTTGAAGGAGTCAAAGAGATTCTCACATTGGGCAACCTTATGAATCCCTCACAGCTCCCCCTCACTTGATCTCTCACACTTCACTCTCCCAATCTCTCCCAATCTCTCCCAAACACTCACACTCAAAGGCCACTCTCAAGAGAAATTCACAACAAAGGTATTTAGTGACAGTTTTTAGGACTCCTTATATAGAAAAAATATGAAAAACCATCTTAAAACTAAAATATACAAGAAATATTATCCTAGCATTGTACTGTACGATCTCATATCATCACGTATGAATGAATAGTGTCCCATACGAATTGAATAGTATCCCCATACATATCATTCGTACGAACACATATTGTCCCATACAAATCGCCGGTATAAACACATAGTGTCCCGTATGAATCGTTCCTACGAATGCGTAATGTCTCGTACGAACAATTCAAATTTATTTGTATGAACTAACATCTTACTATACGAATAGTTCAAAAACAGAACAAGTTTGGCTGGTATGATTCTGTACTAAGCCATTTCATACTTTAGTCATTGTTTGTATGAATCGTACATCGTACAGTATGACCTAGTTAAATCAAATCATGCTTTGTATGGTACAAATATGGATGAGCCCATTTTGTACTTTAGATGTCCTCTGTACGAAAGTAATTTCATACAGTATAAATAGTACAAAGAAAATTTCTAAGGCATGATTCGATTAACTACTTTTTGGAGAAACACTCAGATCAAATCATCCCATATGATACCAAAATTGTACAATACGATTAGTTTAAAAATATAAATTTTTACACTCCCCCAGTATGTATGTGCACGGTTACCTAATTATAATCACATTCTCTCAGACTCAAGAATAATAGAAAAATTACAGACTTCATTACAAGAAACCCTAATCTAATATGTCTTGAAGTCTTCGATAATATGGAGTATGATTTTACTGAAATATTAATATACACACAAAACAAATATAGTATGAAAAATACTATGCAACATAAAGATGTGAGTCATAATATTTGTTATCATCAAAAATATAAACTCCTGAGCAATGAGTCACAATAGATGGATGGATATCAGATTGAAGGAAAGATTAAGAATGTGATAGAGATGATGAAGATTTAGTTTACCTGTAGGAGTAGGAAGAATAGGTAGTTGATGACCATTACCCATAGTGATTTTTTGTAAATAGCCATAAGGCTTAATAGATTGGAGCTACAAGGTGTCGGAGGTGAGATGGGTTTTGGCTCCACTGTCAATATACCAATCCGAAGATGCGGTAGGTTTTGAGGGACAACTGCAGCTTCCATCAAGAAAGCCTTCAAAGTCGTTGGCTCTAAATAACTTGAAGACTTGTGAGTGCTAGATCGGGTAGTTTTCAACGGTGAGAGAGAGGGAGATAACGCTCTTGATGTTTCCTAGAAGAAACTTTAGTTGATGAGGAATGGGTTTAGGATCAAAGGAGGTGCTAAAGATTTGCCAAACATCTTATACGACGGTAAGAGATGTAGATGAAGCTTCCATGGGAGACCGAAGCAGACATAGATCACAATCACGAGAAAGCTAGCTCTGATACCATGAAAGAATTCATCATGCAACCAAAGCAGAGAAGATAGGAGGAAGAATAACTCTAAAAGAAAGAAAACAAATGTATATTATCTTGTCCTTTACAAAGAAAACATAGGCCTATATATAGAAGTTAGGAAACAAATTACCACAATACAGCTAGTAGGAAGCTGACAAGTGTCTTCTTGATAATCATCTAAAGAAACAATCAGACATATATTAACAATTACACAGTCCCATTAATTTGTTTGCTCTTTAATTTATGTTGGTTAAGATTTTATTTTAGTTGATCAAATGATGCATGGATTTTTTCCCATATGTTTAAAAGTTTTATAATTATTAAATTCTAAAATATGCATGAAGAATTTATCTAAATTATGATAGAATCAAAAGTCTTCGAATAGCACAAAATTTTCTCCCATATTAAACACCAAAAATAATTAATATATTTAAAAAAAAATAGAAAAAAAATATTTATGGCCTATACATTCAATGATAAGGGGTTAATCCCTTGACTCCTTCCCTTCCTTTTACATAAAATTGTGAGAGGATGGTCACCTAACTTCTCCAACTCCTCCTACAATCCCTATTTCGCATCATTCTTCTGCTACATCACATTAAAGGTTGGGTTCGTAGCAGGAACACCTTCTTATTTTCTTCCTACTCCCCCTCACTAATATTTTTTACATACATAACATTTAAGATAAATAATAGCTAAAATACAAGACATCACTATTAAAACTTTACATGATTTCAATTTGATTAGTTCTCCCATGAGATCTCATTATGTCTTATTTGTCAAGAAATTATTCTGTACGGATGCTAAAGGCCATCCGCAGACCAACTAGAATGGGCCATGTCGGTATTGCAGCTTGGCACTGCCCAGTACCGTGGCTCGGTATAGCTCAGTACTGTGGCTTGGTACTGCTAATACTGCCCTCGGTATTACTGATATGACTCATTCTAGTTGGTCTATGGATGTAGAGTTGTGTTCGGCATCTGCACAGAATAATTTCTCCTTCTTTGTCATTGTGCTTTGTAAGTTGAAGGTCACATCACCAACTTAATTCATATGGTTTTTGGTTCAATCTCCACCTGCACACGTCATTGATCACTCATGATCTTTGTATGATGCTGGCCCCATTGATGTTCTTCCTAATGGAATCTCAATGCTCTAGTGAGATCCTAATATGACTTCCTAGCATCTTCATCATTAACCTTTAAATGCCACATTTCTCATTAGTAGGTTCACAACCATAGTCGATACAACCTATATACTCTAATGGGTCATACCAAGTTCATTGCATGATCAATCATTTATCCAAAATCATTCACTACAGAGAATTGTTTTGTTATTATTTTTAATTCACATACAGAGCCACTAAAATTTACCAATATAAATATAAAACATCATTTAGAATATAAATATTCAAATCTATTCATGTTAAAACATACATACAATAATCAAGATTCATTATCTATTCATATAATACATTTTTATTATGATTATAAAAGAATTTGTCTATCATATAAAAGTGACTACTTCTATAACAATAATTCTCTCTCTATATATACTCTAATGGTCATTTACCTTCCCATACACTTTAATGAGAAATACTAGGTTGAGTGCATGACCATTTATTTATCCAAAATCTTTTATTATAGAGAAATTTTTTATCATTTTAATTCACATACATAGCTACTAAAATTCACCAATATTACAAAAATAAAACATTATTTAGAATATAAACATTCTGATTTATTTATTTCAAAAAATATATATACTAATCATTCCATCATCTGATCATCAAAATACATTTATATTATGATTATAAAAGAGTATGTCTATTGTATAAAAGGGAATACCTCTATAGATATAATTCTCTCTCTATCTATTCTATTTGTCATTTACCCTTCTCTGAAACATATAAACAAACAAAGTGAACATGCAACTCATTTGTTGCACATAACTTACAGTTGTATTTAATGTGAAAATGTAAACCAATGTGCTTTTTGTTATCAATTAACTATAAAAGTTAATCTTATGCTGAATCAATATCATTCCATGCTTATCATTATACCTATATTATGTATGCAAGTATGCTGAAGTTCATAATGTGGGGATCATATGTTCATCTTATTTCTAATGATATTTTCTATACTCATATTAATATTTATGTATATCATATCAATCTATCTTGCATGCAAATCATTTTATATAATCTAAATGCCATAGTCATTTATTAATTTTTGTGCAAATTTATTTTACTTTTCTTATAATGTATGCATCAAATAATTAAAGAAATATCGATGAAACATTAATATGATCATGTTAGATTCAAAATGAAAAGATATATAACAAACTAAAAATTATATGGTGACTACTGACTAGAAATCAAGATATCACAAACTTCTCATTTTTTTTCAATTTATATCACAAAAATATTACAAAAAGTGAAATCATAGAAAAGAGACATAGGGTAATGGTCTCCTACTTGGAGAGAAACACTTTTCCTAACTGGCTCAATGGATGGAATCAGCTATATGACTTCAAACTTAACTTTGTTTCTCTTTCTTATCCTCTCTTCTCCTATTTTCCTTCCTATTCTTCTTCTCTTCTCTCCTGGCTAAATAAAATGGGTAAAGGCTTAGGTGGAGGTGGGTTCATATATTTATATAAAAACTTTTAAAAGTGATTAGCATTGTGGTGTATGCTATCCTACCCAGTGCTGCTATGCTCCCAAGGATTTCTAATTCCTTAAAATTTTCTTATACTGAACACCTCAAAATTGTAATGCCACTCCCCCTGCACCTCAACATTCTCAAGTGTTGTTCACCAAACAGAGGCAAAAAACACCACATATTTGAATGACCAATGTTGTATTTCTCCCAAGTGCCTTAATTTTCTTCCATTATATAGAGAAGTCAGTGCCATAGTGCTCCCCACACCAGCGCCACAGTGCTCCCCACGCCAGCGCCAAAACAACATCAAGAGTAAATGTGCCATTATAAAAATTTCTTTCCAAATTTAATGTATGATTTTCTTTTTCAAATTTTCAAATGTCAATAAGGCCAATCATACTTAAAATTCTTATTATGTCCTATTCCGGTCAACATGCACTATAGAAAAATGGCCCATTACCGATGAATTTCCAAGCAGCATTTCGATGGAATTTTCGGTGAATTTCCAACGAATTATTATGAAAAGTTTCTGACTAATTATAAGGCAGATTTTCTGGCAAATTGAATTTTTTTTTTTGAAAAAATCATATATTTGTAATTAAGAAATTTATAGCTTATTTTTATTAATTATAAATTTAATATATTATTTAAATTAATTTAATAAATTATGATAATTAATTATTAACATTAATAAATTATGATAATTAATTATTAACATTAATAAATTATGATAATTTAATATATTATTATAATTAATTTAATAATTTAATTTAATTAATTACTAACTTAAGTAAATCCAAAAATTCGCCAGAATATAAATTTTCTGGAAATCCACCAAAAATTTTTGAAATCCGCGAGAAAATAAATAAATTTTCCCTAATAATACATGATTTTCATGTAGTGATGCACTCTATTTACTAAGAAAATGAGTATTAATTACTAAAAAAGTGAGTATTACAAGCATTAAAATCTAACCATGTCTTTTACACTCCTTCATTGTCTAGAGTTTCAAGAAAGAGCACTGCCAGCATTACAACATGCATGGTAAGTTGAGCAAAATAGTCAAATTTTAGTGTTGAATATACAAAAAGAATAATTTTATATGTTATGTATGTAAATATTCTTAAAATATATTATGTATTACACCATAAGACTATACTTTTACTAAATGTGCATTTACTAGTCACTTATGATATTATCTCCAACTTTCTAGATCATATACTTATTTGTCTCAGGTGATGTTTGAAAGCCTTAAAGAAAGAGTGGATTTTGCTATGGAAAAAGGTTATGTCGACCTCAACTTAGTGAGCTCTCCCGAGGAGAAGGAAATTTTCAAGACATGGAAAAACTTCACTCGCAAAGACCATCCTTCAGTAATCCAGTTTTTGTCAAAAGACTTATTTAGCATTTTTCCAAATTTTTTTTTAACATTTTATTTATTAAAAAGACTATTGATGGCTTTATTAGACATAATTTATGCTTTGACTTGGTAAATGATGACAACTTAGGAGTAGTTAGCTAGGTCCTACCTTAGTGTTTAATATATATATAATAGGGCTAAGTAACTAAGTAAGGACTTCCAAGAAAGAGCCATTGTAACAATTATAGTTGACTCCTAGGATATGATGTTCCTTGCTGAAGAATCTCTAAGAGTATTCTTTGATGGTGTCCTCATTCCTAGCAAAATTCATGGAGGTGGGTAGAATCCATTATGATTTTTCAATTTGGAATGAATTAATGTTCAATAAAGAGCATGAAGAGTTTGACAAGAAGGTGTGAACAATGCCATAAGGGAGGAGTAGACATAAAAATAACCTTCCTAACTTCCACATAGTACTACCTCTGTTCCAAGTAAACGAATTACCAGTAAAGCCAATATCATGTAAATTACAATCAGAAGTCATGTTATTAAAGCCCACATAGCTTGAAAATTAGGGTTAGCACCACCTATTCTTTCAGACGAATTCGCAATGATATTAAAATCCCACCAATCACCCACGGATCCCCAATGGACTCCGCAAAAGTTCTCAAGTTGTCCCAAAGAGCCAACCTCCCTTGACGATTACAAGCAGCATAACAAAAGAACCAAAACAAGAAAGATTTTGATACTCAATCATAGTGTGAACAACTTGTTGATTGTCTTGAATGACATCCAAGTTAATAGAACAATACCAAAAAATCCAAATTTTATTGTGCAGTTACCAAAAACCTTGTTAAAACCAAGAAACTTACAAGTAGCTTCCATGTTACTACAGCAATAAGAGTTTCTAATAAGACTAAAATAGAAATATTATGAATCCTACACAGGTTCCTCACTCTATTCCTAAGAAGGAGAACCTCCCACCCCCCTAATATTCCAAATAAGCGTACTAAACATTAGAAACTTTTTTATTATGATTAGGAGAAACAACAACTCTAGGAGCTTGCTGCAAAATAGCTTTAATATTTTTACTATTATTCTTTTAGAATTAATATCTAATCCATTATTACCAATAGAAGAGCCCCCAACAATATCAGCAAAAGATTTAGGCATTTTCTCTTGATAATCCTCTTGAGATTTATCCATTTCCTTACTAGATGAAACAACCTCTCCTTCTTCCACATCCTCATTTCTACATTCACTATTAACAAACACATTATGCTCCACATATTACATTCTCATCTAACTTTTATTACCTTCACTCTCATCCCCCACTACTAAATTACACCCTTGGTCCTCACCCTCCTTAGTTAAATCATCTCCCCCAAATTAAACAGTAGTGTATACACATTTCCGCATCATTATTGTCTTTTGGTTAGCCATGGAGCCCCCCATAGCCTCATCCTCATAAAGAATCACTTTATCATCCAATCCGTCATTAACCTCCTCCATTACACACATTAACTTTTTCATTAACATCATTAGTTATCCCCCTTGATAGTTTCCTCCTTCTCTTTATTGATAATAGCTTCCTCCCTAGCCGTAATCTTTCTCACCTCAGTAGGACAATTTCACTACTACCTTCCCCATTTTCAGTAACCACCGTCTTCTGATATACCAGTCATATTTTCATATCGACTCTTTCATTGCTTTTAATTTTTTTAAACTGAGGATGCACAACATAACAATCACTGAAAGAATGCCCATGAATATGACAGTGATTACAATAATCTGGTACCTTTTCAAACTCAACTTGTTGTAAATAGCCCTGTTTTTCCGATCCTAACCAAACTTCTTTAGGATGATTCTTAGTAATGTCAATTTCAACAAGAATTCGAGCAACAGATGGTCGAGATCTCGCTGCAGTAGCCTGATCAGACTGCAGCGGTCTCCCAAAAACAGAGCCGATAGCATGCAAATACATGCTGGTTAAAAAAATGCAAACGAATATTAGGAAACGTCATAACCAAATCGCACGATAGGCGACCCTCCTTAATATCAAAATACGGATGTCCATTTCAGCAGATGCATTTGACAGTTTGCAATATAATAGATCTACGGGAAAAAATGCGACTATAATCTAAGTCATTAGACAACTGAATCGCCACATGTCCTAGGATCTAAAGACCAATCGAAAATAATACCAGAAAGTTTAAGGTTGCGAAAAAAACCACGAATAAAACCAAGTTCGGACGCCTTAAAGTAAATTTACCCACAAGAGTGAACTGATACGGAGCAGCTAGTCGAACGACATCTTCTTCAGAGAACAATATTGCAGGAACCCCTTTAACCTGGATTTTTGAACTCAAAGCCTGAACCCTTAGCCTCCGCAGGACCAGTAAGAACTCTTTAAAAGATCTGGAAGAAGGACGCTTCTCACCACCAAAAGATCAAAAAAACCAGGATAGTCTCGGAGAAACAGCTGGAGGAGAACCCCACGGGTTCGACGAAGACCCATCGCAGGAAAAGAGCCTAAGGCCACAAGCCCTTAGACACCAAACCTCCAAGCACCACCCAAAACCGCGGTGGCTAGCAAGAAACCCTAAAACTCTCACGAAGGAAGCAGAGAAAGGAGGAGAAAAAAAAAATCGCCAGAGCAGACCGGAAAAACAGGAGAGAGAATGAGTGGGAAAAGATCTGAGAGAAAGGTAAACTGATAAACCATCATCCTTGTAGCTCCCTAAATAGATAAATTTATTTTATTTTGCAGCTAGTTAAACACAAAAATAAATTTCATAGATTTATTTTAAAATCAACCTTATATTCATATGAAATTAAAATATAATATATTTAATTTGCATTCCATTTAGTTTTTAAATTCCTATATATATTAAACAGTTGTAATTAAACAACCCATTTAGATGGTTAAAACCTATTTTTCCTTATGTCAAACTCAATACAGATGGTTCTGTTGGAACTAATTCGGCTGGCATTGGTGGTTATATTCGTAACCATCTTGGTAACCTATGGATTTTTCTCTAGGACTCTGAATTTTTGTTCTGTGTTGACTGCCGAGTTGTTGAGTTTAAGTTATGGTTTAGACCTTTGTCTGAGGTTGGGTTACGTACCATCATGTGAACATTGAAGTCGACTCTAAATCTGTCATTCATGTGATTTCTGAGAACAATTTTGGTACCCCTCAAGATTTTTATACTATTAGAAAAATTAAGATGATGATTACTATGCTTTCTTGTAATATCTCTCATATATATTGTGAAGGTAACGCCTGTGCGGACTGGCTGGCTAAATTTGGCTCTCAAAGTGACACTTTTCATGATCTCTCTGTGACGAATCTGCCTTCCCCTCTTAAAGGCATGATTTTTCTAGATAAAACGGAGCTACCTTATATTCGTCATGCTTAATTTCCCTGTTTTTGAGTTCTTGGTCCATTTTTATTTGTTCCTGCTGCTCTAGTTGTGTTATATTTATAACTGTCATTATTCATTGATGTGTGTTCTCATGGAGGATTTCTGGTGTGATGGGTTTCTTTGGCCATGTATGCGTCTCTACTATGTGTTTAAGCTGGGTTATTCTGTTTGCTATTTCTCTTATTGCTCGCAAAATTATTTTCATATCTGGATGGCCGCCACTGAGAGGTTATCTGTCTTGAATTTTAACGGGTTATCCATGAGAGGTTGTGCTATAGTAAGGTGATTACTAAGGAGAATTTCTTCTATGATTTCTCTGGTCTTTGCGAGCATATCACTTATCTTTTCGTTATTCTTCTTTGCAGGTTCTATATCGATTACTCTATAATTCCTTCTATTTGCTACTTATCTAATATCCCTTTTTGGAGTGTGCTTTGCAAGATCAATATTTCTTCTGAGTTCTGGAGCTTTTTTTTTTTCTTTTTTTTTTCTTTTTTTTAGGGGAAACCCACCAACGGGCCTACGAGTTAATATAAGGGAAAATTACAGAGTCCTTAAAGGGTTTCTAGCTCGTACCGCTCAAAGAACTACGTCAAAATAAAAAAGAAAACCTAAGAGCCCGAAATCTCTACTAAGAAAAATTACAAAGAAACCTAATAACATTCTAAGTTCCCAAAAACACAATAAAGGAACAAAAAAGGCAGCCTATCTCACAATCAGCACACGTACCCTGCACAAAACGAGCGCGCAGCTCCAAAAACCTGCAAAACAGGCAAACAAAGGTACTCGAAAAGAGATTAAGCTAACAATCATGAAGGAAGGAAAAACAGGAAATCAAAATAATATAGGAGATACCCCCAATATACCCAGGCAACCAGCCACTGCATCACACCCAAGAGGAAACCCAATCAGCACAAAACAAACCCCCTTCCAAAGACAGCCAGCAACAACCTCCCAATCCCCCAGATACAAAATATCAACCCCCATCAGAAAAACCCCCACCACCATCAGCCAAAACAGGGAGTTAAACCCCAACTCCAGCAAACAAAGAAACCAGCTCCAACAACCAGACATAAGAGGAAGACAGGAGAGCCAACGACCCACACCCAGTAAAGACCAACCTCCAGAACCCAACCACCAACAGACCCAGGAAAAACCACAACCACCAGAAGAAACAGAAAACAGCGACACAACACCAACACCAAAAAACCCACAAAACAACCCGAACCAGAACAACTACCCACCCAAAACATAAGGAACCTGACACTTATCCAAGAAAATCAAGCCTTGAATATGCACAGCTAAATTATCAAAATTGAGCTCAACAAAAGCATTAAAACTGCTACTAAAAAGCGATAACGCCCGGGCAACAGAG